>OY992511.1:2313743-2666052 GCA_963921215.1 Scoparia ambigualis
TATAACCGAGTCAGTGTCTACCTTCACTTTAGAGCGAAAAGGTTTCGATTTCTGTTGATTCTGCGACTTGAGCATGATTCCCAACGCGGTTATGTCATGATCGGTGAGATCATTTGAACTGACGAAAGATTCCGCATAAATTAATATATTATTAATATATTAATATATAAATTAATTATAGACGATTACAAATAGCCGTTGGAGTAGGTACTTGGAGCATTTCAGATGTAAGCTGTTTTGTCTTCTGTGCAATCTGACACTTTATAATAATCTTTTTATAAAGCTTTTTTTGATTTTGATTTTGAATTTATCATGATCTAATTTCTGAATATCATTTGGTACTTTGTTGTAAAATCTTATACCCTTAGACCCTTAAAAGAATTATTTATTTTATGAAGCTTAGTATATGGTAAGTACTGCTAATTTGTTCTTACTTTTAGTGTTTAAAATGTGAATATCACTGTTTTTTTGAAAACATTTCATTATTTTAATGAACATAGAACAGATTTTCATAAACGTATTGTGATGAAACTGTCATTATACTTATATCCTTAAATCTCTCTCTGTAAGAGTCACCAGCCTTTAGGTTATATATTGTTCGAATAGCCTTTTTCTGCAGCACAAAGATAGTTTGAATGTCGGCAGCATTTCCCCACAGTAAAATGCCGTACGACAATTCACTATGAAGATAACTAAAATAAACTAATCTAGCTGTATCAACGTCAGTTAACTGACGGATCTTCATTACTGCATAAGCCGCAGAGCTAAGTCTATTCGACAATTTAGCTATATGTGAGCCCCACTGAGGCTTGGCATCCAACGTGATGCCTAGAAACACAGTGGTGTCCACAGGATTATGCCTAGAAACACAGTGGAGTCCACTAGTTATTACCTGCTTAATACTAAGTAATACAAATGTTACACATTTGGTTTTTCCCTCGTTTAATAGCAAGTTATTTACACTAAACCAGTGAACAATCTTAATAGTCTAAGATCCGAGTATAGAACGACCTTGACCGAGAAGGTTAATGGATGAAAAGTATTTTATATCAAATTTAATATGTTAAAAAATATATCGCGAGTGGGTTGGCTGAAAATTTTCAGTCCAGAACCATTAATGATTAATTTAATATAAAAAAATAATATTTTTTTTACATTGCACTGGTTTGGTGTGTGTGTTTGTAATGAGCTTATCTTTATATAAACATAAATTTAATTTTATTTAACCAGACGGTTGCAAATTACTAAGAATGACTTGCCTGTTTACACCTGCCTACCTAATGTTATGACAGGAAAAAAATAGTCAACCTAACGTTTGCATATTCTATAGGCTTCATACTTTCGATTGGTACCGATGTAATTTATCTATTATCGAAATAAGTGCAATATTTAAAAAAAAATATTTTTAAATATTTAATTAATCATATACTGGACTAAAATTTTTCAGCCAACCCACCCGCAATATATTTTTTAACACATTAAATTTGATATAAAATACTTTTCATCCATTAACCGCTCGGTGAAGGTCGTTGTATACTCGGATCCTCTACTATAAAGACCGTATTATTCACATCGTCATAGTTTGGGTGTCGTCGTTTAAAGTATCATCAGCAAACATGACTGTCTTTTACAAAATAAGGTAATCATTTCCTTCTCCTCCTTTCAAATTTCGTGCGAAAACGGTTGGTCAAGTGACATTTTGCACTGTGACGTCACATTTCAATAAATATAGAAACTTATCTTGAAACCTAACAGATACTTTTTATATATTTTGTGAAATGTGACGTCACATGGAGCTCAATCATGGCCGCCCGTGTTTCGAGTCTTGTAATCTACAGATAAAAAATCGCAAATTTATTTTGTAAAAATAAAACATTTACAAATTATCTTAATAAAAAAAACTATTGGATAATTATCGTTAAATCATAACCTACCATTTCCGACATATTCACATTTTATTGTTACAACTGTCAAATAGCCAATTACTGATTTAGCGACGTCCACGGAATTACCCCACAGAAAAGCAGTTTTCTTTTTATTGAGAGTGTTAAATGTTTTTATTATAATATCTCAAACACAATTTTTTTTAAAACTGAAATTACTTTCACAATCTATAACATTATCCTTCAAAACAGATTCAACTTCAGTGGGGAGGAAATCAAGGCTTTTATGATTAAAACTGGAATGTCAGTAAAAAAACTTCTCAAATGCTGCAGCAACATCAGCATCAGAAGTCAAGGTTTTAATATCACAATTCAATTGTACTCATTATTACGACTTTTGACCTTCCTGTTTCACTATTTATAATATTCCATGTCATTTTTATTTTGTTTTTACTATTCTTAATCCTAGAACTCAGATAGTTTGCCTTGGCTAATCGGCATACTCTTTTGAACAACTTTGAATAATTTTAGTTGCGTTCACCATCAAATTCATAAAGGCGTTTCATACTTTTGTGAATACCAATTGTAGCCCATTTATTAAAAGTTACAGTATCACTAACCGAGATCTTTTTTGGAACAAATGATTTATTAAATTCTGAACAATATGTGTTAAAGAAATCATTATAAAAACATTAGGGTTGTCATTGTATTCTAAATATTTTAATTTTGTATCTAGATTGCTTTTAAAGCGTTTGGTACAACAGTGATATTCTTTTTCATCACTCTGGTGAGAAAAATTGACTATTTGGTAAAACACAATGATCAGAGTCAAGGTTATTTATAATATGCTTAGATATTGGTATTACATTAGTATTAAGTATATATGTTATACTTATGGTGTTGTTATACTAATGTAGTATATATTACCAACTCGCATTTGTAAAGCGTGGCGACCCAATTTTACCCATTAAATTTGATCATGTTGGAAGGGAAGTGTCCAGCATTGGAACGTTTATAGGATAATGATGGATGTTGCTTTGTTGAGCACGCGTATATCATTCATTCATCCGACAGTGATGAAACTTTAGTATTATTAAAAAAGTTTCATTCAGACCTACTGTTGTAATATTTTAGTGGTATAACTACATGTGCCTGGGCTACTGTAAGTACCAGAGTTATGTTCGCACTTAATATTATCAGTTGATATTTATTTATTGTGAACGTTTAGTAACGTCATTAAATGTTTTATCAAAGTTGATGAAAACACCGACATACAAACATAACTTTATTGGTATTATATAAATTTGTCCATAGGGTTTTAAACGGCCGCATTAATTTGTATAACAAAGAAAAGTTTTTTTTATCTTATATAATGGCTTCGTGCGGCCAGCACATTTAGCCAGTGTCAAGTAAGATATAAAAGTGAATATTTTCTTTGCATAAGTAGATGATAATGAGTGATAATGAACGTTTAATGGTGAATGATATTTCCCCAAACTACTTGAACCTGCGGAACTTTATTGTAATCTCACACGGACTTCTTAAGAGAATTTGAAAAGTGATGTTGCACTGTTTTGTTTTATTTGCTAACACTTATGCACGTTCACGAATACTTATCAGTGAATAATCCACCATATCATTTCACTTTAATATTCGACAAAACACAAATTAAAGAAAACAAACAAAACTACTACAGACATGACGCCTCACTTTCCCGCCAAAAGTCCTAAAGGAAAGTTTTTATTTCTCCTTCGTGCGATCAGCACATTTAGCCAGTGTCAAGTTTTAATATCCAGTAATTATTATTTTCTTTACAATAAGTGGATGAAATGAGTGATAATGAACGTTTAATGGTAAATGATTTTCCCCCAAACCCCTCGAGACACAATAAAACTGTGGGACTTTATTAAGGTCTCTCACTCACGGACTTCTTGAGAGAACTTGAAAAGTGATGTTGCAATGTTTTGTTTTATTTGCTAACACTCATGCACGTTGACGAACACTTAACAGTAAATAATCCACCATTATGTCACATAAGTATTCGACAAAACACAAATTATAGAAAATAATACAAAACTGCAGACATGACGCTTCACTTTCCCGCCAAGAAGTCTAAAGGGAAGTTCATCTGTTACAAAGCTTTTTTTTTTAATAATTAAAAGGTTTTCTTTTGATTTCTTTGTTTTTAACCGTGTCGCGTAGCGGTGAAACAATACTACCACCCCCCCTCTTCCTTTGGGTGTCGTAAAAGGCGACTAACGGACTAAACACTGCACATATATACATCGAACAGCATAGATCGGCGATGGGCTCACCACATGTCACGCTGAGCACATGTGCAGTCGCTATTTGGTGAAAAGTGGGCTATGGTGGAGGACTGCTTTTGCTATCTTCATTGCTTAGTCTCTGACTCACCCCTTAGGGGATAGTAGTCGTAATTATAATGCATGTATGTATGTTATATGTATTCTTTGTCGTCCTCGGGTAGCTTCGTTGTTTTGTTTTAATATGCGATTGAAGAGTTCATTACACTTAAAATAACATTAAAAAAATATTTCACTTTACAAAAAAATAAAAAAACGTACATTGCTACAGTCTTCTTAAAAAATTACAATGCAAATTCAAATTGTTTAGATCGAGAAAACGATATACATAATTATATATATTTTTTAATTTAATACCAATTGCAGCTTAAAATACTATCTCGATGTACAATCGGACGCCATCAATTCCTAATTCCTCAGCCAACACGAGAAAGTGGCATCCCCACACATACATCATCTTAGTAAAAACTGGCAACACCCACCAGCTACATAAATCAAGATGGCCGCGATAACAAGCTCGCTCATAAACACGGCGAGAACGCTTTTACGATTCATAATTGCACTTTATTAAATGACTGCCACTCGCGTTATAATGGAGGAAGCCGGTGTTGTAAAACTTGGCTAACTTATAGACTATGTGGGATGCAGACTGTGAGTAGAGTTGTAAAGTGTATCCGTGGACATGCTTACATGGAACTTTTTATTAATAAATATCGCATACTGTTGTTATACAACTAGTTTGATTTCGAATTAGTTATGAGTTACACTTAGGTACTGTAACTAGATGGCATGGTTCATTGTCTGAATCGCTCTGTGGTAATCTTTAGCAGATTATACGAGTATAAGTGATACCTTTGTATTGTTTTAGAGTTTGGATTAAGATTTCTCCTAAGCAATAAGGTTTATAGTTTTCCTTATCGTGGAGACAAGTAATTAAGGATATGGTGGTAATACCGGAATAATAATAATTATTCTTATGTTAGTCACCAATTACATTTTTATCAAAAGTTTTATGATGACAAGTGTATCAAGAAAGAAACTCACATAAAACTTATTTCTGTTTTGCGTATCTACTACACAAGGTTGTGATGCTTTTTAACCGTACATATATAATATACGTATAATCACGACCATTATCCCCGAAGGGTTAGTCAGATACCAGGCAATGAGGACCGCAGTCCTCTCCCATAGTCCACTTTTCACCAAATAGCAACTATGTGCTCAGCGTGACAGGTGGTGAGCCTATCGCTATGTGCAGGTATGTGCAGTCTTTAGTCCGTTAGTCACCTAAAAGAGAGGGGGTGGTAGTATTATTTCACCGTTACGCGACACTGTTGACGGTTAAGGTTAAGTTAACCGTTAAGGTAAAATAATTGCAGCTATATAACACTATTTAAAACAACCAATGTTCATCAGTTCGTTTTTTTTACTTAACCTGGCTAAGAAAGAGAGAACTGGAGGGAGATTGGTGAGACCTAAGCTTTGCCCAAAAGTGGGACAATATAAGTTATTATGTTATAATAGTGCAATCACAATGGACTTAATAAGGATTTGTGATAATCTTCATAGCGTCAATAATATAAGCAAGAAAATTGTGACTATTCAGAAAATTTACAAGAATTATTCTTAACCAGTCTCTGTCGCTTCTGGACCCACCTATACGCTCAGCCGACTCCAGTTTATTTACCAACTTGCGTTCGGTTTTCCTATTTTTGTGGGCTAATTGAATAATAAATCTTTCACGCGCTGGCTTTCACTGGTGCGAGAACAAAACGCGGCGGCCGCGGCCATAACTGTTGTTGTTACAATTTACGCGGCCGTATGATTCATTGTTTGATAATGAATAATCGTTTGATGATAACCTCTATGGTACAATGGCCAAGGCGTTCGGTTGGCCAGTTAAGCCACTTTTGCAATGCCGTGTCACTGGATGGGTGGCCACCTCCGTGTTTCAGCTGGCACGTCTCGGTTGTTATTGTAAGAATCTTACAATGAGATGTGTTGTAAGAATCTTACAACAATAACCTTGGTTAAAATCCACCAATCCGCACTGGGCCGGCGGCGTAGTAATAGTAGGTAAGGCATGCATTGCCCTATTTCCCCATTATGTTGCGGTTGTTAATGTGGGAAGTCCTGTGCCCAGCAGTGGGGCGATGGTTGATGGCCGCTGATCATGGCGAATCGTTTGCTATGGTTTTTCGTAAAACGAGAGATTAAACGGTTGAACGGATCGTTCACCTTTGTAGCACTCTCTAAGCGCATCCACTTCGTTGCCCCGTAATTCGTTGTACACTGCTGTGTGTGTAGTGTGTATATGTTGTGCCATTCGTTTGTGAAATAAAGGGGTGTGCGCGCATTGTACGACAAATTACGGGTCAACGAAGTTTAGAAGGTTATAATAGAGTGAGCATCCAGGTATTCACTACATCCTTCTTATAGATATGTAAATTCTGGGTATCTGGAAGAGCGAAAAGATCGATTTTTATATATTTTAAGCCTGTCATCTTCACTGTTCATCATGTAAATTGTCTTTGATATTTTTAAGAACTATCGAAAAATCACTATCCCGTTTTTTATTTTTCAAGAAAATATCTACATAGTTTTTATTTTTTATAATTTTCAGATAGTTTACGCCCGACCGCAAATATACCAATTTGTTGTTTTGCACCTAAACCAACGGACACGTTCGCAATATATTATTAATTCAGTTTTATGGGCGTGAAAGGAAAAATATAAATATGTATATGGGCACTATTTGCATTTATTAAATCCGGCAATATCAATTAAATACCAGTTTTAATCTAATTAATTCTGCTTTACGTAATTAGTGATTACTTTGGCAGCGAATGCGTAGTATGTTGTAGCATGTTAATAGTGCATTACCTCATGTTTAAATAATTGGCTTGCAAATTTTATAAGGCATTTCTACGGAAACTATTACATAAAAACATTTTACGAGTTACGTGTAACCATTTAAATTTTTCTTTTACAAATGGCAAAAATGTATTATAAGTAAAAATGAAAAAAATAACTTTTCAATGTTTTTAAATATTACTATTTTAAAACTTACATACAAAATATAAAGCGCTATCCGTAAGGTCAGCGTTTTGGTCAGTGGGGACTAATAAGGGACCGTTTTAATTGCAAGTTAGATTTCCTTATTGTTATTTATTTTTTAACCGTGAAGAATAGAAAGATAGTTCTGAATAAATAATACTTAATAATATTTTTGAATGTGTCTATAAAATTGTGCATAATAAATAATTTTCTTTCTTTTTAGAAAAATGCTACTTGTTAATTTATTTATAAAGGATAATCAATTTCTGAAGTGATGTAAGTATGTAAAACTGATAATTAAGTAATTGTAACCGTTTCCTCAATAAACCTACCATTTGTACTGCGTCGATTATTGTTTGTCGGTATTGTAGTTTTTTTTCAAACATAAATCCTTTAATTGCAATTAGCAAGTTTCGTAACAGAACAATGACGAAAATAATGTGTTTGCCGAGCAGGAAGTCTCAGTCAACGCCGCTATAAATCATAATTATCTCTAATCTTATTACCTAGTTGGCAGAATTAGAAACTTCTCGACTCTTAGCCGTTGTAAGTTGTAAATTATATTTAATACAAATACCGTTCGCCATTAGCGAATTAAATTGTATATTTATACAAGTTTTATCAACGAACACGAGCGGGGACTTAATTGGAAATAGCTATGCTAAGTTTACTCTTTGTAAGTTAAAATAAAAACTTCGTCGAAGCATTTATTATTTTAGTGGAATTTTTGATATGGCCGCTTGATTTTGCTGTTATGAATAATTCAAAATGTTGTGTATTATGCATTCCTAAAGCAGGACTCTACACATTTGGTGACTATTTAAAAATTCTGGCAGAAGCTATTCCGTTGGGTTTCTTCCCAGGACGGCATGTCATTTATAAATGCCACAGGTCTAAAGAAAAAAACACCCGTCACACGGGGCTTAAATGCATAATGTTGCCAAAAGTTCACAATATACTTCGAACCTTAACCCTTTGAGATAAGCGTTAAACCAATGAAAAATTTTGGTTGATTCATGCATATAAGGGTTATCCCCCTACGGGTAAGCACTTAGCTCCTTGATTCTCGTGTCAGGCTTTTGAAAAAAAGTACCCGTAAGATTGAAGAACTTACAAACAAAAATACTTTTACACTTAATATTATTACGATGGTTACCAAGAATCCAGAAGAAGAAAAAGAAGAAGATGTAGTTAGTAAGTAGTTAGCATCCAGGAGGCATTAAATACGCCGCATAGCCTTCATAACGACACGTAGCAAACTCGCGAACAAATTGCGAGCGCCTTCAATTAACAAGTGCATGCCTGGAATGAGGTAGCCACGGTAAAGAAATTGGAGTTCAACAATAATTAATATTTTCGTTTTAAAAGTTATTTCATCAATATTAAAATGTAGGTAATTATCTTTTATTTAGATTATAGGAAGTGATTTTTAAATTATTTAAAAACTCATACTTTGGGTCATTCTTTTGACTTGGGGCTTATAAATATGCCCATACCGACCATGGACATCTGCAGAATACGGGTACTACCTTTTTAGGTGGCCTTCTAAAGTGTAATCAATCTTAAAGTAGCATGTATGGTTTTTCCTGCATCAGCTAACTCGTTGAGCATGTATACGGCAAATTAGTTGGTCTACAGCAGTGTCGTGATAACTGGCCGTTCGTCGTGGCATTAGCATATCGGAATTATTCCATTACACCGTTAATAATTTAAAAATAATACTCCATTCGCGCACGCGACCAAAGTTACGAGCCTCTGGAGATGTATTCGCGATCTGTCTTACAGCTGCCTGTAAACAAAATAACACCTTATCAAAAAGGCCATATAGCTTAAAATAACACCAAGAAGTTTCTCTGCACATTTGTCAGCGGAGCTAAACATTTTATGACGCACCGACTGTTATTATGAATAACGATTATCGTTTTTAACAGAATCACATTCAAATTGAAATCTGATACGTTAACACTATTTATAATCTGATCAAAGAAATCATTGGAAATCATTCCGTTTGAGTTAGCGTTGCGAACCAAAATACGCTTAGCGATAAATATCTTTAAACCGTTTGAAATGAGGTCGTTTATGTGCAAATCAAAGAGCATTCCCCTTTGAAGCTGGTTTCAGAAGCGTCACAAATCATTTGAAGGCAGAAACCGTCAGTGCGGGAGCGGGACGGGCGGGGCGTGTGGGGAAGGGGGTGACAGGAGGGCAGACAAACGGTCCAATAAATCAGCCGCGGATGCCGCCTGCAGGTGTTGCACTACTACTGAACCCGTTGAAATATTGCACCAAAGATTAAAACATTTATAACGCAGACGTGACATTTTTGAAATTGGAATCTTGTCGTTTTGTTGGGAATAGTTTGCGGGTCGTTATAATATGCGCTTGTTTACATTGATTTTATGGGTAGGTATCAAATTTTATAGGGATGAAAGAACATTAATAATTGATTATGCAAAACTAATGTCGGGTGTCTATTAGAATACAGATTTTTTTGAATCGAATTTCATTTTACAGAAAACTATTCCAAGATTTTTAACATATTTTTTTTTCAATTCATCAAATAGTTAATCATCGCTGTTTTATATAATCAAAAAACGTTTCTTTAAAAAAATCTTTTAAAGTTTATTTCATTACCAGAAAAACGGTATATCGAACTTACATTTCATAAAAGTATTAAGTTATCGATGAAACTATTCGTAAAAACATATTACAATATGTATCGGAACCCTGAATACTTTTTCACTTAACAACTTTTTATCGCAGTAACGTTTCATCGAACGATGCATTCGCCTGTTGACGATAAATTGTGTTGCGGTCAGTTCTATATTAATATTTCATAACGCATAACATGAATGGCCAAAATTGAAAAGGCATAACTATAGAAAGGCATAATTTTGATAAGCGTAAGTAACAAAAGGCATATTTTTTATTTGCCATAATGTTCAGAAGACATAATATTAAAAAAGCATACAAGCAATAAGATAAAACTTATTGATAATATGATCAAACCAGCGTGCAGCATGTAGGCAAACATGCAACATGCAAGCAAGCATGCAGCATGCAGGCAAGCATGCAGCATGCAGGCAAGCATGCAGCATGTAGGCAAGAATGCAGCATGCAGGCAAGCATGTAGCATGCAGGCAAGCTTGCAGCAGGCATGTTTTCTGTCACGGCTCCGGCGCTGCGAGGCTCCGGCGGTCCCACGCGAGCTTATCGTCGCAGATGGGTTTCGCTCACCACCGCGGGGAAGCCGGCCAGCCTCAGCCACGGCGGCGAGCGTTAAACCCACCTGCTCCTCAGCTCGCGGGCCCCCTCGCCCCTCCGCGCCTACGCGGGATTGAATTACACTCTAGCGTAGGGCAGACAAGACTACGTGGAGTCGGTTTTGCCACGATTCGTTTCTGTCACTGACTCTTACTGCTTAACGTACGTAAGTATACATCATAGTAATAATAGAAAATAAATTTATGGACATTTACAATTATACTTTATAAAACTATGACTTTTATGAAATAAAAAGACATTACGCACAGAACTAATTAATTTCATGAAATCGTATTTTTGATGTACTTACATTGATTTATTGAAGTAAAAATTGATGTTTCAATTATTTTGCAAACTGAAACTTATAATGAAACAAAAATATGGGTAACAAAACTTCGATGTAACATTATTTCAAGAAAATGTATAAAACATGAAAAGAAATAACGATGAACTGTGTTTGTAGATAATTAATATTTAAGGAAATGAAATTGCGATGTAACCTAATTCTAGAATTTGTTAAATATTCTACAAAAAGTTCTGCGAATCGTTTTATGGGTAATGAAAATCGTTGAAAGGAATTGCGATAAAATGATGGATTCCCACTAATGTCGTATTATGCATGAATTTTACATACATACATACATATAATCACGACTATTATCCCCGAAGGGTTAGTCAAAGACTAGGCAATGAGGCCAGCAAAAGCAGTCCTCTACCATAGTCCACTTTTCACCAAATAGCGACTCCACATGTGTTCAGCATGCCATGTGGTGAGCCCCCGCCGCTCTTTGCTGTTGGATGTATGTGCAGTCTTTAATCCGTTAGTCGCCTTTTACGACACCCAAGGAAAGAGCCCTCTCTTTCCTTGGGTGTCGTAAAAGGCGAATAACGAATACTACCACCTCCTGGTGGTAGTATTCTTTTACCGCTGCGCAACACGGTGAAGAATTTTAAAATCTTTAAAAACGTTTAGTTCTATTTTGTAAAGATTATTTCATTTAAATGTGGTTTGCGTCTAGGTACGTTGTTGTGCGTGCGTTGTACAACGCAACAAAATATTTTTAAACAAAATGTTATACGACTTTCTATGTGGTATTTTCAATATTTTCAATTATACCTACGCTGCCATACGCGTAACCAACTGTAAAGTTGATGTATAGTTCTAACTTTTAAACAGAGAACCGAGTTAATGTTATTTTAACTAATGTACTAAAGCACTAAGAATACCTATTTATTTTATAATATTTATTTCTATCCTATGCAAAATAAACTTAAAGCTAAAACAACAAATTAAAAACTAATAGTGACAAATGCATCATAAAAAGTATGTAGCTTTGTCATGTTGACTCGAGTTTTAATAATTAAAAAACTTATGTGCTATAATTATTATAAGCAGACTGTCTGCACAAGCATCTAATACTCTATGCTGGAAATAGAGCCGCTTTCTTGTCACGGATTAATTACTATTAACAACCTTGTCTTTATGGTTGTTCGATTTTAAAACTTAATTATTTATGGAGTAAGCAGTTGCCGCTGTTTCTTACTAATTGCCTTCCTCATTTTAGTTACTTTAATTGGTCCAAATACAAGATAAACAATAATTGTTAAGAAATAAAACTATTGTTAATCAGCGTTACATTATGGTGTAATTAGACCATTCTAATCAGTGTACTATAATACTAAAATAAACTACAATAAGTGTTTACACGCATATCCTAGTTTTTTTAATATAAAAAACAGATACAAATCTGAAATAAGCTGCTTTCAGATTTGACTGTCTTTTATTATTTAAAAACAAGGATGAACGTGTCAACCGATATTTTAAATAATAAAAAACATATAGGTAGGTACTGCTAAATTTATTATACACAACCGACCAACCGATAACAAAACTAATGATAGATTATTTGCAATTAGTTACATTAATTGATGTTTGTCATGCACAAAATTGACTAAACAAGTAGTTTTTTACATTACTTTTTACGAAATAGTAAAAAAGTTGTGTAACCGGCCCGAGTCGTTTGGATTTATACTCACATCTATCAAGACACGATTTTGTAACTGTATGTGAATATGAATTAATATAACTTCATAAATTACATGCGAATTAAAATAAGCGTCTGTCAAACACACATTTAATTTTATCGAGTGGAAACGGTAGCTTGACGTTTCAATGACAACTCATAATTATTATTAGTACCTACCTACACATAGGTAATTTTGCTTCTAACATTCAGTAGAGATTGATAAGGACTTCTTAGAGGTAAAGTAAATAATAATTATTATTGTTATCTTAAGTTTACTTAATCACTACACACATTTGAATGAAATCCTTTTTACGAGTAAGTCGCGTTTAATTAATCATCAAATTAGTCCAACAAAGGCCCACTGCTGGGCACAGGCCTTCCCACTTGAGTACTACTAGCAGCTTGTTTTAAGGCCACTAGCGACCACCTGTAGGCCAAATTCAATGAAGAATGTTTGTACACAAATAACTGTAATTTATTTGTGTATTTGTGCACTATCCAGTTTCACTCGGATTTCTGTTTTCTCATGAATCTCTCTCAAAAAAAAATCCGAATGACACTAGATAACTATTTGTACAAAGAAATGCCAATAATTTGTTTAAAATCATTATTTATCAAATATTAACATTATTTAGCCGTAGTATGACTAGCGGATTTATCTAAGAGCGTGTGTTTTATAACGACTTTAGCATTCTACTATAGTTTGATAGCATTGTTGTGTTTTAATGAGACAGAGAACGAAAATAATTCCTTATAATTAAGGACTTACCTACCATCAGGTGAGATAAAGGCAAAGTCCTACATCGTCCTATCCAAAACATTAAAAAATGTAATGTTACTAGAAATGTGCAGTTTTTCTATCATCATCATTATCATAATCAGCCCGTGTTAGCCCATTGCTGGGCATAGGCCTTTCCCATTGCATGCCACTGAGCTCGTTCATCAGCTCCCCTAATCCAACTGCTGCCAGCCACTTTTTCTATGCCGTTAATAAAATCCGTTTTTACATCATCATTAGGAAAGGCGGCGTTACGAAACAAATCAGACTGTACTGTAACAGCCGTCAAGAAATTGTAATATCAATTAACATCGCCTTATCCGCCGCCAATTACGCGCGTCATAAGAAACATGATTTTAATTAACACCCGACTATTTCTTCATACACAATTAATGGCTGTTACACGCCTACGGCGGCCGTGGGCCGGAAAAGAGTGCGTCGGATTCAGCGTGATGGTTCAGGCTGCTCAAATTACTCAGACATTTTCTGTCCGCTACGGGTAAGCACTTGACCGTCATCTCACCTGGCGGTAAGTGACCATAAGGCCGAAGGTGGAAGCATGCTTCACCCAGAATCCTCTACCGAGGAACTGACTATCTTATCTCTAAACTTTCGGAACACAACAATACTGTTAACATTGTTGTTTTAGCGCCAGACTTCCGATACGATGGTGGTAGCCAGATGGACTTAACATGCCCTACCACCAACCAAACCAAGTACACAAGATTTACCCTCCACTGGAAATCGAATCCAGGACCACTGGGTCTAAGACCGGTGGCTTAGAGGCTAGACTAGAACACGGGCTGATCATGACGATGATGATGAGAATCGAACTGTTGGTTCTAGGCCACAGAAACCTCATTTGGCTATGCTGGGTACACCTACAAAGGAAAAAGAGCTTTATTAACCTTTAAACAGACTATTTTGTTTACCAAATCTTCCCAATATTTTAATCTCCATATATTATCTTAGTTTGGCCTGCAGAGGTCTCCCACTCGCAGCAGCACGTCGACCCATTGGTATCTTTTGTGCAACAAATCTTCATAAAGTTTATACGTTATTTTATATTTAACAGAAAAAACTTGCGTATTTCATAATTTGGGAAATTAATAAGATGAACTTACTTCTTAGTAAAACTCATGCATGTAATTGATTTCTTATTTGGCGTACACTGAATGATAATTTTGATTGACCATATTGTATAAAGCATTACACTCCGCTTTACTGAACCCCAAGTCATGGCAATAATCTTCAACATAAAACCATTTTATTCGTCCTAACAAGTAAGTCTTAACTCCATAACATTAAAAGTTATTTTTCGAGATTTAACTGGGCACTCAAATGTGTACACGCAACAAGGCATCTTATGACAGCTATTCATCATTCATATAACAGCAGAATGGAACGTAAATATCAGATTTAGATGGTTTATTCCACGTAGATCATGAGTATCGCCCCTCTTTAAAATTTAATTTCAAATTTATTTGGTAGAGTCTATGTGAAGTTATGTGCCAGTTATTGTGCTTGTAGTTTTAGGGCCTGATCAAAACTATTTTGAAAATGTATTGTCGTATCATGTCTTTTCTTTTTTAAACCGGTGACATTTTGGGATAACGCGTAATACTTTATCAGATGAATAAGTTTTAACGAGGATGAAAAAAATTGTATTACAAAGGATTTCAATTTGACTTAAGCTGAACTTAAGGAGAACCAACTAAAAACTAACGTTATTCAAAAATTGTTTTTATAACGCAAAAACCATTACTGTAAGTAATCAAAAGGCACAAGATATTTATTTATTTATTGATCACCAACATATTAAACATTAACAAAAGCAGTTATGGTTAAAAATAGGATAACTTAGACTTATGTAATTATAGGTGAAGACAACATTCGTTAAAGAAGCAACATAAATTATAAATTAATTAAACATACAGATTAAATTATTATCAGAACATATTATTCAAATTAAAGGACAATGGCAGGGTACTATGGAGATTTTGTACAGGCCTACAATTTTCATGTTTGGCAATGAGACTTACACATTTGGTAGATTATATTATTGAGAATTACTATATAAATTAACAGAATTTTAAAAGTTGGTGTTTAAAAGTTACTTAAACTTATATTTCGATAATTTTTCAAGGTTAGTTTTTCCCTGTATTTGATTGACATTGACAGTTGAATGACAGGGAGGGACGGACGGACAATGATTCTGACAGTAGGTAACAAAATAAATAATTAATCTGAAAATGTAAGTTCGCGCCTTGATTGATTGATTTAAAGATCAATCGTGAATCGAACTTAGATAGGTAGGTAGGTACATAATATGTAGTGCATTTCAATATTAATTAAGTAAGTACCTTTGTATTGTTAGCCCTAGTTCTAGATTCTAGAAGATAGATAGATAGGATAGGACTAGTTATATAACTGCTGCGACTGTGATTATTCAGATCTTTGTGCTTGGTTATTTAAAACACAAAAAGACATAACTACCCATCTGTGTTTTGGTAAATAACAGCAAAATACTTAAAACATGATGAAAGTCATAGATGTAAACAAAGGAAGTAGGTATACACGTTCCCACTTTAGAGGTCTCAACTTTAGACTACCTACCTACCTATACCAACATTAAGTTGAAATCATCTCCTATCCTACATATTTATTATTATAAATGCGAAAGTGACTTGTTTGTCCTTCCTTTACGCCCTAACTAAGCAACCAATTGACTTGATCTTTGAAAGAACGAAGAGTATCATAGCGTAGGCAACTTTTTATGCTGATATTCCTATAGGAACGCGAATCACGCAGGTGAAACCGCGGGCGGAAGCTAGTGGTTAAAATAATTGTCTCTGAGATAGGAATATAAGTTTACTAGGTACTGCTCAGAATGCATACTTACTTATATTTACAGTACTTACAATCGAGGATCTTCCCGTAGATACTACTAATAAATTACTTAATCAAAGGCAAACAATATAATATAATACTAAAAAATATGATGAAAACATTTTAAATAAATCAGAAACTCGACTGGTCTTTCTACAGGGAAGTTTCACAATTGTACATACACACAGACGAGTAATGTTTTTCCATATTAGCATTTGCTCAGAGGAAATAAAACAATAATTTAGTTTGGTCACATATTTAATATTAAATTATAAAGTAATTAAGGGCACTCTTAAAATAACATCATCGAAAAGTGGAGCAGGTCTAGTCATGCCTTCATGGCAAGCAAATCAGTGAGCAGCACCCAACAGTTCGTAGCCCTACAATGCAGTTAAAACTCTGGCTGTCCACTTCTACGTGAAGCTCTTTGAGCTCGGAGCCAGCAAGGAACACAAGCTTCATTTTCTGAAGAAAGCTGAAATAAACAATAACAATAAAATTACAAAAGTAACAGAGTGTAAAGTAAATATTTTTTAATCTTACACCAATTAGCCTAGCCCGCTGACCTCTCTATAATACAAGAATGCTGACCTAAATATTTACTACCTTGGGTGTCTCAGGTAACAAATTGATAGTTTAGGTAGGTCAGTGGCCTAGCCCCAAAGTAAGCACTGTAAGGCTTGTGATATGTTATACTAGGCCAATGGGTAAAAATGCAGTTGTGATAGTAGTAATAACAGTGGCGAGGTATGTGTTTGGGGAAATATGGCGAAGATAAGCCGGCCAAGAATTTACAAATCAGACAATAATAAACATGGAATGTTTAACTCATTTGTAGTACTAATTACTGACATAATTATTAAGATCTGCATGGTGGATCCCTGGAGTGGGATTTCTTATAGGGAAGCTGATGGGATTTGGAATGTATGGTATATATATGTATTTAGTAGAATTATTATATAGGTAAATAGTCATGGCCTCAGGTACAAATGCTCGTATTCGTCATAGAAACATTTGCCCCTACTGGGATTCAAACCCAGGAACTCAGAGTAGGTATCACCACGAAAACCAGTGTACATATTACTCCACCACTCAGGTAGTCAATAAGTAAATATATGTAAGGTGTTACCTCTCGTGATCTAATCCAATTCGAAATTATGTTAGTCATCCTTTGTTCCTCTTCATTTGGCTCTTGAAGAAAACACTTCGTCTGCTCATTCTTAAAATAGAACGTCCACATACAACACGTCATGGCGATGGCGAACATGCCTTGTAGTTTTACTTTCAGATGCAATAGAATGGATTGCTAATTCCCAGGAAGCATGACAAATATAATCAGAAGGTGTTGCCTAAAACAATAATAGCATGGATGAAGTTTATTAATTGATCAACAAAATAGTAGAATATTAGTAGTAACAGATACAGAGGTGCATTGCTGCACCAAATATGTTAGATGTCTAAAGTGGTTGACGACATATTTCGTACTATGTACGACTTACCTCTCAGAGATATGACCAAAACCGAATAGTGTCGACTAAAGCTTGATTCTCGTTCGTCAGTAAAGGCCGCCTGCGATCCAATCGAAATGCATTGCATACTCGACATTGTGATGGTAATGTATCACCCAATCAGACAGTAAAACTACCACGAAAGTGCATTTAAAAGTACTGCGCAAGCACAACATAATATTGTTTGTGTTCATTTCATTATCACATTCACAAAGCGGCTTTTCGCAAATAGGTAGGAAGGAACCTCTAAATAAACACACAATAAAATCATATTTTTTTTAATACGTTGACCAAAAGCTCAATGATTGACATTGAAAGTGTTGCAAGTAGTTTCATTCGTCTTTTTACGTGAAACAAATCGATAAGACAATCAATCTTAAAAATAATATAAATTATAAATATCAAAAGTAAATAATCAACTATTTTAAGATAAAAAGTCTGTAATTGACTAATTGTATAGGTCTAAGCTCTAAAATAGTTGCACAAATAAGTTTTTAATCGAAACTAGATTAACAATAATAAGACTTAATTAGCTATTTGAGAATCGATTTCAAAATCGATAAATTGATTTTTTTATGCCAGGCAACTCTGACAGCAGATTTTTGTTTTGCGTATAGTATCTGCTTGTTGAAATGCGTTTCGTTATTAGTTTTAGTATTATTATTTCGCTTTACGATTTTTCTTTACCGCGGTCTTCTAAAAATGTAACATTTACTGGAAAATAATGAGAAAAAATTAAGGAACCAACTATGCAAATATGGTACCAAAACACGAACATTGTGGGGTTGTACGCCAGTACGCGTTCTCCTTTAAAAAAACAAAAAAAACAAAATCATAATATCGATATTGCATCTACTCTCTTGAATGATATTAAAGATGAAAATTAAAGAAGTGACTTTCTGAACTTGCGAATGCCATCCGTGAAGAGATCTAAATCTGATATGAGTATAACAACAAATTAAAAAGATTAAGAAATACATATTTGCTGAAAAGTTAATAAATTATTTTGAAGCTCTAAATTTCTAAGCAAATCGCTATCGGCTTCACGCACTACTAACCTCATTGTGTAATCGCGCCTTATCAATCTCAGCTCGAAGTGGAGCAAACTTTTTAATGCCCATTCACTACTGCCAGATCACGATAACAAGGCTGTATTATAGCCATTAAGCAGTATTTTACAGCCGTCTTTATTGTGGCCTAATGAAACACGAACAAATGTTTATAGCATCCGCGCCGAAGGTTGGGAACCACTGTGTTATTTAGATGATGCTTGTAGGGGTAATGGCCGTGTCGTAACTGTTCGTCGCACCATGATTTATGGTTCGATTCTGCACAGTGGTGATGGTAAGCACACAAAGTCGATCACGTTATTATTAATAGATTTATTTTTATGGAATTTATGTTTGCAAAATATAATGTTGAGTTATGTGGTGGCGGCTCATAATAGAATACCTACTACCGACCTATCTCCTACCTTAGGTTTCTTAAATTGCGACTAATGGACTAAACGCTGCACATACACATCGCAAAGGATCTACCTCCTGTCACGCTGAGCACAATATATGTGCAGTTATCATTTTTTTTTATAAAAGAAGGAGGCAAACGGGCTGGCGGGTCACCTAATGGAGAGCTCACCCATGGACACCCGCAAAACTAGAGGAATCGCAGACGCCTTGCCGGCCTTTAAGGAAGGAATGGTAATTGTGACAGCCGGGGGTGGGGGGGGGGGGAGAAAAGCCTCCGTAACCCTCACTGACCGGTCAAACACAACAGCACCAAGTGCTATTATTTAACGCCGAATATTCGTGAGGGTGGCATTACCCCAGGCGAGCTGGCCCAATACGTGCTGCAACGCAGCGTGGCTCTACCACTCAATCAGTGTCACTCATTTAGCACCACCCAGGGGTCACGTGTAGGGTCTCAAGGGTAAACCTACGGACGCGAGTAACTTTAACCCTATTTGGTGAAACGTGGACTGTGGCAGTGGACAGTGCATTTTGCGGTCCTCATTGCCTGGTCTCTGACAAACACAAGCAGGCACTTTAGTATCAAAGTTAAATACTGATGAAGCACACAAAGCGATAGATAGAGTAAACGAATCATAATAATAACAATAATTTCTTTATTTAATAATAAAATAACCTTTTCACAATAATTCATTGTTCCCTGACTCCCCGAGCTAGAAAAAAATCTGTGTTTCAGGAGCCAGTACCTCCTCTTAAGATAAGTTTAAACAAAAGGTCTAAAGAAACTAAATTTTAACAAGAAATAAACATTTTTTTTAACTTTTAAGCAAGTATTTATATGTAAAATCCATTTGAATTAGATTTTAAAAAAAAACTAGGTTACCCTAAAATAATCCTAATAGCACTACACAACACCCCAATGACTAGCTAACCAATATCCGTGCGTGCAACAATTACTAATTGTACCTACATTCCAATTACATCGATGATACTTATCGACAGTCGATCATAAATGCAAAACAAATCGGTAAATTAAAACGGCGTTTTTTAATCGATTATTTCACGCTCACCTTGTATAATCCATCGGAACAATCGATTCATGAATAAAGATCGATTCGACAGACATTATCAATATAAGACTATTTATGTGGACGTAAACGCCAACGTTGAAGGGCAAAATGTTTATGCTCTGTCTTATTTATTGCTTCAATAGACACATGGATAAGATTAAATTATGATATTAATTTATTTTATGTGAAATTAAGTCGCGCATAATGTACACCACGCTCTTTGGCCAACTATTATGGTTATCGCACTTATCTTAAGTTACCATAATAAATAAGATAATCAAATATAATGTGAGACTAGCGGCCTGCCCGCGACTTCGTTCGCGAGAACACCCCGTATCCTGTGACGAATTTCCAAACATTTTATTGCATACACACCTTGGCCACTGAAAAACCAGAATTGACTGACTGACCACTAAAAAAAAGAATTAGCCAAATAGGTGCAGCCGTTCTGAAGTGATGCGCGAAAATACATTCGTGGCAATTGATGTTAAGTATTTATAATATTTAGGACCGCCGACGACTTCGTTCGCGTGGACCCCATACCCCGTGACGAATTTTCAAAATGACTTTCCTCCAAGAACACTTATTTTGACGTAACTATATAATAGATAAACATTATGCTATCACCACACTTTGTGTAGATAGTGATGTGTTCTGCAAAGTCATAGTACATTATTCTGTTCTATCATCAATAGTTTTTTTAGCGCACGCGATGTAAGGAATTTATTTGTGTTTTAGAAAGGATCCCTAATTTTTTTGAAAATATAATATAGCCTATGTCACCCGGAGATAGTGTAGCTTTCCAACGGTGAAAGAATTTTTTAAATCGGTCTAGAAGTTTCGGAGCCTATTCAATGCAAACAAACAAACAATCAAATCTTTCCTCTTTATAATATTAGTATTGATGTATAAAATAAAATATTCAAGAGTAACACATCGATCGACAAAAGTACACAACATAAAATATTGATTCCAGACCCTTAAAACATTAGGTGAGTACACAACATCAAAATTAAATATTGATTTCAGACCCTTAACGTCAGGTGAGAATAATGTAAACCAAACGTGGGTAGAACCATATAAATGTTTCTTGGAAATATGCAATGTTTACGTGAACTGTAAGAAAACCATTTTAGTGGCTAGAGTACCTGACCCTCACCCAAGATCTTTGGGTTCGATTCCCGGTAAGTATAAAAATTTCTTTGGAGTTTCACCCGAGTTATTTCCATAACATCTGAGAAATCGGCAGAGCACGTCTGCACTATTAAAAAATGTCTTTGAATACCAATATTGTAAACCGTGTCTTTATAGCAAATAAATATTTCATTTCAACAAACAACACGTTTTGGGAGACTCTATTTTTAATTCAACCTGTCGTACAATCTTAATATACTACTCAAAGCGTAAACTGTGAAGCCAATAACTACTACATTAATAATAATAGAAAACAATTTGAGGTTACACACAAACACATATTATAAAAAACATCACGCACGATTTCCGGAGAGGCAGTCCGTTTCTTTACTCATGTGGAGGTAGGTTGGGATCACTGCTACTTACCTCAATAATAAAAGTCAAGTCTAATTTATTAAAGTATATTGTTGTGACTTCCAAACAAACAGTCCCAAGTGTTTTAGAATATTATCTCTTCCCAACTATATCTCTAAAGCCTACGACACGTATAACTCCAAATTTCCGGATAATAAATCGATCACGAAATTCAATGGAACCGCAATAAATCCGTGTAAGTAGGTGGCGGATACATAACGACCAGTTATCGTTAATATATTTAACCTCAATAGCGTACGATAAACATTTTTAATTCCTTCATTAAATGTCGTCGTAAATAATGTTGGACGTCGGCGGGTATGCCCACGCGCATGGCACAAAGCTGTCGACATCAGAAGGACCATTTTTTAAATTTGAAAATAAAACTGCTAAAAAGACTTAGTCTTAGATATCAGTTGAACCAACAACCCGTCACAATCTTGGCAACAGCAATTCAAAGTGGTGGTAGGTAACCACGGGCTCAATAATAAAAGGCGACTAACGGACTAAAGACTGTACATACATCCATCTAACAGCAAAGAGCGGCGATGGGCTCGCCATCTGTCTAGCTGAGCATATGTGCAGTTGTTGTTTGGTAAAACGTGAACTATAGCAGAGGACTGAGTTTGCAGTCCTCATTGCCTAGTGTCTGACTAACCCTTCGGGGATAATAGTAAAAAGTACTAAAAAGATGAACAGTCTCAGGTAGGAGTCGAACCCACAATCCTACACAATCTGGTCAACATACATACCAACATATACTTATAATCATGACTATTATCGCCGAAAGGTTAGTCACAGACTAGGCAATGAGGACAGCAGTTAGCAGTCTCTACCATACTCCACTTTTCACCAAATAGCGACTGACTGCACATGTGCTCAGTGTGACATGTAATGAGCCCATCGCCTCTCTATGGTGTTGGATGTATGTGTAGCCTTTAGTCCGTTATTCGACTTTTACGACACCCAATTGACGAGAGGGAGTGGTAATATAAAAATAAATAGTATGAAAGATAAATCAATCTCTAGGTTTAGTCTAGGTTTACCGAGTTCAAAAGAAAATTTTTAGAAACTTTGTTACAATAAGTAGCCCGTAAGCCGCACTTCTAAAATTGCTACAGTATGTACTTAGTAAATAATTAAATTTGTTCCCGCCAAAGCCGGGACGGCCATTCAAACTATACCGCCATCGGTAAGGCGGTTGTTGACGACCGCGTCCGCCTATCTGCCGCGGCGCCACCGCTGCGCGACCCGCAGCCGCTGGCTTAGTGAGATACCGCGCCGACCAGTCTGGCTGCTAGCTAACGCGAGACGCCCACAAAATACGCGCGCTGGTATCTCCCCTTATTATAGTGACTCCTGAACCTAATGTGAAGAGACCGCCTAAATGCCTATTGTGGAGTGAAGTGACTGTGTGACCGTGAAGTCCATTTCAACGCCCTGCCCGTGCTTTGCCCAGCTACAGTTGCCCGATCACCCATCATCATCCCAGGTAAGCCTTCCTACCTACCTACCTATCGTAGGTAGAAATCGTGCGGCCTGCGGTTCGATCCTGTGGAGGAAGAATTATTTTGGAAGTTTTATTTTCAACATTTATTTCAAACTTTTGAGAAGTCTGGTATTTGGGCGTTTATTGTTACACAGGCGCATAACTGACTAAGGCCTAAGGTACGATGGCAAAGAAATGTACAGAGTGTAATAAAAATATTATTGATAGACAGTTTCTCACCTGCTCTAAATGCAAAAATACATATCATCTTAAGTGCACTACTACATCAGAGAAACTATTTTATTTAATGAAACAAACGAAAAGTGATAAATGGACATGTAAGAAGTGTATAAGTGAACTTCAACGTGAACTACAACAGTCAAGCAATTCCTTATCTGAATCGTCGGTTTGCACGAATATTACATCTACGCCTATAACATTTGTTACTAATCGTTTGAAAAAGAAAATAGATATTTCTACAAGAAAATCCAATGAATCACTTAATTTGGATGATTCAGATGATAGCTATTACTGCCCTGACTTAGAAACGACTCAATCCAATAGAAGCTGTCCAGAGGCTGGATACAATTCAAAAGAAGATATAGATGAATTAAAAATGAAAATTGTGGAACTAGAGGTAAGACTGAAATCAGCGGATCTGGAAATTGAAAATTTGTTATCAGAAAATAGTTCTCTTAAAAAACAAGTAATGATTTATGAAAGAAAAACTAGCCATTTATCGCAAATATGTCGGTCAACACCTAAAAAAGATAGAAATAAAAAAGTTGTCGGAGAAAAAGGACAGAATAGTCTCTTCACAGATAATTCGGCACCAAACCAAACAACTAATGAAAACTCTCAATCAAGCAATGTAACAAGTGAAATTCAACCTCAACAATCATCGGTAACGTGTCTTCCGGAAACAAACCTAGTAAATATGGAAAATACTGAGAAATATTTGGAATCGACATGTGAAGTGCCTGTTACCAGCAGCAACACGGTGTCTAGAAACATCACAAGTACTCATTTAAAAAACAGAGTCATGATTATAAGCGACCAAAATGGCAAAGGTATTTGTAATATCCTGCAAAAATTGCTTGGTACTGAATATCATGTGACCGCTTTAATAAAACCGAATGCTCAAATAGATCAAATTTTGAAATCTTGCAATGTTTTATGTAAAGATTTTACTACCTCTGATTATGTTATTGTTATGGCGGGATCAAATGACCGAAACCCACATGGATTTCGATCGTTTCTTTATTATTATATGTCACTACTCTCAAACACAAATGTATTGATTCCCGAAATAAATGAAAATGATGTTTTGAATGTACACAAGCAGAATGAAGAAATACGTCTGGTGTGTTCTCAATTTTATTATACAAGATTTGTACCTTTAGATAATTATGATTCAATAATTGATTATAAACTATTCACGTGTAGACTATTATTAAGGGAAATACTTGCAATTGCCTATAAAAATAATCTATTAAACTACAAAAAAGACAAAAGTCTAAAAATATGTAATAAAATAAAAATAACAGTACAAAAGCAAATTACTGAATATTTTAATATTAAACCTGCGAAAAGAAGGAAATTATCAAACAATATAAAAATAACGCGCAAATCACAGCATAGAATAACAGATTTTTTTAAACAAACAAAATATGTACAAGCTAGGCATTCGACGAGACAAAATATAGCGAATAATGATCAAAAGTTTTTTCGTTGCTAAGGATAAAAATTGTCTTAACTTATTTCATTCAAATACGCAAGGTATAAAATCGAAACGTGATCAATTGGAAATATTATTGCATGAAAAAGATATACATATATGTTGTTTTAGTGAGACTTTCTTAAAAAATTATGAAGTTGACACTTTTCAAATCGAGGGATATAAGAAGGTAACTCATTTTTGTCGGAAACGTAAATCGAAGGGTGGAGTAATAATTTTTTCTAAATACTCTATTGATTGCTGCGAACTGCAATGGATATCAAAAATGTCTATTGAATGTCACTTTGAATGCTGCGGTATTGTATTGAGCGGTTTAAATTATTTAATATTATGCGTCTATAGAACACCGAACAGTGATTTAACCATATTCTTAAATAATATGGAATATCTACTGAATAAGGTTATGGTAAGGACACGAAATAGATACAATAATATATTTATATTAGGAGATTTTAACGTAGATATACTGGTAAAGAATTGTAAAACGGAATCATTCTTAAACATGTTTGAATCATATAAATTGTTTCCAGCCATTTTAACACCTACCAGAATCACCACTCACTCTCAAACATGTATTGATAATATAATCACCAATAAGAAACAATTTAAAGCTAATGTATTACATATTGGTTTATCAGATCACTCATCTCAAATGATTTCAATTCCGTCAAGTCGCGGTTTTAATGAAAAATATTGGTATATTTACAAAAGAAATCCAGATGCTTACTTGGAAATATTCGTTAAATACCTCTCACAAACCAATTTCAAAGATGTTTATTCTCATACTAACCCTAACCAGGCGTATAAAGCATTTATAGATAAATTTAAACTTATTTTTGAACTTTGCGTTCCTGTCAAGAAAATTAAAATAACCTATAAGAAAGCCCCTAATTGGAAAACTAAAGGTATACTTACTGCCAGTAGAACTAAGAGACGATTATATTTACAAAATAGAAACATGAATTGCTTAGCTACAAAAAATAAATACAAAAAATACTGTAAAATTATGAAATCAGTTATAAGACAATCTAAAAGGAACACAAATTTAAATTATATAAATGAATGTGATAATAAAAGCAAGGCTACATGGCAAATTATAAAACAAAATACAACAAAATCAAATAGCATAAAAGAAACAATAGAAAATATAATAAAAGATGACATTTTAATTGACAATCCACTAGATATAGCTGAATTAATGAATAACTATTTTATAAATTTAAATAATCCATTACAGAATATAAATCATATTTTGTACCAACCAGTAAGTCGATCAAATATTAATAGCATTTTTATGACCCCAGTAACAATTGCGGAATTAAAGACAATCTTAAAACAATAAAAAAATAAAAAAAGTGTAGGTCATGATAATATTCCAATGACTTTAATAAAATCAAGTATACAATTTATAGTTGAACCTTTATTGTACATTATAAATTTGTCAATAGAAACAGGTATATTCCCGGATGACTTAAAAAAAGGGCTTATAAAACCTCTCTTTAAAAAAGGTAATAAGAGTGATATGAACAATTATAGGCCAATTGCATTACTATCAAATTTTTCTAAAATTTTTGAAAAAGTTATTTTTAATAGGATTACATCATTTGTGAACAAAAATAACATAATTCATTCGAATCAATTTGGTTTTCAAAAAGGAAAAAATACGACATTGGCTATATTTAAAATTTTAAAGCAAGTTTGGGCAGATATAGATAAAAAGAAGACATGCATAGGCCTTTTTTTAGATTTATCAAAGGCTTTTGATTGTGTTGTACATAAAATATTGTTTAAGCAGCTAGAACATATAGGAATTCGCGGCATAGCGCTGAAACTAATTGAATCTTATTTGGCACATAGGTCTCAAGCGACAATTTTAGATTCTTTTGATAAAACAACAAAAACAATAATAAGTGTCCAATCAAATTTTGAAGAAAATGTCTTAGGTGTTCCTCAAGGAAGCGTGTTGGGACCATTGTTGTTTTTGACTTACATCAATGACCTTCCACTAATTATTAGTCATACTTGTGTCATGTTTGCTGATGATGCTACAGTATTCATATCAAATGAGAATATAGAGGATAGGGTTTTTGTTGGTGAAATTAATAAAACATTCCAAATTATCGATAGTTGGCTGACTTCAATTAATTTAAAAGTAAATCTAGATAAAACAAAGCTAATAGAGTTTAGGAACTATAAGAAAACCCCTTTTGATTTTAAAGTTAGGATTGACAACAAAGAGATTGAGAAAGTACCAGATATAAAATTTCTAGGTGTTACTATTGACACCCATATGAATTGGAAGTCGCACATTGATAACATAAATAAAAGGCTCTCTAGTAGTTGTTATGCAATATCGATCTTGATGAACGTAGCCTCAATCAATGTAGCAAAAAATGCATATTATGGATACGTCTATCCTCTTTTGACGTATGGAATAATATTCTGGGGTAACTCAGTAAATAGTCAATCCACCTTTATAATACAAAAAAAATGCCTCAGAATTATGTATAATATTAAAAATTGTGGATCATTAAGAAATACTTTTAAAGATTTCAAATATCTAACTCTGATGTGTATTTATATTCTAGAAATTTGTGTATTTGTAAAGGAGAATAAAAAATATTTTTGTCCAAAAAATCAATCCAAAAAGAATATACGCTCACAATATGCTTATGATGTGTGTATCATAAAACATTATAGTTATATTTATGGCAAAAGTACCGTGATTATGGGGATAAAAATTTTTAATCATTTACCGCTTCATATCAAATGTGTTGAAAACCGCTATTTTAAAAGAACTCTAAAAGAGTGGTTAATCGAAAAATGTTTTTATAATTTGGATGAATTTTTTAACTATTTTTAGTTTTATATTAATTATTAATATTTTACAATTTTATATCCTGACATGCGAAATGGTTTTATTGTTATTTTATTAATATTTTGTTTGAATGCATTATTTTTAATTTAAATTTATGATTATTAAAAATTATTATTATTTTATACAATTCTATTTGCTGATATGTGAAATGATTATTTTGTAATTTAAGGCAGCCGCCCGGAATGCGGAAGATGCGTGGTTCGATTCCCGCCTGAGGTTGTCGTCTTTTTTCAGTGTTTGAAATTTTACTTAAGTATATTTAAGCGTTAATAGGACGCTAAAATATAAATCATTAATGAATATGGTTTAAATGTATTGAATTTTGTAATTTTTTTTTTTTTTAAATGGCATTTGTTTAATATTGT
This sequence comes from Scoparia ambigualis, assembly GCA_963921215.1. Taxonomy (NCBI): domain Eukaryota; kingdom Metazoa; phylum Arthropoda; class Insecta; order Lepidoptera; family Crambidae; genus Scoparia; species Scoparia ambigualis. The sequence continues at coordinate 2,342,028 of OY992511.1, forward strand.
ACGTCCGAAATGGACAGACTGTTGACACCATTTTAATTGTAACAACCAATGCACACAGTTATGACAATAAATTTTATCTTATCTTATCTTATCTTATCCTACCAGTTCCCTACGTCGCGTAGTCGCCACGTCTGAGTGGCGACTACATTTGGTCATCTTCGAACCGGTAATATTAGATACCGGCGACCTTCCCGTAACCAGAACCTAACTTTCTTTTAATTTTCAATTTTAATACAGTCCGCTAAAGATAATTATTCCCGCCCATATTCTTATTCTGTTTCTAAATCTTATATCTAATTCGTGCCATCATTTCTAAATTCATTTGTTCACATAATTTTACCCTGTCCCAAAAAAAAATTGATGAGGTAGTTATGAATCATTTGTGTTAGTATAGTTGGCCAACGTACACTTATATTATTTTATTTTTATTGTTGATTTTGTGTATGCAATCGAAAGTGTGATGCAATGTTGTAATGTTGTTGTAATCTGAGCGGGCTTGTGTGTGTACCCAAATGATTTTTGCCTAATGATACGTTGTTCATACTCCTAACGGTAAATTAGTAGTTAAATTATTACGTTACGTATGGTATTATGACGAGAGGTTGCATTGTTATTTTTCCCGTTTTATTTTTTAAGAAATTTTTTATGTTCTTGTCGTGTTAAATCGGCTCAGATCTCGTGCATGCTCACCACGCGTGCCAAATAGCGTGCTTTATTTTTTCGCTCGTGTTAATTTTATATCTATTTTTTTATTTTTTATTTTTGCCTTTGCGATCGGCTCATTCTTTGTGCGTGCTCACCACATGAGCTTAGTGTGTTTCATTTAGTTTCATCAGTTTTTTTTTTATATCGCTTACGGCTATTTGCGTGCGTCGCCTTCGCTTCTACACACGTTAAGTTTAATTAAGTTTTTATTATTTGTTTATTTGTTTATTTTGTTTACTTATTTTTTCTGCGACCGATTCATTCTTGGCGCTAGTGTCGGCAACAGGTCTGCCCGACTGTGAGCGCCTTGCCCAACAGTGGGCTACGGATAACGTGATTTTTTTTGTTTTTGTTGTTTTGTTTGCCTTTTGTTTTGCGGTCGGCTAATGTTACGTACGCGCGTTCAATAAGCATACATACACATACACAGACATACACATACACACGCGTTTGCACCACCCGTGGGCCATATACAAGGCGCCCCAACTTAGTTTTGCCTTCTGTATTGTTGCGTTAATTTTAGCCCATTTGCCCTTACCTTAGTAAACAAATACCTCCAGCCCAACTATAGAATATATACAGGGTGTTGTTCTTTTTACTGCCTTTAAATTTGTTTAATTATTTTATTTTTTATTATTTTTTTTTGTCTCCTTTTATTCATCGCGATGCCGACCAAGTCACAAGCCGCGATATTTAGGGAGGCCGCCAAAGCTTTACACCAGCTCCTAGAGATGGGATCACTGATCATTGCTGGCGACACCAAACATTCCATAACGGAATTCAACGTGCGTTTCGCACTGATACAGGGCATAAAGCTGGACTCAGTGTATTATAGCATTCTTGACGAGGAGGACCTGGACGAGAAGACCGAGAAGGCATACACTGAGAACCACACAAAAGCCTCCGGGGCGTACCTTGGGATTCTTGTGGCTAGGGAGGAAATCTTACCCTCTTCCACGTCATCCCCAACCCATAGCGCTCAGCCCAGTTTCGGCGTCAATACGCCCACAGCCGTCCTCCCCAAGATAGCGCTGCCCAGGTTCAGCTCAAAAGTGGAGGACTGGCCTTCCTTCATTGCGCTGTTTAGGAGTCTGACTGACGACATGGCGACCCTGTCGGACGCAGTCAAGCTCCACTACCTATTCTCAAGTCTCAGCGGTGAGGCATTAAGTATGGTGTCCTACTTAAAGGTCACCAATGAAAATTTTGCCGTGGCCATGGACATCCTCACCAAGCGGTACGAGAACCGCCGGGTTCTCATTGATAGTTTTGTGGACATCATCCTGGGGCTGCCAAGCATCCATACGCGCTCGAACATCCGCACACTGTTCCTCACGCCGCTCATATCGGCTCAGTGTGCCCTCAACAATTTAGATTTGCCCATAGGAGACGATTACGTGTTTGTGTCAATAGTGGTGCGGAAGCTCAAGGGCGAGCTCCGCACGCTATTTGAACGCAGGCACGGGTCTAGTAACACCCTGCCCACGTTAAGGGACCTTATCTCCTACCTCGAGGAGCACGCGCGCTGTGTGGAGACAGAGTTCTCCAACATAGCCATGGCTCAACCCATTCAGCCCCAGCCCGGCCCTTCTCGTAGCCGCGCGCCTCCTCAGTTGCCCCATCGCACTTATGCGCAGATGGCTCAGCAACAACCCGACCATTACCGTGGCCGTTCTTCAGCTCCATCGCCTCACCGCGCCCATGAGCAGCCTACTCACCAACCGTTCCGCCCAGCGCAGCAAATGCGTCACCGCTCATCCACCTCCCCGGCTCGCAGTCAGCCCTTCCCCGTATACTCGGCCTTCCAGCAAAGCTGCTCCTCATCATCGTCCTCGTCCTCTTCCTCACGCTCGACGTCCTACTGTCCCTATTGTGCCACTAGGGGACATACGCTCATGACGTGCAGATGGTACAATGCCCAGCCAACACAGGGCCGTTGGGACTTTGTACAGGCACGCGAGCGCTGCCAGCGTTGTCTCGGCCGTCACTACGAGAGCGAGTGCAGGTCAAGGGGGGCATGCAAGAACTGTGGGAGTACGAACCACCACACGTCCCTCCATCGACCAGACGGCCCAACGCACTCAGCTCATTCGTCGTCTGTACATGTGCCCCCACCACAGCTGACAGAGCACTCGAGGGAGCGTCACAGAAACAGCAGGCGGCACGAACCCGCACATGCCAAACAGGCGCAACCCAGCTCTGCTCACAGAGCCAGCCCGCCCAGGTCCGGTTCGCCAGGTAGGCCCCGCGAACGCCGCCAGCAATTATGACTCCCTACTATCACAGAGCACCCTAGCGAAGAGGTAGATTTAGCCCATGCCCAGTCAACCCATGCCCACACAGCTGATACATACTCAGCTCATACAATTTCAGCTGATACCCAATCAGCTCACTCACCTTCTGTGCCCACTGGCACACCCATTTTGTTGCCAACCGTCTCACTAAGAGTCGCGGACGTACATGGCCATCTTCACACAGCCAGAGCTTTATTGGACTGTGGCAGTATGCTGACGTTAATAACGTCACGCATGGCACGACTTTTGAACCTGCCATCAAAACCCACTTCTTTAAAAATTACAGGAGTTGGGAATCAGCACAAACATGAGTCAAAGGCGGCAATAACAATAGTATGCCGACCCACTCACAATGATACTCCTACAATTACTGCCACAGCTCACATTTAAAAAAACGTAACTGGCTACCTTCCCTTAGAGAAGGTACCAAACATTTCCCACGTACTAGGCCAGCCACCCGTGCCATTGGCTGACCAGCTTTACCACACACCAGCCCCGATCGACCTCTTATTGGGGTCGAACGTTCTTGGTCAAGTGTTGGACGGGACTAAGGTCTCGTTGGGCCCGGGCAAGCCCATAGCCTTCGGCACGATTTTCGACTTCGCGTTGATAGGACCCATTGAGGACTTGTATGCGCAGCCGGCGCAGCAGGTTAACTCAGCTCACGTCGTCAGCTCACAACCAGACTCAGCTGAATCAGCCCAGGACATACGTCAGAGTCTGGAAAGGTTCTGGGAATCTGAGGAGCCCCTCCCTCAATCTCACACTCATAATGATCCCCTGGAGGAACAATGCGAGGAAATCTTCCGCTCTACCACTACACGCGATCCCTCAGGCAGATATACGGTCGCTCTGCCTCTGCGTCGTCAGCTCACAACCAGACTCAGCTGAATCAGCCCAGGACATCCGTCAGAGTCTGGAAAGGTTCTGGGAATCTGAGGAGCCCCTCCCTCAATCTCACACTCATAATGATCCCCTGGAGGAACAATGCGAGGAAATCTTCCGCTCTACCACTACACGCGATCCCTCAGGCAGATATACGGTCGCTCTGCCCTTTCTAAAGGACGCCCCTCAACTAGGCAAAACTCACCCTATCGCATTACGCAGATTCCTCAATATTGAGAAGAAGCTAATGGCGAACCCGTCTCTGCGTTCTAAATACGTCGACTTTATGGCCGAATACATCGACTTAGGGCACATGGCTCCCTGTCACCCAAATACATTCGCCCATAAACCTCACTTCTACATCCCTCACCATGGCGTATTTAAGTCAGGGTCGGACAAGCTGCGCATTGTTTTTGATGGTAGCTGCAAAAGCTCCAATGGTGTCAGCATAAATGAATGCCTACACACAGGCCCCGCCCTTCAACAGGACATTGTGGACATCATCATGTCCTTCAGAACGCATCCAGTCGTTTTCAGCACTGACATCCAGAGGATGTTCAGAAATGTGCTGGTTGCCCCAGACCAGAGACGGTATCAGCTGATACTATGGCGGTCCTCACCAGATCACCCTCTGCTCACCTACTCCCTCAATACAGTCACGTACGGCTTAAGATCAAGCCCATATCATGCCATCCGCACCCTGCTCCAGCTGGCTGATGATGAAGGCCATCGCTACCCTGGAGCCGCTCAGGTTCTTCGCAAGTCTATCTTCGTTGATGACATCTTGTGTGGCCATGACACGGTTGAATCCGCCCAAGCACTTCAGGACGAGTTGATAAGTCTGCTAGACCTAGGCGGCTTTCAGCTCAGTAAGTGGACATCTAACTCGCCTAAGCTGCTCGAGAGATTTCCCGACAACCAATGCGACATGCCCAAGGACTTCGACATGAACCCAGAGTCCACGTCCATTAAGGTCTTGGGTATACAGTGGAGCCCTCAGTCAGACGAGTTCACCTACCGCATCTCTCTGCCCCCCATCACACATGTCACAAAGCGGTCTATTTTAAGCACCGTAGCCTCACTTTATGACCCAAACGGCTGGGTTTCGCCCGTTATCTTCCGCGCAAAGCTGCTGCTTCAGCAATTGTGGCTACTGAAGCTGGAATAGGATGAGCCCACTCCCTCTGAAGTACAAACGGAGTGGCACCACATCTCAGAGGATCTGCCGCTGTTGGCTAGCATTCGTTTCCCTCGGCACATTTGTGCAAACAAAGGCTCAGCTGCATACTCGCTTCACGGGTTTGCAGATGCCTCTGAAGCCGGGTTTGCCGCCGTAGTTTACCTCCATGAGCTCGATGCCTCCGGAGATACTTTGGTACACTTGATTGTCGCCAAGTCGCGAGTCGCACCAATCAAGAACCGCCTCACAATCCCCAAGTTAGAGTTGTCGGCCGCCACTCTACTCTCCCAGCTCATGATCCGTGTGTCGGTTCAGTTATCGGCCCATATAAGTATACAACAACACATATGTTGGTCAGACAGTACGATAGTCCTGGCCTGGCTCAATACACCGCCTCACCGTCTTCAACCCTTTGAAGCCAACAGGGTAGTCAAAATCAGCTCAGGCCCACCAGAATGTACCTGGCGACACGTACCTTCTGAGCTCAACCCGGCAGATTGCGCAAGCAGAGGAATGTCTGCGCAATCCCTGTCAGCCCACGACCTATGGTGGTCTCCCACGTGGCTTGGACAGCCTTGTGAGTCTTGGCCTGCGATGCCCTTAGCTCTGGGCCATCACGCCCTGCCCGGCCTTAAGCCCAAACACGTCCCGTCACTGGTCACAGTGCCCGGTCTTGACTTTGACCTGCTCACTCGGTTCAGTTCACTAGACAAGCTCGTCGGAGTGACAGCTTGTCTAAAACGCTTTCTGCACAACTGCGGACACCACCCAGATTCGCGACGCTCAGGCCCCTTGTACGTCAGTGAACGAAGAGAGGCCCTACTTTACTGGGTGCGCAGTGTCCAGCACAATGAGTTTGCGGAGGACATCCACCGCCTTCAAACTGGCAAAATCTGCTCCGTCAGACTCCAGCGGCTGTCACCTCTCATTAAAGATGAGCTCCTTAGAGTTGGTGGACGACTGTCCCATGCGTCTATCCGATATGACGCGCAGCACCCGCTCATACTTCCCAGCTCTAGCCCACTTGTAGACCTTATCATTGACCACTACCACAAAATACACTGCCATCCTGGCGCTGACACTTTACACGCTATCCTACGCCAACAATTTTGGATATTGTCCGCGCGCCGTATTATTAGACACCGAGTTTTTAAATGCATTAGATGCTTTCGATGCCGGGCCCAGCCGCAAGCGCCCTTCATGGCCGACCTGCCAGCCGATAGAGTTACGCCTCAGCCAGTATTTAGTCAAGTCACGACCGATTTTGCCGGACCATTCCTCGTTAAATCTAGTACCCTACGTAATGTTAAACTCTTAAAAGCGTACTTTTGTATATTCGTGTGCCTCTCGACTAAGGCGGTTCATTTAGAACCGGTCTCGGACCTCAGCACGGAAGCGTTCCTCGCGGCATTACAGCGTTTTATAGCACGCCGCGGTGCCCCGGTTCTCATCCGCTCGGACTGCGGTACAAATTATGTAGGCGCTAGAAATCAGCTCATCGAAGTACAAAACTTTCTTGCCTTGAACAATGATACGATTGCGCACAAGCTCGCTGGTCAGCACATTACTTGGTTGTTAAACGTCCCTAAGGGACCATGGTTCGGTGCGTTACATGAGATCAACGTAAAATCAACAAAGCAACTTTTATATCGCGTAATTGGCGAACAGCACCTCACATTCGAGGAATTCTCTACACTTTTGGCACGAATCGAAGCTGTCCTTAACTCTAGACCTCTCTGCCCACTTTCGTCTGATCCATCAGACTTTGAGCCGCTTACAGCCGGACATTTCCTCATAGGCCGCCCACTAACGGCCCTTCCCGAACTATCCGTGGAAGATAGGCCGATCTCCACACGTAGGCGATTCCAAATGGTACAGGCTCTTTCCCAGCGCTTCTGGACGTTGTGGACCCAGTCCTACCTGCATACCCTTCAAACCCGCTCCAAATGGTTGTCCCCATCCTCCCCTCCCCGAGTCGGCGAGCTCGTCCTCATCAAGGAGGACAACCTGCCTGCCCTCCAATGGAGACTGGGGCGCATTGCTCGCACCCTGCCTGGGAAGGATGGCGTCGTGCGGGTGGTGGACCTGGACACCGCGAATGGACATCTTCGGAGGCCTGTATTCCGGATCGCCAGGCTCCCATTGGATGAGCCCACCCTGGCCCCCGGAGGATGTTCCCGCCAAAGCCGGGACGGCCATTCAAACTATACCGCCATCGGTAAGGCGGTTGTTGACGACCGCGTCCGCCTATCTGCCGCGGCGCCACCGCTGCGCGACCCGCAGCCGCTGGCTTAGTGAGATACCGCGCCGACCAGTCTGGCTGCTAGCTAACACGAGACGCCCACAAAATACGCGCGCTGGTATCTCCCCTTATTATAGTGACTCCTGAACCTAATGTGAAGAGACCGCCTAAATGCCTATTGTGGAGTGAAGTGACTGTGTGACCGTGAAGTCCATTTCAACGCCCTGCCCGTGCTTTGCCCAGCTACAGTTGCCCGATCACCCATCATCATCCCAGGTAAGCCTTCCTACCTACCTACCTACCAGTTCCCTACGTCGCGTAGTCGCCACGTCTGAGTGGCGACTACAAAATTTAAGTTTAGTAAATTTAAATTTAAGTAATTTCCTTGTACTTCCATGTGATCTGTGCTTGTCGTGGCAGTTTGTAACTAAGGCCACACTACAGACCAAAAATGCATATTGTTTGCGGATGATACAACACTTATAGTAAAAAGTAAAAATGAAAGAGAATTAGAAACTATTGCTAATGATAGCTTTAATAAAATTGTTACATGGCTTCAAATTAATAACCTCAAAATAAATATAAATAAGACAAAGTGCATTCATTTTAAAACTCATAACAAGACAAATATAAATATAAACATTAAATATGATAATAATAAAATAGACATCATAAATGAAACAAAATTTTTAGGTGTAACAATTGATAAAATGTGTAATTGGAAAGCTCATATTGACACATTAGTATCTAAATTAGAAAGATATGTTTACGTTCTTAATAGAATCGCGAATGTAGCATCTAAAGAAGCTGCTCTAATGGCATATCACGGCTACGTGTCGTCATTGCTGAGGTATGGGCTTATTCTATGGGGAAACTCTGTTGACTTGCTCAGAGCGTTTAGGGTACAAAAGAAATGTATTAGGTCAATCTGTGGTGCAGACTTCTTAGATAGCTGTAAGCCATTGTTCAAGCCATTAAATGTTTTACCCCAACCCTGTCTTTACATTTTTGATATAGGAATCTTTGTAAAAAAAATAACAATCTATTTGAAACTAAGAATAGATCTGAATATAGAGGCAGAAAAAGAGAAAATCTATGTATACCTGACCAAAGATTAATATTATATTCAAAGAAAGTTCATTGCATGTGTATTCGAATTTTCAATAAATTGCCTGATGATATAAAAATACTGACATTTTATAAATTAAAATCCAAACTATTTCAATTTTTAATGAACAAAATGTACTATACCATTAACGACTACTTAAATGATAATATTTGAGATGCTTTATTTTAATTGTATTAACGTTGACTATGATTTTATTATAATTTGTTAATTATTTGTGTAATGTCTAATGTAATTTTGAATATTTGCACATTGTATTATACGATAGAATATGCTGGTTAACATTATTTTAAGAATATTTTTTGTACATTTGATTGATTGATTGATTGATACATAATTGTAATGCCTATAATCATGTGTATTCGATATTTTTTAGTGTGAGACTTGTAAACTGTCCTAAAATAAATAAATAAAATAATATCAGTGCACCTTCTGCTGTTTTATTGACTATGGCGCTTCACAATCTTTCACAGCGAAATGATTGTCGAAATCGGATATTATGCGGACAGAAACTATTAAGTGCGAGTCCACTTATAATAAATATTCAATAATAGTTTAAAAAACCTTAAACGTTTGGTCAATCTGCAACACAGCTGATGTATACATATCTATATGTATACCTATAATATAAATAAAAATCAATTATTGTCACGAATGTTTTTTCGCGCATCACTTCAGAACGGCTGCACCTATTTGGGTAATGTAATTGTCAGTATAAGGTTTGTTTGTATGAAAGAAAATTTTCAGAAATTCGTCATGGGGACGAAGTCGCGGGCAGGCCGCTAGTGTTAAATAAAAGGTTCAGAAGAATGAAGAAGCTTCAGAAGTTTTTTTTAGTTACCCATCGGACGACCCGACATTGCAAAAGTAGCTTAACACGCACGATCGTAACCCGAAATCGTAACCCGCTGCGCAAATAGAGCTGCTAGTTTTTTGTACATTACGTCATGCCAACCGCAACTAAGGCGGGCCGGTAGTCCAGCCATAAATAATGTTTATTACAGCCATTATATTAGCAACAATGATGCAATTAACTCAGATACGAATATCTCATAGTGTAATTTAAATATATTATGTCGGTGTACATTTATAAATTACAATTATTATCACATAAGCATGACATTAAGAAGCGGCGAAACATTTTAAATGGACTTCTAAATAATTGGGTTCTGCTTTTTCATGCCATTGTTACGAGTAACTATATCCACATGACGTGTGATGCGAACTGTTGAATACTAACTACTAATTCACTTTATAAGATAAATTAACCCCTCAGGCCCCAAGCGGTCGCATGAGACCGCACCTACAAAAACACACTTGACTTTGTACCGTGTTTTTATAGACTTACAGACTACTTTAGTATGAACAAGTTTGGTTATTTCGGTTCTGTGGTACGTCTCATGCATAGTTATCGCAAAATATCGCATAGTCTATGTTCGATTCTGTCAAATTTGACGTTGATAGTTGCGCCAATTTTTTTGTTAGAAAAGTGCCACGATTGAGTGGTACATGGCCTGACGTCATTGAAAAGACCTAGGCCTAGACCGAGCCCTTTATAAGACTTTTTCGAATTCAGGGATACCATAATAGTATTTACTTTATTTTATTACCGCAAGATCGAAAACCAAAGAAAAATGTATTCAGTTGTGCCTGATAAAGGGTTAAATCTGCAAGCTTTTTAAAATCTATTTTCATGACAGGAGTACGAGAAACAAATAAAAAGACTGAACCCTGACACCAAATAGGACAAACGCTAAAAATTTAGGATGACTAAGTACTTTAAAGGAAACTGCCAGAAACAAGTCAACTTTGAGAGACTTTAAGTCAATCAAGTACCTACTTATGAAAATAGCTTGTAACAGACAGCCAGACAGGTAGACAGAGTGATAGACACGTGACGTTAGTGATTTTGTAAGAGTTCTTTTTATTATAGGATTGAACATTACGAGTTTTGCTAACATTAATCGATCACGTCATCGAAAACGAGTTTGTATTGCAAAAGTGCAGCTCAACACTAACTACCTCCGTAGTCGAATGGTTAGCACGCTGGGTTGCCGTTTCACCACCGGTTCAATTCCCGGTCGGGTCAATTTAGAGAAAAAAAAAATGCCATGTTTATACTATATTTATCCATTATCTATTTATGTTCCAAATTAACCAGCTTCAAAATAAGTGTGAACGTAATTTTAAATAAAATACTCAATAGGTAAACAATACTCATCCCTTTTGTGGTGGCTAACTCCTGTTGATTCCTGGTGAGATACAATAATTTATACTATATATTATGTACCTATACTGATTGTAAAATAAAAAAAACTGTGCATTGAACAAACATAACATTTTATTCATTTTAATTTTCATATGAAACTTTCAGATGTTTTAAATTTTATTTTAATCTTCATAGGGTCGCTGTTTTTTATTACTGTAACGCCAAGTTAAAATAAAATGTTTCAGTTAATTAAAAAAAAACATTGTTAATAAATATACAATACATAACTGTATTCTAAATTTTTTTCCCACTTTATTTCATCTTTTGACGTGACAACGTCTTAAATTAGGTTGCGGCTGGGAGTCACTTATGAAAAAGTGTAACGCTCGGTAACGTTACGATGAGTCACCGAACGAGAGAGAGGCCCGCCGAATGCCTTGCGTCTCTCTCCCACTCAACTATGTTTTAAATATAATTCTTTGTTTAAATAAATGTTTTAAATTGTTACTATTATTTCATCCTTCTTCCTACTATACGAATGAATATTCACATTAAAATTATTTTACCACTCAAAGTCGTTGTCACGTAAAACTTTCGCCCGTATACCGACTTTACAGGCAACCAATTTTTGACGTGACAACGTCTTAAATTAGGTTGCGGCTGGGAGTCACTTATGAAAAAGTGTAACGCTCGGTAACGTTACGATGAGTCACCGAACGAGAGAAAGGCCCGCCGAATGCCTTGCGTCTCTCTCCCACTCAACTATGTTTTAAATATAATTCTTTGTTTAAATAAATGTTTTAAATTGTTACTATTATTTCATCCTTCTTCCTACTATACGAATGAATATTCACATTAAAATTATTTTACCACTCAAAGTCGTTGTCACGTAAAACTTTCGCCCGTATACCGACTTTACAGGCAACCAATTTTTTTTATTACGGCTAACTAATTTCATATATTTCAGAATTACACTTTTTATCACATAAAATTAGGCATTATAAGTAGGTACTCATAATTTAGCCACTGATGGGCAAATTAAAATCGCGATATCCATCTTTGTAGTACTTAATTGTTATGTTTACATTTTACGATTAAGTGAGGGGAGTTCCGGCATGTTGTTTAGTTTTGCTTTTGCTATATAAAATGTAATTTTCATAGTGATCTTAAAGTACACAACAACAGTACACAACACTAAATGTCTTTGTATGTCGGTATATAATACGATTTATCTTTTAGCATCTATACCTCACACAATTTTAACTTAAACTTAGTCTTAACTTAACTTAGTTAAAATTATAATGACGATAATCATACTATAATCTTTGAAATTCTGTATGATAATATGCTTGTAAAAAAAAATAAAAAAATAAACACAATATATAATTTGGTTACAACCACAATATTGTTGAACATAACACATTATGAACTTTATGATGTCCAATATTGAGAATTTACTTCACAACCACGTATACGGAACGATCTTAAGAGTGCCATTATGACTCGGACATGTAATGTTAAAGTTTTACGGTCGAGTCATAATCGCAAAAGCTTTGCAATTTAAACTTAAATGCCGACCGCGGTGTGTTCCCAACTGGCATGTAAAGTGTGAATAAAATGGTTTAAAATTATGCAAGATGCACGTAAATTGATATTTTTATTTACATATTTTGTACTATTGCCACCAAGTTGTAGTGTTCTGCTGATGCAGTATAATCCTTAAATCAGTCTGTTTTGGTTTATCTTGGTAATTTTGTTTGGTTAATCTTGATATGTAACAATCGCCCTAAGGATTTCAATGGGATGATGGTCACAAACATTTTGTAAAACATGGTCTGCTAAAAGTCCTTTTAAGAGAAATAAAATTAGTAAAACAAAATTGGTCTTAATTTGATAAAGATTGTCTGACGGGAACAATGCCAATCGAGTTGCCGAACATCGGCATAAAATTGACACCCGCTATCTGCATCGATTAAGTCAACATTTTACGATGCCGCAATAGAATTGGGCAAGGCGTCGCGTCGAGCCTACTGCTTGTACGGCACAGCGACCGACGACGGGCAAGCGGTTTGCGATGCGACGCGCGATTTCTCTGATTATTACGTTATTTCTATTAACACTGGTGACTCAGACTGCCGTAGAATAACGCGCATCTGCATGGTGGGTTATGGCTTGACCTACCCATGTGCTTTACAAGTGGGAAGACGCACCAGTAGGACGTTTCTAGACGATGAATTATGCGATGTTATCATATCAGTCATAGAGTAATTAAAAAGCTATTATGACTTTTTTTAGTTATCTACAACGGGATCCTTTTTTTTCGCCTATTTTTTTTGTCCTAATTTAATTTGGCATAATATTTTGACATAATTGTTTTTTGGCATACTTTTTCAGTATGCATAAATAAGGGTTAGGCTAATGTTTTTTGCTCTAATTTTGATTTGCATGAAGTTATAAGGCCTATTGTTTATTCTGTTCTTCTATTCTAATAGTTATTAGGCATAAAGATATTCTGGTAGATTAGACAAAACAGAAGGTGAGGTTTATTTTATTGATAGCTATTTGAATCTGAAAACCAAAAGTAGGTATTAGGTATATCAATTATAAATTGAATACCGTAGTGTAATAGTAGGTTAGGATGCGGCAAGGGTGGCCCTTGGGCCACCCCTAAGCCGCCAACATGTTTATTTTATATACGAAAAGTATTATTATTAAACTCAAACACATAGTTTCCAAAACTTACATTTTCCTTATATAATTATTATGCCTATCAAAATAATGCTTAACTATCATTATGCGTAAGCAAATTTAGGCTTTAGAATAGTATGTTTAACAAATTTTATTTTATTTTTTATTTTTTTATTTGGAACACATAACATTTACAATTATTTATAGACTTAACAAAAACAAAAAACGTAAAAGTTCTAAATTGTAACACTAAAACATGTATACACATATAGACAAAAAATGAAACATTTCACAATATCAAACAATTTCAAAGTATTCATCCATACAAAAACTACAACACAACCTACTAAAATTTCAATTACACACTATACATTACTAAAAACAAATATTAAGTGACAATATTAAAAATTAAAAACAGTTAAGTACGTGAAATAGTTATATGTATTAGTGGTTTACGTAAATAACATTATAATCATGGTAAACCACCACTGACCCATTGAAGCAAGTATTTATTTAAATTGATAGATTCCGTGTAAATATATATCCGTTTCCTTATGCATGTTTGCTAACTTGTTATAGCCACGACACATCCAGACGATTGGATTATAGTATGAGGTGTTATTAGTACATACCTGAAGTATAAAAGGCTTTGGGTTTCGAGACTTGTATCTAATATTAAAATAAACAAGAGAAAGCAGCTCCGGGCAATCAATGTGCGAATTAATAATTTTATAGAGATACATCAAATCAAAATAATTTCGGCGTTATTCAAGAGACTGCATATTAAACCTTAACATCCTGCCCTCGTAACTTCTAACAGACCGACGAAAACGATGCCTAAAACATATTATGTTCAGGAGCCTCCGCTGCACTCTCTCTAAACGATTTATGTGAACACTATAGAAAGGCGTCTAGATAACAGTGTTATATTCGATAACGCTTCTTACAAGGGTTTTAATAAATAAGACTATATGGAGCCCTAAAACCTTTAGTGCATTGCGAAATAAAGCCTAGTGTTTGGTTACACTTATGTATAACGTAATCATAATGATCATGAAATGTTAGTTTCTCATCAAAAAGCACACCACGATCTCTAACGGAGTTCTTCCGATCCAAAATGCAATCACCAATTGAGTAGTTGTGCAAAAGCTTAAGTTTCTTGTTCGTAAAAGATATAACGAAACATTTTGTTTACATTTAGTTGCATACTATTTTCAGTACACCATTGGTGTAGTGTCCAGATTATGTTGCAGACACATTATGTCATGTTCACTCCTCACCCTCATAAACATCTTGAGATCATCCGCGTATAGTAAACTTGGGCACGTTAAACGTTCCACAAGGTCATTAATGAATATGATAAAGAAATGGGGTCCGAGATGCAAGCCCTGCGGAACACCGGAAGTGATAACCAATGGTGAAGATAGATATCCCCCGACTTCGACAAGATGGCTTCTAAGACTAAGGTATGATTGTAAGCTGTCATGTATTCCATATGCTTCAAGCTTTCTGCAAAGTTACTATGATTTACCTTGTCAAAAGCCTTTGTCAAATCGGTGTAGATAGAATCCACCTGTCGACCCTTTGAAAATGCACAACATTAGTAGCTTTTGTATTCCAGTAAATTAGTAGTAGTAGATCTGTTAGCTACGAATCCATGCTGATTGGGAGCTTATAAACAGCAAATATTATGCTTATAGCCGTTATGCTTAAAAAAACAGCAAATATTATGCTTATAGCCGTTATGCTTAAAAAAATGTGCCTAAAAAGTTATTACTAATTAATATTGTGCGTAACTATTATTAGGACAAGTAAAAGAATGCCATGTTAAATTATGACATAAGATTTTATGCAAAAAAATAGGAAACCATCTACAACACGCATAGTATATAGTTTTACTTACATACATACAAATAATCGCGACTATTATACCCGAAGGGTTAGTCAGAAACTAGGCAATGAGGACTGCAAAAGCAGCCCTCTGCCTTGAACCACATTTTACCAAATAGCGCCTGCACATGTGCTCAGCGTGACAGGTGGTGAGCCTATCGCCGCTCTATGCTATTGGATGTATGTGCAGTCTTTAGTCCGTTAGTTGCCTTTTACGACACCTAAGGGAAGAGAAGGGGTGGTAGTATTCTTTCACCGCTACGCGACATGGTTAAATACAATAGTTTCCGGTAATCTAAAGGTCATGGGTTCGAGTACCATTCGAGCTTTCCTGAGAATAGTTGTTTTTTTCTAGTAAACATTTTATCCTATATCTATAAATAGCATTGTAAATGCAAAAAATTCAATAATATATCTATTTATAAACAATTACGCCTTTATCGATTGTTAAACACTTGCAATAGTATTTATTTCGACTGTGAGGGTAGACTTCACAATGACGTAATACCGCTGGCTTGCAGCGTAAATCACAAACTACTAGAAAAAATTCAACGAGTCTTCTGGGGTCTCGGTAACTTAGCGGTTAGAGCAGTGGACCGGCAATTCAAAGGTCATGGGTTCGAATCCCATTCCAGCTTTCCTGAGACTGGTTGTTTTTTTTCTAGTAAACATTTTATTCTATATCTATAAATAGCATTGTGAATGCAAACAATTCAATAATAAAGATATTTATAAGCAATTACGTGTTTATCGATTGTTAAATGCTTGCAATAGTATTTCTTTCGACTGTGAGGGTAGACTTCACAGTGACGTAATACAGCTGGCTTGCAGCGTAAATCACAAACTTCTAGAAAAAAATCAACGAGTAAAAAAGAAATAGGCTGTTGGGATTAACCTAACATTTTTCACAGTGAAACAGAGCGCGTCTGTGAGTTCGCGACGCCTCTACTAATTAATTCAAAGCCTTTTAAACGGTTAGCTTAACACTAAACTAATATATATCAGCATTAGTGTAAACGTCAACAACCATATTGGATTTATGTGAACCATTATATACCTTCAGAGCGATGTAGTGACATGTCAAACACACTGTAGGCATGTGAGCAATGTAAGGGCTGTATCATACTAAAATGCTATAGCGACGTAGCTACGGTTACGACATCAACAAATTCATTTATTTATTTGCTTGTTGACGCTTACAGTCAAATACTTATCAACTATTGAACAGCTGATATTTTACTCTAAATCTTCTGCCGTCTGGAGGGTATAAATTCCAGTGAAGTTACATGTTACTCACGAATCCGCATTGGGTCAGCTTGGTAGCTTGTTGCCCAATCTGCTGTTGCTCATGTGGAAAGGCCAGTGCCCAGCAGTGGGACTTGGTGTTGGATACGCGCTTGGTGTTAAAGGCGTCGTTAGGTAGCTGATTATCATCAGGTAGGCCGTTTGTCGTAGCAATCATAAGCAAAGTAACATCTCATTTAGATTCCTGCTTGACATTTTCAGCAGCATTACTAATCGTCACACTTGTTTAGTGAGCTGCCAACTTTAACTGATAAAAAAAAAATGAAAGATTACGTTACCAAATCACCGATAATATTGATTGTTTGTTAAAGTAGCATTCATATGAAATCTTGATTTGATTGAATTAACGAATTATATGAAAAATTATCATCTAGCTGAGCATGAACTAGCTTATTGACTAAAATACTCGTCCAATACGAACAATACTTTAACGACACATAGCTACCAATGGTATAGTATCCCAGTGTGATATAGCCCTTTCTAACAGGTATGTACGAGTATACGCACTTACTTGCCTAGTATGGCGACAATTGGTCGCTGTTGGTCTGATTAAAAAACCGGTATTTGTATACTTCGAGTAAAAAGTTTTTTTGTGTGCTTTAATTGCTATTCAAACAGTACCTACCAAGGGTTTTAGGTATAAATAAATTGTTATTTAATTCAAATAAAAATATGTACTTACTTATATCTACATTAATTAAAGACAAATTACTAATTGTACCTACACTACGGGTCTGATACTCTAGTTCGAATGACGTTACCTCGATGGTCATTACCGCGATGCTCGACGGTACACTTCACCGATGGCTCGTTACCTCGACACTACATTTGCCGTTTGAATAAACGAATTTATCTTTGATATAATATATTCCTGTAGTTGGTAACTTCTGTGTCCTGTTTATCTCCTTAATTTATTTGGTTTTGTAATTTTTATTTTGTAATTTCTAAAAAAAAACTTTTCTTTATTTATTTTCTTTTTTACAGTTTTTTCTAATAAGTATAATATAATCCCGAAACTGGGCCAGTAAGTGCAAATAACAACTGTTATAAAGGTTAAAGACACTGACATTATGGAAAAAAAACTGTTTTTTTACATATAATTTTTATTAATTTGCTATATTTTTATATGTAATGTATTTAATTATCTTATCGCACAATGATGCTCTATTTTACTTCACAAAAAATAAGAACTGTATGGATCCCCACTGCTGGGAACAGGTTTTACCAAATAGACAACAGCATACGGGAAGATTGGGCCATAGTTCTGGATGTTTATGCACCAGTACCGTAGTCAACTTTACCATGAAGGTTTCTAAAAATGTCACTTGCGTCGTTCTACATTTCAGCTGTGAGCAAGTAACAACGCAACGTAGCCACGTTACGCAAACTTTGTAACATTCGTAGGTACTATTCCAATGACATTCGAACACTTTTTACGCCAATTACTTCATAACGATTAGCTGTTGAGGGCTGAGGCGAATGCAGTGGACGAATAAGGAGTTTTATTCGAATTTTATGTTATTCGCCGTATTCGCAGAACGCGCTTGGCAAATTTTGTTGTGCGATTTCTCAATGTTTGTGAGGTGATTTTGTTGTCTTTAGAGTAATAAACTTCATGCGATCGGTTTATTATTAAATTCGATAAATTGGTGTGACAAGAGTTTTGATCGCGATTTCGAAATCTGCCTAATGCTTATTTTTGCTGCTTAGTTATATTGCTTTATTTAGTTTCTTCCGGTACTATCTAGGAAACAACAGGCTATAAGAACTACTAACTATAAGAACTGAAGGTCAGTAACGCACGCATAATACAATACGCGTTGAAAACGTCCATGTCCAATGTTTACGATTACTACTGCAATATGAATTAATCGACACATTCTGTGCAGCACGAGCCGACGTTATTTAAATGGAACGGCGCCATAAAAACTAACTGACCCACCTTATCAAATCATTATTGTCTGTCTTGAATTAATTTATATTTTACATTTCCAATGCTTTATTTGAATAATACCTACGGTTAAGTAGTTGAATTAAAAAATAAACTTGCTTTAGACTTTTATAGCATTACTTATTGAATTAATTAAATTAAATAGGTATGTAAGTAGTCTTTTATAAAGCATATTTACATCATAAAACTAAAACCAAAGAAGACTCCACCACTGTGAAGTGGTTTTATTATGTTACTGAGCCAACAAAAGTGCATACTGGCCCTTGTATGGTGCGCACCGCAGCCCCGGCACCGAAAGCATTACGCGCGCCCTGCCGACCCTAAAGCTTCAGTTCTTCATCATCATCATCAGCCTATAAACGTCCCACTGCTGGGCACAGGCCTCCCACGTGAACAATAACACGTGGGGATATTGGGCCATAAACCAGTGGATTTTAACGACTGCCATCTTACGACAGCAACCGGGACCAACGGCTTAACGTGCCTTCCGATGCACGGAGGAGTTCGATATGTTTTTTTTAATTTGGTCACCCATTCAGAGTCCCGGCATTGCGAAAGTTGCTTAGCGAGCAAGATCCCAAGCCGAACGCGCCAGGCGCTGCGCCATCGAGCTCCTCATCCTTCAGTTCTTCTGCCATCTGATTTCACTGGTTCTAGAATCTTTGAAACCGTAACGCAGCATTGTAAAACAATGCTGCTTGGCGGCAGAAAAAGTAGCGGCAAATGTCTCCATCATTGACATCAAGTCGTCGCTACGACTGATGAGTATTGGTTTTTTTCTATCTACTATGGTTAAGTATTTGACCTTCATCTAACCTGATGGTAAGTGACGATAAAGCCGAAAGTGGAAGCGCGCTTCACCCGAAATCGAACCCGAGGAACTGTCGAACCATCACCAATAAATCCTATCATTAACCAACCCACCAATCACTAAGAAACCATTAATAAACGATCATGAATTAACCAACCAACCAAAACCAGTACACAAAGATGCAGGGAGTCAAACCCGGGATCTCTGGATCTAAGAATTGTGGCTTAGCCACTAGACCACAGGCGATCACTAAAAATGTGAAACTAACTTTGCCCGACCTGGGAATTGAACCTGGAACCTCCACACATCGGGTACCTCCCGGCCACCGAGGCTCACATACATTTATAATATTAGTATCGGTCACCGTTAAAACGACTTCAAGACGGAAAAGCATGAAACTCGATCGGCCAATATGATTTATGCACCTTGTTCAACATTAACAGCTCGGTCTAACATCGGCTGGAGCATAAATCGTTCGGCACAATAAATAAATACATACATCAGCTGTGCTAATTGACATTTACAATCGGATTGAACGCGGTATCGATAAATATTGGACACGGGTGTTTCAACGGTGACAGATCGAGGTGAGCTGCGCGGCGAGCGGCGCGAGCGATAAGATGACAGCGGTTGAAAAAAAACAATAATATCAGTGTCTTTTCGATGTCGTAAGCTGGTTAATGACTAGTCTTGGCTGTTCAATATCGGTGTATTTTCGATGTCAAATAGTTTGGTATAAAAAGCTAGTATCGGCAGAAAAAAAAAATATCTTGATGTAATTTCGTGAAAAGCTAGTTTGGTTTAAAAAGCCATTTACCAGTCGGTCGAAAAAAAAATTTTCTAAGGTACAACGTAACCAGTCGTAACACTTCATTGAAATGAAACAACTTTTACGTATCAACTCATTTTTCACTACATTCAAAGTTTATTTTTAGTTACAGGGAGAGCTGAGGTATCGTTCATAATTAAAAATTACTTGCATTATCAGTGCCATTTCGACGTCGAAAGCTATAGAAAATAGCTAGTGTGATCTGTGCAATACCGATGTCGTTTCGATGTGAAATGAAGTTTGGCATAAATAAATAGGGGGTTGACTTAGCTATAAGTATTCATTACTACCGGGTTCCAGTGAATTACGTGTAACATTGATCACAGCTTTATATATTTAATTTGCTGTTTTGTATATTTTAAGAGAATGGGTGTTCATTCATAATAACATTCCAGGCACCTGTAGTGTAACAACATTTTCAATATTACATACTAGGTGTAGGTACTTATAATATGTAGAACCCCTTATAATATTCAAGTATTATTTTAATCTTAATTACTTACATCTAATATTTAAGATAAGTTTTTCATGTTTAATATAATTATTGTTTTCCCAGTGTTGTTAACCCAGTTCAAATTGCCTAGACGTGACCGCCTGGAGATTCGCATAACTTGTTATTATATTATTTTATTTATAATTTAATTCTATAAAACTTCTTGTTTAGGGCCCAAAAATATGAACGAGCCGAAATCCAAACCCAAAAAAATTCATGATAAATAAAAGTAATACTTACTTAAACTTAAATTCAAAGGTAACCAATAATTAACGCAAAGTCGACCCCGCCGCCACTAGCATTTTAAACCAAACTAGCTTTTGACGTCGAAATGACACCAGTAAATATTCATAATTCATTCGCAATTAAACGCGGGAAACACTGGCGGCCACTAAAACCGAGCGCAAATGAAGTTGTTAAATTATCGCCAGCGGCCCACGGAATGTGCCAATTTGATGGCGTAGCGGCGATGCATTATAGTTAATATTGTATTAGGGAAATGGCGAGTTAGGGCTCCTTGATTTTATTTAAATTTTTAGAAGATTTCTTGGAAAATGATGGATCGATCGTCGTCGTGACTCTGTCGGTTAAATGTCACGTTAAACTGATCGTCAATAATTTTGGCACATTATTGACGATTACGACTTCTAACTGTTCTTGCTTGCAAGTACCTACCTACCTAATTAGTTGTTAAGCAATCTATAACGCTATTGAGCTATTTTTTCCGGCTCTTTCTACGTTAACAATAAAGATAATAAGCTCCTTCTTACTTTTATTCAAAAGTAGAAGAAGTCATCACATCACAAAAATGACAGTCATCTCTGTATTCTTTCTTTTGTCTTTGGCAGTTTGAATAGGGCAATTTTGTAACTGATGACAAATCAAAAAAACATTATTTTATTTTTAATGACAGTTGACAGTATGGACAGTTTCAAATAAAAAAAGTTTGGCGACACTCAATAGAAAGACTTTATCAGCATATTAATTATCTAAAACATAACGATTTTAAAATTAGATTCAACGAGAAACATTTTCACACAGTAAAAAGCACTTCCTTTACAAATAAAAGGCCGCATTATTTCTTAATACATTTATTAGTCATCATCGCGAGTCACGCGCTAAGCCGGTAAGCTGGCGCGACCGAGTGGCAGCGCGGGCGCATGTTTTGACAACATAATGCCGGCTCCGGGCCCGCCACAGATTAGCCACTGACATGTTAAATGAAACGTCGACCTGTGTCTCGATTCTGGTATTTTAAAACTTCTCCAATCGTACCTCAGTTACTATGGGCAGAATGTCAAAATCGCATCGCTGAGAAAATCATAGAACCGAAACACAGAGTCGAAGCAGCCGAGGATGTGCTTGTTGTAAGCCAGACTTGCATGGTCTTTAAAAGCATTCTGTAGTGTAGTGGTGAGATTACCGGTCCAAGACTCAGAAAATCTGAATTCATTTACCAGCAGCAATATAAATGTATTCAGTTTATTGTAAAGCTGGCTTACTACCACACTATCTCATTTGCGTTGGTCGCCATAACAACAGCGTTTGTAGTATTGTTGTGTTCTGGTAGTGGACAATTCCGATGTCAGCGATGGTCTACATTAGCCTTTTCGGTAGCTTTACTTTTTATATTCGTATTTAGTTACTAATTTGTTGTATGTTATTTATTAGTTTTACTTAGGTATGACATTTCACTAATCAAATCATCCTTTTATACTTTTTATATTCGTATTTTAATTACTTATTTGTATGTTGTTAGTTTTACTTTAGTATAACATTTCATTAATTAAATCACACAGAAAATTCGGTCACTTTTATATCTATTTCACCCGAAACAATACTCCAGCAATCCCCCAGATTATAATAAAAAGTAGCTACGACTGGCTAATCCAATAAATTGTGTTAGCGTCACAAAAATTCTCAGTGACCAATTTAATTTTTCATCACGCAAGAAAGATAGGTATCTCACTGATACCATCGGTCGGCTATTTGCATACAATGTAGTCTATGACCAGCCCATAATGCCACAGGAAGCTGGGCGATTATATCAACTAACAAATGAGCTCTCGCGACGATGGAGGAAAACAGATAGTTAATCTGCAGATGTGTTTATTTGTAACACTGGTTTGAATTTGTGACTCAGCCTAAGTAAGTTTAAAGCTCGCTCAATAAGTGATAGATCACTTCCAGTTACAGTAATCGATCGTAATAATTTTAAAGCTAAAACGAAATTTGTTATACTTACCACAATATTTTTTTTATGTAGAATCAAAATTGAGAAGATCTATAAAACATAGAACCATAATTGTACTCAATCAATAGAAACTGTATTATTAATATCCAAACAATCTATAAACAAATTGTACACCATTGGCCAATAAAACTGATCGTAAATTAAAAATTCGTAAATAATAAAAAAACGAACATAAAAAGTCGGACAACGATAAATTAATATCAAAATTTTATTGATGGCATCGTTAAAAATGTGTTTGAATATAATTAGCAAGCTATCGATATCGCCAATGAATTTATGTAAATAAAATGCGTGAACGAAACACGGATGAATTATTTAATGGCCTTAGCGATAGATGGGAATAGTTTTGAAATATGCCGTCTCAAAAAATAAATTTCTGTAAGTCAAATTAGGTACTTACAATGTAAAATATGAATTTTTGAAATCGATTTATGCTTTTGCGATTTAAATAATTATTTTAATTAAAGTATAAATTACTTAGCTATAATATTAGCACAGACCGATGTTTTTCTCTAGCGTTTCTGATGTTGTTCACCTACGAATTCTTACGTTATAATTTATAGTGCCTATAAATTGGCCAGCATGCAGTCTCACTAATTGAGTGACTTTTGGACTTTACAACATTTGAACGTTCAAGTAAATTGAGTTTATAATTTATTCTCCGAAAGCTAAGCTTATTATGAAAATTAGTTATTAATAATGTTACACAATTTAAATTTATTACAGATTTAATAAGCATTTTTTTATTATTCATAAAAATAGTTTAAATACATAGCTGCATGTTCTTTGAAATTTGAAATGTGTAAGTATTGTTATATATTTTTGCAATCGGTTCTTTATAAAATCTTGCCATATTTCACAGTTGTTTGTATTTAGTAATAAATTATATTAAAACTAATGTATCGAAACGAAACTCGCAAAGATTGGCGTTTCTGATTTCAACTTGTATTAAGTCAAAGTCAGTCATTGTAAGTATTAGGTACATTGTCATAATGAGCAAACATGATTAATTGGCTGTTCATAAGGTCATTGACGTTACTAATTGCATTAATAATTATCTACAAAGACTTGAGAAATATTAATGTACGAAAACGTACAATGTTTAACATAAAAACGTCCAGAGTAGACCATAAACTACGTTGTGCACTGGCGTGCATTGGACGCGTGTAAACATGCTGCGATGCCCAGTTAATTGCCGAGTGAGCACGCAAGCTCAATCATCGAATGATTTGTGTGTTAAACGGCGTATCAATATTGTTGGCCAAATATGTATTTCACGTGTTCGTACTGTTGCATTCAAAAGCTTTGATAATATATTCATTTGGTATACAAACAACAGTATAATAATGATTTCTCATTATCACCTATCTCTTTATTTTCCAATGCTGTGCTCAGGCTTCCCGACAGAAACAGAGGCACATGTGGAGAGGAGAGTCAATATGTGAGTTGGTTGGTTTTAACGACAGCCATAAAATTATGAATGGCGGACTCAATATCAAAACGCATTCTATACCAGTGGTTAAGTGAGATTATACAGAATTTATTATAGAAGCGACATGTTTTATAACAATAAAATAAAACCTCATAACGTGCAAAGTTATTTTCGCGGATACTCAAAAGAATCTACTCAAAATTGTTTTCTATTTGCGTAAGAGATAAAGTCACATCGTCACATTATTTGCATTTAATGGCTCGCAGCTCAATATTGTAATTTGTATGCTCGCTCCATCTATGATAGCGTAATAACAATTAACGGGGGAAATTACTGATGCGATCAACCCACGTCTTGGACAAAGGCTGCAATTATATTATTAGTGGAATAAGCATCGATTTCTTTTAAATGGAAATAATTATGAGTTTACGCGTGGCTCAATTATTGGCTTCGCTAATAGGGTTCCGCTGAATCGCAATTTTCTAAAAGTGTTTATCATCATATTTTATAGAATGTTTAAGAACATTGAAATAAACGATTTTTATACCAAACTAGCGGCCCGCCCGCGATTTCGTCCACGTGGACCCCGTACTCCTTGACAAATTTATCAGATTCATCTATAATCTGAGGAAGTACGACCACATCATAGGTCTTAGCTGAAATGGTTGCCCATTCGTCAGCGGAGATGTTTTAGCGCCCTTGCCACACTCTTCTCTCTTCTCTCCCTCTCTTTTCTCCAAATGCTCCTTCTTATCTTACTCCCCATTTCCAATATCTTTGCCCCTCTAACGACCGGAATCTCAGATCCTCAAATAACCTTCTCCTTCACTGTCCTTCCCACTCTTCTGGCTTTGTACATTCCTCCTTTTAAATCCAGTCCATACTCCTCTGGAACGCGCTACCTCAGGAAGTCAGGATGGCTACGAGTCGTGAATTCGTGACGCTTTCAAAAAGAAAGTCCATTTGCTCCTTTTCGACTGAACCATGGCATAATTATCTCAATAACGTCCTATTTATATATTATATTATTATGTAGTGTATACTCGTATGTAGGTCTATTATAAAGTATTTATGTATTGCGAGTATGTATATTATTTTTATTTATTTACGTATTAAATGTGTTAATATTTTTTAATGGTCCCATCCAACTTTGGTCACCGCAGATAATTGCACCTACCATGTTATTTATTTTATTTATTTATTTATTTATTTGGTTCCAAATACAACGGTGCGAACACCAATTACAGTAAATAGTAAAGTAAAGTAAATAGTAAAGTACAATATACACATACAAACAGTAAACACAAAATGAGAACATAAAATAAAGAAAAACTAAAACACAGAATAACAGATAAAAGTAAAAAACATCATAACAAAGAGGACGCACATTCATCCTTCTCGCAAAACGTTACACAACTTTTAAAGATATCCTTCCATCCATCCGCATACCGCAGTTATCTCTGCACTACCCTATGGTTGACTGGTGGAGAATGCCTCAGGCATTAAGTCCGCCATGTAATGTAATTTTGCAAAAGTTTAAATAAAATAAATAAATTTCCAAAAAATTTCTTTTCACAAACCTTATCCTGACAATTAAGTACAAACACAACAAAAAAAGAATTAGCTAAATAGCCGCTCTGAAGTGAGACGCGAACAAACATTTAAGTCTATTGATTTTTATTCATCTTGATGAAGTTACTGATATCTTACTTATATCTATATTAATACAAATCAGTTGCCCAAATGTTTGCACGCGCAACTTTAGAACGGCTGCACCTATTTGGCTAATTATTTTTATGTTGTGTTCGTAATTGTCAGGACTAATAGAAGAAAATGTTTAAAAAAAGTACGAAAAGTGGCAAAAATTTGGATTAAAATATCTCCATTTATAGTGGTTGAGTGAGTGACATAGAAGACAGCAAAGAGTAGGTTTGCAAGTAATGAAAACAGTTGGAAGATATTTAAAAATTATAATCTGTATAACCTTGACAGAATCGACTTTAGAATTGACAGCTTGACGTAATTGTTAAGTTTATTTCATTGTTTTATCTTACTTCATCGTTTTGGTTCATATATAAATAAATTTTAACCAAAAGTTGACACGAAATTCATTGATTTTTAGACGGTACGAAGTTTGCTGTGACAGCTCCTTTTGTATAAATGTATAATTTTTATTAATTGAGCTTTTTATCTATTTATAATTACTTATGCTTATTATATAAATAATAGGTAATAGCTTAGAAGCTAATATATTTTATTACTTAAAAAACTTGGACAAAAACACATATTTATTATTTTAATATAATTAACAGTTCTATTAACGTTTTACTTGCTTAAAGGCACTTCAATATTGGTCCCGCTTGTTGTTCTAAGATGCCATTGTTAAAAATACAAAAACCGCTTTGAGCTAGTTTGGTAAGTTACGGCCTAACCTTCCATGTACTTAATGCCTAAGCACAACAGTGGAGATATAAATGTTTACGTAAAATTCAAAAGCGAAACAACAGAACCACTAAACAAATAAGGTCGACTCGGGCTTGATCGTTTTTTACAACTGTCATTTGTCATTAGAATGATGACAATAATAGCTTTTATTACGTCGTCCATGTCTCACCACGATAATATATCTACATTGCCTTTAATTATATGACTTTGTTCTACGACTGTACTTAATGACTTACATCGAAAAAGCGTGGGTACGAATTAGCGACTTTGAAATTACAAGATAGAGTGGAAAGTTGCGTGGCAGCTATCTCCTTTATGAAGGTTAAATTATAACCTTTGACCTTTATTGCACTCTGACATGCAATGCTAAAGCTACAAAGACGATAATTATGTCAAATTAGACTTTACAATTATTGTCGTTTCAAATGGCTGTTTACTTTTAAAAAAAAGACAGAACCTAAGTAACTTTGATGGTTTTTATGTGTTTACGACTTTCTGAACTGTGCGGTTTGTACAACTAGATACATGAGACGATATTTCTATTTGAACGTCTCATGGCGCGGAGGGACTAATGAAAAGCGTTAAATATGTAAAAGACATTTTGCCACACTGCTATATGTGATTTCTATTAATGCTTTTTAAAGAAATAGTCGCTACAAAAATAAAGATTGAAAAAATATATAGATATATTTTTTTACGATATGCAAATCCTTTGCATTTAGAACTGGTTTGTACTGGTACTGGTATCACAGTAGGTAATGAAATCGGTCGTTGTTTTGTTTATGTACATATAATAAAGATATTCGAAAAATTCAACACTATGTTAATAACAAGTATATAATCAAACAATATCTCAAAGATGGCGATCCTTTTCAAATACGGCATACGCCAACAGCAAAAAGAAGTTAATGTTCGTTAATAATTCAATCGCATATTCAATAAAATACAACCCACGCCCCGTAACATGATATTGACGAGCCAGAGATAGTTTGCGTCGCAGTATCTCTAGTTTATGTCACTTTTTAACCCACTAACGCCTGAAGTATCTCTAATTTACGAGGGGCGTTCAAAATATTCTCGGTATGTGGATAAAAACAAACAAGTACGAAAAGTTTGATATTTTTATTTTTCAATATACTCCCCCCCTATGTTCATACACTTATAAGATCGATCAATTATTTTTTTTAATCCCTCATAAAAATATTTTTTATCTTTGGTGTAAAAATGCTCCTCCACGGCCGTCTTCAACGCTTCATCGTCAGAAAATTTATTTCCACGCAGATCCTTTTTAAGATTGGGGAACAAAAAGAAGTCGCTTGGGGCTAAGTCCGGACTATAGGGTGGATGAGTAACAGTTTCAAACCCACATTCAACAATAGCTGCCTTGGCAATATGAGCAGTATGGACAGGGGCGTTGTCATGCAGAAGCAGAACACCTTTGGTTAACTTTCCTCGCCTCTTTTCTTTGATCGCATCTCTTAATTGACGTATAATGTTAGCGTAGTACTGCCCTGTGATATTTACACCTTTTTCTTTATAATCGATAAGCAAAACTCCTTCACAATCCCAAAATATTGTGGCCATGACCTTGCCAGCTGACGGGATTACCTTGAACTTCTTGGGATGAGCTGAACCCTTAATGTGCCACTGCATGGACTCCTGTTTGCTCTCTGGGTCATAATGATGAACCCAGGTTTCATCTCCAGTAACTATTTTTTGCAGCACCTCATCGGGATTTTCACCACACAGGTCGATAAAATCTGAACAGCAAGCCACACGCATATCCTTTTGAAGAAGCGTCAGCATTCGCGGAACCCATCTTGCACTTACTTTTGACATATTAAGATGGTCATGTATAATGTCATGTACGGTACCAATAGAGAGATCGGTTACTTGAGCTATAGATTTTACCTTCACTCGGCCGTCTTCCAATATAAGTTTTTCCACTTTATCAATATTTTCTTGTGAGGTAGCCACTACAGGCCGGCCAGGTCTAGGGTCATCTTCAATACTCTCCCTTCCACGCTTAAATTCGCTTGACCATTTTTGAATAGTAGATAAAGAAGGAGCAGACTCACGGTAAACACAATCCATTTCCTCTTTTATGGTTTTTTGATTTTTACCCTATTTTGTCAAGAATTTTATGACGGATCGGTGCTCTAATTTCGTTAAAATTGTTAATTCACTCATGGTGTTCATGTTTGTTCGGCAATTGCAGAAAAACAAAAGAACATCTCGGTTCCAATTTTACTTTTTTTTAATGTCAATGGATGAATCTTAGCGGCCAGTAACAAATATATATATAAAAGAGGTTGTAACGTATCAATACCGAGAATATTTTGAACGCCCCTCGTATGTCACTTTATAACCCACTAACGCCTGAAATTTATAACCTATCTATAGATTGTTTGTTTGTTTCCCTACTAGAGTGAGAGACATCATTTTTATGGAGCTAGCGTAAAAACTTTAATTTAGAAGGCTAGATTTATTATCGATGGCGCAGCGGCTGGCACGTTCAGCTTGCGATATTGCCCGCTAAGCAACTTTCGCAATGCCGGGTCGCCTGATGGGTGACCAATTAAAAACATCTCGAGCTACCCCGTGCTTAAGCCGTTGGTTCCAGTTGTTGTCATAAGATGGCAGTCGTTAAAACCCACCATGCAACCCGCATTGGGCCAGGCCGCGTGGTGGGTTATAGCCTAATATCCCCACGTGCTATTGTCAACGTGGGAGGCCTGTGCCCAGCAGTGGGACGTTTATGGGCTAATGATTTATGATTTGATAGATTTATTAATTTCGGGCGTAACCCGTATTGGGCCTGCTTGATGAAAAGATCTCCCAATGTGTTTGTTGATGAAAAAATGCCCAAAGGTGGGAAGTTAATAGGCTAAATGGTGATGTTAATTTGTCGAAACGGAATGTTTTTATTTCATTATCATTTTTCATTCACAGATGAATTTTTGTGGAATAATATTATAGATAGAGACTCTGCTTATAAAAGAAAACCGCGATGCCTTGCATTTACTGAGTCGGGCTGTAGTTGTAGCTAAGACTGTGGTTTTGTTAAACTACAGAATTTTTTTTTAAATAAGTACACAATAATGTGTGCTTATCAAATCATTGCATCTATAATAATTAAAAATTTTTTCGCACTCATAAATATTGACATCCTGGAATAGTTTTCAGTATTTGAAAGTTTTCATTGGTTTCGGTGCCATTTTCTATAATAATTAATAGTTTACACGAGCACGTGTACTGGTTTAGTTACAAAAAAAGAACTTTGTATCCAAAACAAGGCCCCAAAAATATGTTTGTTACCATAATGATGTTTTGCGATAAATATTTTCTTATTTTGTACTTGTTATATAATTGATATACATTAAATCATAATTATAAAGTATTGTGAAACAACATAACAGCGCTTCCAATATACAACACAAACATTTCCTATGATCCAAAGCTACTGCGCAAATACATTTATCACGGCCTCGGCGATATAAAACGGATTTAAAAGCCCCACTCTGTATCTCGAGGATTTATTGATATGTAAATCATTTTAATTGGTGCCTATGGACATTTTTTAGTGTAATTGGCAGTTCGGCCATTTTTCATTTGGCCGACGTGATTTTTCTGTTGGTACGCGTACAGATATGGCGGACTGGGTTATGTTTTACTACGATCATCATCGGCCTATAAAGTTTCATTCCACTGCTGAGCACAGACCTCCCCACGTGTGGACAACAGCACATGGCGAGATTGGGCCATGACCCACCATGCTGGCCCCATGCGGTTGGGCATTGAATTTTTATTACGATATTGAGTGTTTAATGTTACTATACGCATAGACAAAATATCGTCCTTGCTATAGATACATAATGTCTTAACATTTGTTAAGCTAACAGCATTTATTATATAATTATCACTTTCTTTTATATATTTACAACACGATATTCTTTTATGCAAATGAGTATGATGGATTACGTAGCGAAAGCGAAATTGAAACTTTAAAAATATATTATGAACACGTATCTAATATACGAGTAACTTATAATAGTTATCTATTTATTTATAAAAATACAAACATACCTATGATTAAAGACAAAATACAATAAACAAAAACAACATAACTTAATTACATAAAAAATCAACAAATAAAAAGAATAGTCTACGTTTATAAATAAAAAAATTCAAGTAACTCGCCAGTTCGAGGCAAGGTACTCAAAAGACTGGCGGCATTGCCTCTTTGTATGGCTACACTATAATAGTTTGAATTGAAAATATGCTTACAAAGGGACGTCTTGTTATTGCCAATTTTTTTTTTTTATGTACTAAATTGATGCTGCTACACCAAACGTGTACTCTCTCTTCGCCGACCCTGAAATAGCCCTGTTATTTTTGAAGAACTGTATGCCGTACTCCTTTAAGGATACATGCATGGGCAGGCAGCTCTTTCCACCATCTGAGAGAAGGGCAGATAAGAATCTCCTCGATCATCTCGGATTAATTTATGGGGATGAATACCCTGACGATGGTGAGCTATACGATGGCAGAATGTAGTATTATCAGAAAGGAAGAGGGTCAAAATTAGATACTGACAGTTCGAAATACAACAAATTGAAGAAGGTTGAATTTGGTTCCTACACCAAATGATTGAAGTAGACTTGTGATGATTTGATGATGAAAGATGATGGATATTGTATAATTTGGGAACGATATATTTTCTTGTAAATGCCGTTATTTCTACATAAACTGTAGAGTTTCTTGCGCCTATTATTCTTTACAGCAACAAGAGTAAAAAAATACTTAGACAATTAAAAAGTACTTATTGTATAAAGCCTTAAGTAAAATTTTAAACACTGAAAAAAGAGACGACAACCTCAGGCGGGAATCGAACCACGCACCTTCCGCATTCTGGGCGGCTGCCTTAACCACTTGGCTACTGAGGTCTGGCTTTCAACCGTCTAAAATATAAAACATTAATCTATAAACGCAGCTTCATCTTAACCGAATGTTCAAATATTTGTAAAAATATTTCTTTCGGATGTCAGAGGTAAAAACTTCTAAGATTTGATAAAGCAATGTTGAAAAACATAAGCATCAAGCACTGACAAATTTCGACGGTTGAAAGCCAGACCTCGGTAGCCAAGTGGTTAAGGCAGCCGCCCGGAATGCGGAAGGTGCGTGGTTCGATTCCCGCCTGAGGTTGTCGTCTTATTTCAGTGTTTAAAATTTTACTTGAGTATATTTAAGCGTTAATAAAACGCTAAAATATAAAACATTAATGTATAAAGCCTTTTTGATTTTGACTTTGAATTTTTAGTGGAATTGAGAGAATGAGGAAGGTTAGTAGATGACAATATCACAGCGCTTACGACTCTACCTACTTCGATCAAGGCCCTCGCCACGACCGCTACAAATCTGTAAGAGCACCGAAATATTTTCGACGTAAAAGAAAAATTTATGCCCATATCGGTATTTACAATAACATCGTACGGGACGTACGTTTATTGTCCATTGTCACAACTGCGACGGCCGTTAAAAATACCATAGTATTTATCGTGTTGCGAAATCACTGGTATCTGTGATTTATTGGAGGCACGCTAACGCGAAATGTTGCGAGCAAATCGTCAGCCTTGTCGTGACACTAGTTATAAAGTGGAGGTATAGTATAACCTTCGTAAAAAAATATATATATTATGTAGGTACTGAACTTTTGCAATGCCAGGACGCTGGATGGGTGACCAAATTAAAAACAATTCGAGCTCCTCCGTCGTTTACGACTGCCATATTTCGAGGACCGCGGTTGGTCCCAGTTGTCCTCGAAAGATGGCAGTCGTAAAAACCAACCAACCCGCATTGGGCCAGCGTGGTAGGTTATGGGTTATGGCCCAAACTCCCCATGTGGGAAGGCCTGTGGCCAGCAGTGGGACGTTTATAGGCCGATGATTTGATTTGATTTGGTATTTTATATTCTAGATCTTGTTTCTTTCAAATATTACGTTTCTCCTGTTTTTACTTCCATACATAAATAATTCTATTTCACGATTACAATGCTTAGTGCATGGCAAACGTTTTAAATTGTAATTACATAATATTATATAATTATAAACTTACCTTGTCCAGTCACCAGCATTAAGATGTAACTATCGACGGCCTGTTAAAATATTCTGATAATTGGTGGAAGGCAATATGCCTATAATATGCCTTCCATCAAGATATCTGTACTACCTTATTAATTTTGTAAATGATGTAAGTATACCTACCAATTTGTATGGCTAGAATAAATATTTTTTCGCATATATTATTAACTCTACAACGAATTTTATTTCTGGAAACTATTCTTGTTCAGTACTCGCCATTTTTTTCATAAATAAAGTTAAGAGCCTAGAATAATAGTTAAGTTATAAGCCAGGGCCTTCAATCTTATCCCTCCAATTAATTTATCACATGCGCAAGATTACTCTACGAGGGGATCGCGTGTCCCGCGCTCGTAAAATAGCTAGTCTCTTTTTTGAGACGAGTCTCTACGAGACTTTGTAATTGTTACTTGAATTAGTTATACTTAATTGATTTCTTTTGTTTTTTATGTCGTACGCAGGTTGTCTCGAATCAATTGGCCGTTGCATTTTTCATTTGTTTGTTTTATTTTGTTTTGTCTTTTTACACTCGGTTTTATACACTTTACGGTCGGAATCATCATCTACTGAAGGGTTGTTTTTGAACTTTCTATAGTGTAGTTTCGTTAAATTCCATAAATTCTGAATTCAAATTCATCATTTCTATTATCAGCCCGTAGAAACACCGTCATATTTCAGCCATAGCTATAAATTATATAAAAAAACCATTGTTCTTTATATTTCTTTCTGTCAGTGAAAACCGGTTAAAAACCCGACGCATGGTTTAGAAGGAGAAAGACGAGCCACAGTTTTAGAAAAACGGCGGCTTTATACAATGTGGTAGGGATGGTACTTCTAACCTGTTAAGGCTAACTACTACACCTAAATTCATCGACAAAAAAATTATATGGACTTTTAGCCAGTGTCATTAGCTATCGTTTGCCTTTTTTATGTTTCTCCGACGTATGAAACCTTTGATATCGCATAAAGTAAAAATGGTCATAAATTATAGGGGGAGGGGGTAGGACCCCCATATTACTTTTTTGTCGATAAATTTAGATGTAGTACTTAGCCTTAACGGGTTAGAAGGATTTGTTCCCGATTCGCCGGATTCCTTATTCACCGGATTCTTGTTCGCCGGATTCTTGTTTCGTCGGATTTGTTTGTTGAAGGAAAACTATAGATATATCGTGGCTTTACCTATCTATTAAATAAAAGGCAGACATTTTGGTACATTAATAAAAATATTTATTTGTTCTTAGTTTACTAACGTAACAGATAAAGAATGTTTAAACACCATAACTAAGAAAACAATGAATCTAACCTATTTCTAAGCAGGTAATTTAAGTTATGTCCGATAATGGCAACAAAATAGTAATTCATTCAATAATAAATAAAACTAAGTATATGTTTTCTTTTTTTAAGTGATATTATTGTATATTAATATTTCCGACAAAACAAGAATCCGACGAAATAAGAATCCGGCGAAACAAGAATCTGGCGAATCAGGAATCCGACGAATCAGGAACTAAACGTTAGAAGTACCACCCCTATCAAATTGTAGATGTAATGACTTGACACTAGCGATGCGCGATTATGAATGATACTAACTTTCGATTATTACATTCATTCAAATAATTCGAATGACTTCTAAAATGTATTACTAATTACTAATCAGTACTAACCGGGTGCTAATCAGTCAGTGGTGTAGTAGGAGTCAACTACTAACGAATACAGAATTTTGCAACTGACTGAATGGTCACTGTAAGTAACTAATTTAGTAAAAAAGACCCGCGGATTATTACGAAACTAAATTCATTGGCTCTGCGACGCTATTTTCAAAAATTTCATTAATTTTACCTACAGCTAGTAATATTATTCTGTTCCTACAGAACAGTTGCTGGGGTGGTGTAAAAGCAAGTAACTAACTTCTTTTTCTAATTAGGTACTCATTTTGATCCCCTCTCGCTGTGTGTAATACCTTATTTTATTTATTTATTTTACTGGTCGCCATTTTCGATTATAGCAGACCTCTCTTAGTAACCGCTATAAGCCTTATGCTGTGGCGTTAAATTACATTTTAGCTTTCTTTCTTTCAATATCAATAATCGTTCGATTTTATTACTAATTACTAATACTTATTCGATTATTAAAATTAGTATATTGCTAATCTGGTATTCGATTTTTGAGATTAGTATTAGTAGTCAATTCGATTAATGAAATTTGTATGGAATAAAACGTGAAACAGAACACATCGCTCTGTCTCGCTCGGCCGATGTGACGTCGCGCGGCACTCAGCTCTGTGTTTCTGTCTCAATTCAATTAGTTCCAATTATTTGCAATTGTTATGTGTCACATCACTTTTTTCCCAGCACTATTGCTACCAGTTGATGGCGTCTAGACCACATTTTTGAGTAGCGTACATTGTTTTGTGTTTAAAGTTTGATCGGGCAAAACTTTAATTGTGCCGACGGCGCGGCTACCTAATATTACTTATTTTGTGCTTATGTACCGTGCAATTATCGGTAAGAGTCGACAGTTGGTGTCGGCAGTTGAGGCGACAGCCTCTGAGACACGTGTGTGACGGGCCCGTGAGAACTGCCTGTAAGCTGGTGCACATCCATTTATCTTGGGTATTTGAGAGCTCTCAGGGGTAGCCAAGGGAAGTTTAGGGTAAACCTCCCATCACCAGCGGTGTGCAGACAGCCAGCGAACAGATTCCACGCGAGGAACGTCAGCGTTAAGGATTCGCAGCCACCGTCTCCATTATATGTAAGTGCTGCTAAATTATTGTTTAGGTTAGTGATAAGTCTTGTCGTGCTGTAGGGGGATCACTCGCAGATCTCTCTGTAGCAAACAAAATTAGTCATAATCGCGCATCGCTACTTGACACTGGCTAAATGTGCACCAAGCCAATAAAGTAATTCAGAAACAAAGCACTGTCGCCCCGCGCGCCGCCGATCCGCCCGCGCGTTATTCCGGCGGACAGAACCACACGGGTCGCATGTCCTCACATTTTTTAGCCCGCGCCCGTACTCAATTAATCTTTCTTATCGCCCATCGTCGGCCGCCGGGTAAATAATCGCCGCGCGGACGAGTTTAACATAAATTAAGTTTTCCACGACACCTGAGATACCCCCTCAGTCGAAACCACAACAGAGTTAATTAAAAATTCATTTACCGTAAACTCGACCTTAGCTGTTACAATTTAAGGTGGGTTTGACGGTACATGTAAAGTTGCGCGTCTGTAATAATGAGCCTTCGCCGAAAGATGTATATCTTGGACTCGAAAGAAAAGGTTAAGTGTGAACATTTGTTTGTAAATGCGCTTGTTTAATGGATTCGTGAGTTTTTTGGTGGAATGATAAGTTGTGTTGCTTTAATTGATCAATCGGTTCGTTCTTGAGTTCACGCTATTAATGATTGTTGCTCGGATAGATAATTTTGGAGGCAAACGTGATGAAGTAATCATTGGGGTTTTTTGTATTTTTTTTTCAATTTAAATGTAAGCAGCGATTATTAACCAATTGTTAATCGTCTTTTTTATCTAGTGGTTAGATCATCCGTGTCAGACCCAATAGTTGCGATAGGATTTCCAACAGAGGATATTATGTGCCATAGATCAAATTAATTATTGTACTTGATAAGGTTGGTGGTGGCGAGGACTGGTTTTAAGTAGCGAAGTTAACTTTTGCTTCGAATGGACTCTCATTCTCTCAACTCGCAATGATATGACAATACGCTTACGACTACTAATTATCCCCAAAGGGTTAAAAGTCAAAAGTCAAAATATATTTATTCAATAAACTCAATTATTAAGTAGGTACTTCGAATCGTCCAAATCTTTTTAACCTACCCATTTAGGACATCATTTTTTAACTGTGGCAAAGAACGGGCGTAGAAAACCACAGCGCACAGAAGCAACGACAATTTACAAAAAAATATATATTATATGTCGTTACCAGGTCATAAAATACAAAATAAAAGATGAGATGTTAAGTGAGAGACTAGGCAATGAGGACTGCAGAATCAGCGCTACCACTGTCCACAGCACACCAGATAACAATTCCACTGCATGTGCTCAGCATGTTGAGCATGGTGAGCCCTTCGCGGCTGTATGATACCGGATGTATGTGCAGTCTTCAGTCCATTAGTTGCCATTTACGACAACCAAGTGAAAATTATTGATTGGTAGTATTATTTTAATAACGAGTCACCACCACACCTCTCACAATGATAATTAACAAAAAAACAAGAACTGGTACTTCAATAACAATAGAATTCCTATTGTCTGGTTTTACGGCAGTTGACAGGTGTCTATGTAGCTTTTGAAGTTTAAAAAAATAAAACATTTATTACCTAAAGCTAAGTACTTAATAAAGACATCCTACGCATACCTTTTAAATACCTGACGTTTCGACCGAGTTGCACCGGTCGTGGTCACGGGATGCCTTTTATAAGTAGTTAGCGGCACAGGCTGAACAGTAAGGTACAGTTAATCCCCTTCTAAATGTTTGTTAAAAAAATCATCTGACACGTCATCAGCCGAATCTGACGATCGCGCACCAACGATCGTATGGTAGCCGCCATTAATCCGGCGATAGTTAAGCCGGAGCGATTATCCGGGCGGCGCTCACCCTTTGTCCGCAATCTTATAAAGCGGTTGAGTCAAAGGCCACGTAAATCTCAGTGGCGAAGGTCTGCGAGGTTCTTAGCTACATTACAATGTCGCATTTGTATTAAGTGGTGTACTTACTTAATAGATTTTATTTATTGTTTATTAAATTTATACATAATGTACATACACATACTCCCACGTAATTTAGTTAGGTGCTCTTAGCAAGGGTGTCTGCCTTTGCATAACTTCCTCAATAGGTCCCACCATGTAGAATGCAACCTCTGGTAGATGATCATACTCGCCCTGTAGGATTTTGGAGAAACCCTTGATAGTTTCCTCAAGGGGTACCTTGCCGTAGCTTGGTGTAGCTTGCCGGCATGTCCAGTGAACACCTCAGCAACCTGGAACGGCT
This sequence comes from Scoparia ambigualis, assembly GCA_963921215.1. Taxonomy (NCBI): domain Eukaryota; kingdom Metazoa; phylum Arthropoda; class Insecta; order Lepidoptera; family Crambidae; genus Scoparia; species Scoparia ambigualis. The sequence goes on from OY992511.1 coordinate 2,379,913, forward strand.
GTGACAGGAATTTCTGGATCTTACGTGCACGGGCCACAGTCAGCTTGTCTTCCTCAGACAACTTGTCCATACCCAGGATAGCAATGATGTTCTGGAGTGATTTGTAGTCCTGCAAGATCTTCTGAACTCCACGTGCAACATTGTAGTGCTCAGTACCAATAATGTTGGTTGGTTGGCTATTATCCACTAAGGGTTACTCAGAGACTAGGCAATGAGGGGTGCAAAAGCAATGGACATGCTCCACGTTTCGTCAAAAAAAACAACTGCACATGTGCTCAGTGTGACAAGTATCATCGCCGCATGCTGTTGGATCTATTATGTGCAGTGTACAGGCCGATAGTCGCCTTTACGACACCCGAGTACGAGTCAAGTGGCAAGATTGGACCCACCACGCTGTCCCAACGCGAGTTGGTGTGTTCTAACGACTGCCCATCTTACGAAAGAAACCGGGACTAACTGCTTTACATGCCTGCCGCAGCACGGAGGAGCTCGAGATGTGTTTAATATGTTCACCCATCCAGTGACCCGGCATTACGAAAGTTGCTTAACTAAGGGTCGGTTGGTAGAATTATTTTAATAATGAGCGGTCACTTTTCAGCTCTGGAACACTGGCACGACTACGGCAGGCAATAATAGCAACAACAATAAAATCAACATAAGACCTTACGAACACTTAGCACATGTCTAATTTTAGATGCAGTGAAATTGAAATTTCCCAACATCAGCCTCCAAACAGCGCATCGCTAACACAGTCTAATTGAAACAACCAGGGTGGTTATGAACACCTCAAACACAACACGCACGAGCGTATAAATCGTTAATGCTGGTAATTGCAGGTGCAAATTATCGTCAATGTTCGAAATAAACGGATATGTGTCTAAAGTACCATACATATTCAGCTAATTCGACAAATTACTATGATGTGAAATGATTTTAACTACTTTGAGATGAAAAAGCTATGTCCATATATTAGGTGAAGTAGATAAACTAAAATAATTCGTTTAAAGTTTTATTTATTGCGAAGATTATTTTGTTAGTAGTTTTGTAGTTTAATAACCTTTACAATTTGAGAATGATAAATTATAGTCTCAAAGTTACTTGATATTTCAAATTATAAATACCTATTAAAACTGAAAAGAGAGTACACAACCCAGCTAGCAAAATATCCTTAGAAACGAAAGCTTTTAAGAGCTATGTCCTTAAATAAATTTTATATACGTTCTGATTAAGATAGAGACTCTAATAATGGCATATCATAAGTCTATTTAAGCTATAAGAGCATATATACTTGTAAAAAATACTTTTAGAACCCAAGTAACAAAATGTGGTCTTGTAGTGGTTCCGGGGCCAGGTCTATAACAGGCTAGTAAAAGTTTATAACCACGAAAAAGGGACCATTTTATACGAGTACTTTTGCTAATAAAATACTCATAGTAGACTTGGCGAGCACCACTTAGACCAATAATACACTTATAATTAGACTCCGGAGAACCATTTGCTCCCGCGAAGCTCACTATGAGCATTTAATAGAACCAAGCAGACTTGTAACGTACTGCGCACTTCTATTACTAGCTACTTCAAACATTTGTGAATTGATGTTTTGTTGTGCAGATGTGGAGAAAAATAATAAAAATAGAAGTTACTTCATCTAATTTATATAAAATGTATTAACAAGAATTTTGCACGTAATATTATAAGTGCATACATGTTTGCACGGCAAACGCGTAAATATTTTCGGTGAAGTAAATTGTGTTTTACATCTCAATTTTTGTTCGCCTTTTGAACACGGCGTATTTATTAAGTTGAGTTTAAAAATAATATTAGTCCTAACAGCATTGTCGCGCCATTTTGTGACGAATTAGGGTTCCGCATACAAATATCATATGCTTAATTTTAATAACTAAGAGTTTATTATTTTTATGTTTTTGTTGCGACTTTGATTGAACTATCATGGTCATATTTCCATTTGTTTATATCTATTTTTGAATTAATTTTTAAAAAACTCAAAGACTCAAAAGAAATAAAAATGGTCGTGAAGATGCGAGAAAAAATAAAAGCAGTTGTCTTCTTAAATGGACTTCACGAAGATATCTTTGGACACTAATAGTTTTACCAGAAACCTTTATAAAGAAATTAAGACTATAACAGCATTCGAGAGTCCATAATAATACCAAGTACACTTACTCTTAAAAGAAACCACTGTAGAACTAATTCACTTATAATTGGCACATAAAGTTGACTTATACACTTCTATAAGGTCAAGTAACAAGTGCAAATGGTTCCAAGTCTATAAATTACTATTACTGGCGTATGACACTTATAGCGGATTTATTACTACTTCTTGTAGGCGATTATAAGTGTAACTTACTGGAGCAAGTTTTCTCAAGTGTATTTACACCTATGCAACACTTTTATAGGCCTTCTTAGTGCGCCTATAATTTCGTTCTATACACGACTATAAGTCAAATAATAAGAACAGGAACCCAAACGATCTCCGTGTAACCTGTTATAAGCTTGGTAGTAAAACCTGGAACCACTAAAAGAGAGGTACTAGTGCTGTAAGCCTGTAAACTGTGCACTACAGGAGAACTTTGTTACTTGGGAAGTATATAAGAAAAAGAGAAATGACATCAATAAGACCAGTTGTATTATAAACGCACTCTGTAAGCCTAATTCTTAATTAACACTTTACATGCACTATGTAAGTCCACTTAATCTTAAAAGTGACTTGTCAAAGTATTTTATTAGATATCGACTGTTACACTTATAACTTATTCTTACAGACGTATTTAAGCAAACTTTATATAATGTTTATTAGAGCAATAGTATTATACACGCACTTTATAAGCCTAATTGCCCTTGAGTCTTAATTAACACTTATACATGCACTTTGTAAGACCACTCAATCTTAGAAGTGACTTTACTAAGTGTTTTGTTAGATATCGTCTGTTACTTATAACTTATTCTTAAAGATGTATATAAGCTTACTTTATAAAACATTTGTAAGAACAGTAGTATTATATGCGCACTTTATAAGCCTAATTACCCTTGATTCTTAATAAACTCTTATGAATGCATTTTGTAACGTCACTCGATCTTAGAAGTGACTATTGTAAAAGATAGTAAAGAGTACTAGCACGTCAAATGTCTTAGAAACTATATAATTGCAATTAGAATTCTAATGCATTGCAAAAAAGTCAAAAGGTGGTCATCAACCAGGAACTTCCCTGTTTGTCTTTTAGCCTACTTTTACTTTAATAAGGAACCCTAAAGGTTATGAGCAATGGCCGCGTGGATTAAAAAATGTGGTTGAATTTGATTTTAGAAGTGCGGTGTAAACCTTAAACAATGGTAATGCACTTATACTGGTTCTGTTAAAGTCACTATAAGGCATGATTGGTGATAATAAAGATACATTGTTGAAATGGCCCGTATAAATATTGTGATTGTTATTTCAAAATACTTGATAAAATCGACTTCGCAATTAAATAACAGTTAGTAATGCGTAATAAACATGAAATTATACTTACACATTTTGTAGGAAAGTGAATTAAACAGGACAGTACATAATACTTGAGTATTTAATACTCTTCTTATTATTCAGAAAAGTTTCACGAGCACTTGGCAATCCTTTCGGCGGACTGTGATTACATCTGATTACATGTCTTACTAAAAGCTCGCAAAGAGCACTACAAGTAATATCACACTTAGAACAGCATTAGTAAGTGCATCATAAGGGTAAATGCCCATAAAGAATGCCTTTGTAAATCATTTGTAAGTCTGTTTGGTATTATTAAAGCATTAACAAGAAATTTGTAAGATTGGAAATACACTTCTCGAGACCATTTTAAGATATATTTAATGGCAAATAGACTTATTAAGTGCGCCCAAATCCACACTTATAGCAGTCTATCGGAGTACCATAAGACTGGTAAAATTATACTCTCGGGATGTGTGTAAGAGGAAATTTTGCTAGTTGGGAAATAGACCTAACTTAGTGCGAATTTATAGGCAGATAATGTTGAAAATTACAACGATAACTAAATTATACGTTTTTATTTAGCTAAGCACACCTCTTTTAGCAAAATAACCAAGTGGAGTCTAGTTAAGCATAGACACCAAGAAACAATACCATTTTTATCACTTTATTAATGAGTAATTAAATAAAAAATAATGTCCCCAAAACCGAGTACACCTTCGACACTCATTAATAACAACAGCTAACTATCAGATGCTTGAGTTAGCACCCGTCGAATAGTTTGAACTCCATTTATCGCGTTTGAGTAACTGTTTGTGCGTTTGTTAGCACGTTTCTAGCCTCGAAGTAGGTCTTAACGGAGCTACGAGTATTGCGCGTATAATCTGCTTGTTTGTCGTAATTCGCAGTTACGTCAGTGCCTGCATGTTATGTTGCTGTTGGAAAGGGCTATTTTGACATTGTATCAGTCAAACGTTTAACGTCTATTAGTGTATTTGCTAGGATCTAAATCAACATAATGGGAATGGGTATGACGAAAATTATGTTTACGTGTTAAGTATTACGCAGTTAACTGATGAAGGATAAAATAATTTTTGGATACCTACCCAAATTTAGGGGAATAATAAAAAAAATGTAAGTGTAAAGAAGGCAATCCAGTAAAGCATATCTATATTATTCTGTGCAAGGACCTCCATCATTGAACTCATGTCACCGTGCATATTGTTCAGGAGTTGTTGATGTATTTGAAATTTCAGTGGGTTGTATTGTAGTTTTTGTATGGATGAATAATTTGAAACTGTTTGTTATTGTGAAAGTTTAATTTTTTTGTCTTTATGTGTATACATGTTTTAGTGTTACAATTTAGAACTTTTACCTTTTTTGTTTTTGTTAAGTCTATAAATAATTGAAATATGTTATGTGTACCAAATTAAAAAAAAAAAATCCAAATATCCAAATAAGTAAGTGTTTCCCCGATCTGGAAATTGAACGTCGGACTTTCAAATATTTGGCCGAGGTCTTTACCACACAGCCACCGTGCACCGAGGCGTTACATACTTACACGTATTCCAAATCGAGAAACAGAAAGTCCCTAAACTAATAGTTGGGACAGATTACAATTATCAGCTTTATCGGTAACCCTTTGTCCAATATCCAGAGATGGTAATATCAATAAAATGGTAAGGCCAAAGCTGCTATCGGCGACTGGTCGTTACAAGCGGATTGAGATCGGACACGATATGCCCTGGGTAAAGACTCTACGGGATTAAATGGAATCGTGTCGATTGCATTTGGGGAACACTCTTCTACACTAGGTATCTAGATCTAGCTAAGCGTCTTTTTTACTCAAACTGATAAATAGGGCATCTAAGGCTTACAAGGCCTAATTATAATAATACTGCGTGAAATATATGGGTTGACAAATAAACATTTTTTGAATACTTCATGCTTTGGAAGGCGCGTTAAGTAAGTTGAGATAGCAGTCTTTAAAACTCACTAACTTGGTCTAATCTTGGTTACATTGGTGATTTCCAATTTTTTTATTGTAGGGTACTTGAAAATTTTATTACATATTCCTGTGCTTGTATTTGTGGTTGTCTTAAGTAATTTATATGTTTTCATTTTGTAATGGAAAGTGTATTTATATCATAGGGAGAGCATTTCCAAATTTTTTTTAACGCTGTAAAAGAAAGGGAGAAAAGAAATGCCCTTTGCTCTGTTTCTTGCCGGCTTAAAACAGTACAAGATCTCCGCTCTATAGACTACGAGCCGATATGCCATAGCGACATTTATAAGTGCTCAATTGTTGTAATATGAATACTTAAGTGATATTTAATCTTGTATCCATCTTTCAGTAGCGATGATTCAAGGAGGGGTGCCATTCCACCTACAACCTCCATTTACCATCAGCTGAAACGAAGCCAAAGCGCTTCCCCGTTGTGGTTTAAAAAGGATTTTGCTTGGTCAAGAGTGACGTCGGCCCGTCTGTCCCCAGGAATTAGCGAGTCAACACGAAGGGCCGGTGATTGTGTATCGTGACGCGCCAGTGAGGTTCGCTTGCTCAAAGCATTACTAAGATTCCTTAGGGTGGGAACATATACTCCATAATCTCCAAATGTGTTGATGTCCACGTACGACGATCTGTGCTCAGATGTGGGATGTTTATAGGCTAATGATGATAAGCGTATCTTTGCATAAAATGATAAACATGAGTTTTCCGTCAACTAGCTCAATCCTCTAGCCCAGCTTTATGCTTTGTAGAATTTTTATAATAGATTTTTTTTACTCTAGTGTCCCGCTTCTGGGAAAAGGGCTCCTCTATTTCCTTCCAGTTCTCTCTTCCCTTAGAGAGCTCTAACCAATTTCCGTCTAAGGCATCGGTAATAATAATAACAATCGTTAAAACTATTTTAATATTTCTCACAATTTAACGGCCATTCTGCACGTCCTCGCCTCTGTTGACAAAGTGCCCTTCCGAGAATGAAGTCACAAGGACATTTTAACGTATCAGCGTTAACGGGGCGGTGCGTGCCTCAAAGAGAGTGCATGTTTGTTCTAGAACGTTCTAATATCAATTGCAATTCTATGGAAAGTCTTCGGCTACCATTTTTGTTTCGGCTGTTTTGTCAACACAAAGATTCCGACACCCCTTTTCGGAAATGTTTGTAGGATGCAAAAGGTCAACATTTTAAAATTGACGGTATGACAATATTTTGTTATCTTATCTATTTTTTCTAAGAAAGGAGGTTATAAATATCGATAAAATAGAGCCATGCTCAAGTTGTCCTTCTTTCAACTTTGTACAGAATGTGACATAAACTCTTTTGTTTGTTATTATTTAGTAATTTGGTTTAGATTTCAAAATTTCAAAATAATTCTAACTACGGTATCTGTGATATAAACCGTGTCGCGTAGCGGTGAAAGAATACTACCACCCCCTCTATTTCCTTTGGGTATCGTAAAAGGCGACTAACGGACTAAAGCACATACATCCAACAGCATAAAGTGGCGATGGGCTAACCACCTGTCACGCTGAGAACATTTGCAGTCGCTATTTCGTGAAAAGGGGACTATGGTAGAGGACTGCTTTTACTGTCCAAATTGCCTAGTCTCTGACTAACCCTTCGCGGATTATAGTCGTGATAATATGGAAGTATGTATGTATCTTTAAACTAATAACAATGTGTATATATTTGATTGATTGATTTCATTCAACTATGATACTTCATACAACCGTACTGATGGGCAGCTGGGAATGGAAATTAACTGATTTTCTTTAATCACTGCTTATAGGCTATAGGCCAATGCTGAATGCAATGCAATTAATGAAGGATTTTAGCAAATCGAACGCTGTGGTGTCCGCTTACCCCTCCGGAAGCGTGATGTATATGTGCATTTTTGTATACTTTTTGGGCAGCGATCTGCCCAAGGCTAATATAAACAGGGCCGTTAAAGGAAAAGTAACATTATCATCTGTGCTCACTTCACACTCGGTAAACAGCTTTTAGGTCAAACAAATTACCCGGCTCAAACACGACGCTGTTGTTTGCCGACGTCTTAAAGGCCAGTTTCTTCTTTGGTTAGCGGGCATACGCTAAGGCGCGCTAAAATACTTGAACAAACCTACCGGCGGGGCCCGATAATTTATTAATATGCTTAACGTGATGTTTGCGCGCGCATTTAGTGTGTGGCAAGAGACACGCGGACTTCGAGAGAAGTGGCCATTTGTAAACATACATTCGTACCTGTCTTCTGCTTAACAGACGAAGTATAGGATGTTAGGTATCAAATTTTATATGCATGGATAGTCTTTTGTGAATACTTTTACAGGCTACAGATGACGACGGTGATAACTGATAATTTTATTTAAAATGTCTATTATCTTTTATGTCCATTATATTCAATCCTGAAGACAGAATGTTATTTATTTTTTATAAAAGAAGGGCGCAAACGAACAGGCAGTTCACCTGATGGAAAGTAACCACCGCCGCCCATGGACACCCGCAAAACCAGAGGAATCGCAGGCGTGTTGCCGGCCTTTAACGAAGGAATATGGTTAAGGAAAAAATAGGAATTGTGAGAGGGGGGGGGGGGGGGCTCCGGAACCCTTACTGCTTACTGGCCGGACGAAACACAACAGCACCAAGTGTCATTATTTCGATATTCGTGAGAGGGTGGTATGACGCCGGGCGAGCCGGCCCAATGCGTGCTGCAATATTACAATGCTTTAAATGAAAGAATCATGTCCCTTATGGCGTAATAAATTAGCTTACAATCATAGGATAAGTAAATGTTATACCTACATAAAAATACAAAAATAGAATAAAAATATATAGTGTTAATCCCGCTAACTCACCAATTTATCAAGCTTAGATGCTGCATGCATTTTTGTATATCATGGATTTACGCAAAGTAACGCCTGATTCCATTAATTTAATAAAATCCAGTCAAATTAACGCTGTTAATTTTAAAGGTGGTAGCTGGTCAGACGCACTAAAAACGAGACTTACCACCAACCAAACCAAACCAAGTACAATATCTACCTCTTATGTAATCAATCCTGCGATCTCTAACTCGGAAGACTTTCATCCAACAACTACACTGCTGATGCGTTAAGAAGTTTTTTAACGCGATTGTAAAGTATACGAGTCATAAGGGGTTACCGATAAAAGTAACGGCAGTTTGTTCCCAATCGATTTAACTTGTCCACTCCCGGTTGTTCCCGTAACGTCATAAAGTATCTGCGATCGTTAAATGAACGTTCACACTTGGACACATACATCTATGCTCAACAATGACTAGAATAAGACAGCAGTAGCTACTCATAAAGTATATCGCAATCAGTTCACACTACAAATGAGTATCACGCTGGAGGAAGGGAGAATATTGATACATCGTGGACTAAAGAATTGTATTGAATGATATAATTGATTCTACTATAGGTACTAGCCTACCATCTATTCGATAAACAATATTGAATTCAATAAAGTATGTAGCAAGTATTGTCTATGCGATCTCACCCAATCTTCATAGTGCAGTGATTAGCCAGGATTCTAGTTCTATCACGGGAAATGGTTGATTCTCTGGTTTGATTGCTAACTTTATCGCGACGCTAATGTGTTATTTAAATAAATTGGCTATAACAGCAAATCAGCTGATAAGTTCATTATCATCATGATAATCGGCTCGAGTTAGTCCACTGTTGGATATAGGCCTCTCTTAATGCATGTGACTTGCCGCTGCCGGAGCTGCCAGCCACCTTACGTTTATCATAGCGCCAAGTAGCCGGAGTTACTCAGTAGTTATATAATTTCAGTGGAGCGTATTAAGGAATAAGTATTACCATGGTGACATGTCTTTGATTTGTTACGGAAAACAGCCTGAAAGGAAAAGGTCACTGCACCTTTTTCTTTCAGGCTGTTTTCCGTAAGCTCGTTTTCTTGCACAATAATATGATTAAAATTATTTAACTTTATAGTTTGAAGAAGATAGGGATTGATGGAAGGACTTGGCGGTGACCTTTGCCTGTGGTACTTTGTAAACTAGGAGAAAATGTTTGACAAAAACCTTAATAATTAGACCAAGACCAATCGATGCCAAATTAAATCACCATTGTAATACTTGTCCCTTAATAAGTGTAAATAGAATATCATAACCTTTGAAGTGCCCCAGTCGGAACTGACACACAAATGGATCCCGCGGGTGCCACTACGCTGACCGCGCGATAAAACACGAGTTTACGATCTAAGAAAACTAATATAGTTGACAATATGTTGGCTCGCATCGGCGGAGTCGGCCGAAACAATCATCGGTGTGATACAAGTTTGGTTTAAATTTTACCAAAGAGGGTGGTTTCGTTGAAATGTTGTGTTGTTCTTAGCAGAGGCCTTGAAAAGGTAAGTTCTGGCTTTAAGTAATATCTAATTTAAGTTACAGAATAGTAATCGTGGGTTTTTTTAATATTTATTTTACTTCTTATTTATTTTGAAGGCAAATTAGAATTATATACATTGTGGTTGAGTCGTTCGCTGTAAAATAGAGCTCAAGCTATTTTCCCCTGTACATTTTATTATTTTAAACTGGTTGTGATTATTGTTGTTAGAGTAGCTAATGATGTCGACATATTTAACTGCTCTCTCAATGAATTCACAAAAATCACATTGTTTGTTCTTTGTTACAGAAATAGTTAGAAAGTAAGTAAATACACTGTGTAGTTACTCACTTTACTGAATATGTTCTGAATATTTTATAGTTGTTAGTTTGTAAACAGATAAATAAATAAAATATTCGATTGTAAATAGGTTAGGTTAGAAAATTTTATAAGTGTTTATACTGTCGCATTAGGTTTTTATCTGTAATGAATGATAGTATTGGGTTTAGTTGTTTTAAATAAATAAATAAATATTTCAAATAGGTTGGTAATGTTTGACACTAAGAAACTGAAAAATCTTAACTAATTAAAATTTTAAACACTGAAAAAAGACGACAACCTCCGGCGGGAATCGAACCACGCACCTTCCGCATTCCGAGCGGCTGCCTTAACCACTTGGCTACCGAGGTCTGGCTTTCAACCGTCGAAATTTGTCAGTGCTTGATGCTTATGTTTTTAGTCAACATTGCTTCATCAAATCTTAGAAGTTTTCACCTCTGTTTAAAATTTTACCTAAGTATATTTAAGCGTTAATAAAACGCTAAAATATAAAACATTAATCTTAACTAATTATAACTAAAGATAATTAGACATCATAAAATTATATTATTCTAATACTCAAGACTAACAGTATCTAACAAATTTTGTTTTCGACTTTTCCAATTAATAACACTCACAAAGCAAACGAGTGCTATCAAAATTAAATCATCAAAAAGGTTTAAAAGCAAAGCGTAACAACGGCGTAACCTTCGCCGCCGCAGTCTGAAACAAACCGTTTCGCTCCGGGTCGCGCCGAAACCTCATCAAAGGCGACAAACTGCAAACCAGAGAGCGAAAAACAAAACCTCCGAGTAGGGATGCTGGCTGGTTGACATTTGAAAATTCTTTATTTTTTTTATTTTGATAATTTGCATTTGCTGTACTGTATTTGATTTGATTTGATTTTTATTTGATTTAATATAAAAAAGGAGCAATAAAAGTTTACTTGCACAAGAATTCAATCAATAACGTTGTAATATAAATTGCGAATTGTCTTCGAAAAAAGATATCCTGGCAGGGTCGCCATGCAATGTGAGGACCGGGAGAAGCTTCAAGTGAAACGACTGTAGTGTCTTAAGTATGATTTAATACTGTTCTAACAATTAGTAATGACAATGTAAAAGGCTAAGGTGAGTCACACACTACAAAGATCTCTACTGTCCATCACGACCTATCTCTTGGATTTTTTTGACACTTTTATGATACTAACTGTCAACGTCAAATTTGACAGAATCGAGCATAGACTATGCGATATTTTGCGATAACAATACATAAGATGAACGCCAGAACCGAAATTACCAAACTTATTCATACTAAAGTAGTCTGTACGGTACAAAGTCAAGTGCGTTTTTGTAGGTGCGGTCTCATGCGATTGGGGTTTGAGGGGTTAACATTGGTTTTTTATTTTTATTTTTAAGTGACCATTTTTATTTTATTTCTTAAGCTTTTTTCTGTGCATGTTAAACCGGCTCTCTATTAAAGTGTTTACCAAATATTGATTTTGTTAATTTCTGAAGAATTAATATCAAATGGTACTTATTACCCAATATTGATTTTGTTATTTTCTGAAGAATTAATATCAAATGGTACTTAACACCGGGCGTGACAAGTGTGCTTACATCTTTGAGCGTCAATACTATCAAGTAAGATGTAAGTACTCCAAAAGCTATAATGTTGCGGAACAAAAAATAAATGTTAACTGAATATAGTAACAGCTTTATCAAAAATCTTCTATCTAATTTCAAATAAAATATACAGGCTGGAAAAAAATGACCGTGGTTGGAGGAAAAGTACCTCTAATATTGATGATGGAAAATTTTACTGAAAGGAAACATTCCTCTATTTTCACGGCCGGTGCAACTCGGTCGAAACGTCGGGTATAAAAGGTATGCGTAGAATGCCTTTGCTAAGTAGTTTTGCGTTAAATCCCGTCTAAATATATGTGCAAGAAAAATATTATTTTTTATTGTAAAGCTTACTTACTCTCTAAAGAAACATTTTCACGTATGTACTTCGCCTTTTGTATCGAGTTATGGTGAATTTTAGGTCTTTCTATAATTTAAGATACTATGTTGTCTAAAAGAAAATGATCCTTATGAATGACTCTTTCGGTTATTGTTATCATAAAATACAGGACGTTTTTTTTTCACATTTTACCGGTTCGATTCCCGGCTCAAGCAGGTGATTTATCAAAAGCCTTTAAATGCAAATTTGATTACTTTGAAAATAAAGGAACGTTTCCTTTCAGTAAAATTTGCCGTCGTCAATATTAAGGTACTTTTCCTCCAACCACGGTCTTTTTTTACCACCCTGCATATCTGACTAGATTAACTATGTGAATGATTCTGTAACCTACCTTCCCTATTAATACAGCATGTCGCCAACCCTAGCTCCGAAACGATTTAATACGTCCCCTTTTTGCACAGAGAAAAACGAATAGCAAAGTTCATTTGCAGGCTTTCTTGCGCCCGAGGCGACAGAGTCGTTTCCGCCGCTCGCGGGATCCGCTAGATGGCGCTGGGCGCTGGCAAACACGAGCTCCATTTCCGGCGCGGAAGAGCGGCATGGCGGCGCATCCGGCGGCCGACTGATTGGGCCTTTATTAAAAACTGACACCTGAGGCGATTTGGTTTGTTTTGTTGGCAGCGCGGCTATGTGGCTAGGGGTTGAAGGTTAGTGTGTGAGGATTTAAGGTTTGATTTATAAATAAATAGGTATTAGTCGACTTTTGTTAATTTTAATAGGTACATTACACACGCCTCGCTGGCCTAGTAGCTAAGCTAAGGTTCGATGCATAGTCCGGGTTTGTGACCAGCCCACATATGGCAAGCGTGCTGGGTTACGCCAATATCCATCAATTATAGCGAAAACTTGATTTTAATGAAGAAGGTGTTTAGCCAGCAGCTCACAGTATATGCCTATGTTTAATTAAATATTTCTGTAGTATTGTACATATAAACGTTTGTTGTTCAATGTCGCTGAAACGGAGTACGTACAGTACATATACAGCGGCCTGGCTATAATATACTTCACTTTTTTTCACATCACGCTGACGTGTACGCAGAAAACATAGTTTTTCATATATGCTTATCTTGCTTAATTCAGTCCCATTACTACGTAGTGGGACTACCAGACCTTCTCCGATCTGGTACGTGCACGAGTACTCTCGTGCAATAAAATAATAGTAAGTTAGTTTTAATAATCATAAAAATATTTAGTCATGCTATGATTAGTAAAACTATAGGTATTCAAAATTAATTTTAAACTTTCATGGTCACTACAATAACTTTTAGGAAAAAGCAAGGTTTTCACCATATTTTTGTTGTTAGTTTTGCGTCCCCGATATTTTGGCGCAGTTGCATGCGCCATGATCACGGAGTAACTGAAAAAACCAACAACAAAAACATGGTAAAGATTCAGTTTTTTCCCAAAGTTATAGGTTATTCAAACTTAGAATTATAATTTTATAGTAATAAGATAATAACGTCGAGTATCGTACTTTTAGCATTTATTATAATAATAGAATATTAGGTTTAGTCGTGCAATGTTCGGCGGTTGACTTTGGCGAAAAGCGATCTCGTTCAGACTCATTCATTTTTAATTAATAGAAATCTAGATGAAACTATTAATAAAAGATGACAATATGTTTATTTAGCTCTGTAGGGGAGGAACCCCACAATTATCTAGACATCGACAACGACACGGCAAATTAGGCACAACACGTGTGTCATGATTATAGCAAATATAAAGCTGTGGACCCTCTCCGGAAGTAATATGTATGTATGTATACTCCATACATTGTACGTATGTATGGTTGTATTAATAACGCAATGTAAAAAGTCTTGCTTACCAGTGCTAAGCTGGGGCGGGTTGTCAGTTGTGAATAAATGTTTCTTTGAGTCCGTTAGGTTTACTACCGAACAGCAACAACCGCAAATGCACGTAATTTGGGCCGTCATGGCTGCCACCTCCCGCGACACGGGAGACAAATGTCTGGCATTTATCAGCGCGACACTGCGACATCAGAAGACAGAAAGTAATAGACAAACACCAGAAGTAATTCCATTGCTTTTAGTTTAAAAAACTTACTTTTTGTGGGGTTGGCGACCTGCGAACTGTAACGTGTACGCGGTAACCTTTCTGGCCTGTGTAATTAATTTTTAATTATTTTTTTTATATAAATAAAAAAAAAACATTAGTGTTAACAACGAATACACAAACAGTTTGGTTCTATTCAATCAGGTTATTGAAATTAGATAGATAGATAGATAGATAGATAGATAAATTCTTTATTGCACATACATGTAGAACAATTTTACAATATAAAACTTAAATATAGTATGAGCAAAGGCGGTCTTATCGCTGAAAGCCAATTCTTCCAGACAACCTTTGGTTTTAGGACCCAAGAAAGAGAAAGAGGAAGTGCGCAAGTACAATTAAACAGAATTACACGATAGTTAATTAATAAAAACAGGTATTATAATTATATACTTATAAATATATTTAAAATTAGACGTACATATATATATACAACGATATAAGTATCATACATACACATATACATACATATATATTAAATAAACTATTACATGTTACTAGCAGATGACTTAGCTAATAGATGCTTGTGTAGCATAGATTTGAAGATAGAAAGTGTCTTGGAGTGTCGGATTTCGTAGGGTAAGTTATTCCAAAGAAAAGTAGATTAAGTATATTAAATTTTAAACGAGATATTTTTTTAAAACATTTTTTCAAATGGTCTCATAACTCAATTGAAAAAAACACAACACATACAATTAGAAAAGTTATTAAACATTTACGCAAAACGAAAATTCTGTAATTTTTTCGGTTCTGTTGGCAACACTGGCTGTGACAAATGCGCGCGTCGCTCCCTCTTGCGGAGCCATCCCTCACTATACAAGAGACGAATGTCCGCGGATTTATCATGGCGCCGCCAACAATGACGTAACAGACGAAGAATATGAGCATTGTTATTCATTGCAAGCTTTTACCAGACAGGACAGGAGGAGTGGTATTTATATGGCAAGTTTGTCAAACTACCCGCAGTGACTGCTGGAAATTCAGGACGATATTTTTATAAAGACATTTATAGAACTACTATGTTTTACAAGTCTTTAATACTTATTAACACAAGAACGCCCAAAGGGGTCAAAATGACCAGTTTGGAAATTCATTTCAATGTCACTACCTAAATAAATATTAGAACTACTTAAACTTTTTAACTTTTATTATTTCAGCTTTTAACATCCAAAAACATTATTTTAAAAAATGATTGTGCTTTAGTATTTTTAATATAACAAGTTATATCTATAACGCCCAAGTGTGGTCATTTTGACTACCTACTAACATTTGTGCTAAAATCAGCAGATGACACCACTCTTACTGTATACCAGGGAAGCCTACTAAAAACGTTATTATTTTGAGCAATACGTAAATGTTGGAAGTGATAACAAGGAACTCCCTAATACTGTCCAATTTTACAATGATACCAATTCGGCGTTGATAATTTAGACCAAATGGCAAGAAAATATTCTACCAGAGCTTGTACACGCATATGGCCCATGCATGTGTTTTGTAATGATTTAGATATTGCTGCTATCAATGCATGGATTTTGTACAAAGAGACAACAAAAGAAAAAAAATACTCGTCATAATTAACTTCTACAGCTAATAAAAGAGCTAAGTGAAACTTATTCTAATGTTAACACCAAATCAACTCCAGGTACAAGTTCCAACTCTTCTTTAGCACTCCAGCAGAAATAATCAGAACATTACCTCAGGGAGAAAAATAGCACATTGGTAGATCCACACAAAATGCATGAAAAATAAAACAGCTGACAATTGTGATATCTGCGCAAAGTTTATTTGTGGAAAGTGCACAAATCGTGTAGAAACGTTAGATAGGTTTTGTGTATTATTTTTTAAAATTATATAAATTTCTTCGATTTACGCAGATATTTTATTTTGTATCACATAATTGATGAGAAATCATGTAATATAATCCGTCATGGTCATTTTGACCCCGTTAGGGCGTTCTAGGTAAGTCTAAAATTCGGGTGTTCCAGTGTAAATAAACATTGTTTTATGCTTAACCATAATGTATTTTGGATATTGAAATGTAAGGTAATCGCTCCGCTCCGCTTCGCGAACACCTTACATTTCTGTCCTCACCCTGACCTACAGAGGTACAGACCTAACTGACCTAACCAACCGATCACATTACATTTCTAACCTCACCTTGACCTACAGAGATACAGACCTAAATTGACGTAACCAACACAATTGTTTTTTTTTACCTTACCTAATATTATGGATATATAGGTATGAAAAACAAAAAAAAATAGAAACGTAAATCTGGGTATAATATTTACAGAATAGTCACTTCGAATTTTGATACTTCTAGATCAAAAATTTATTGTAAGCAAAACATCTTCCAAAAGAAAAAAAGTAGTTTTGATAATCGGTTTTGAAATCTCATTTTCAGTAAAAATTACTTGTGACAGAGATTTTTTTCTTTAATAACAAAAGGCACGTGGACCTAATATATTTATCAAGGTAGTGCTACCATGTCTGGTGAAGATTACATGAAAATATACTAATTTTATTCAACACAATATAAAATAAATAATAAATAAATAAATAAATCTTTCCTACAATCACACCAATTATCTAGCCCAAGAGAAGCTTCGAAGAAACTCGTTAAATGGTTACTAGACAACGGATAAACATACTTAAAATACTTAAATACATACTTATTATACATAGAAAACACCCAGACCCGAGACAATTTAGAAAACAATAATTTCTAAATTGACCCGACCGGGTTTCGAACCCGGGACCTCAGAGATGGCGACACCATGAAAACCGGTGTACAAACCACTCGACCAAGGAGGTCGTCATATTTTAAACATTAAAAAATAATCGTGAAAATGTCTTTTCCGTGGATGTGACTCAAGCAAATTTACAGATATAATAATATTTCCCCAGTCTTTAGCACGATATTTTTAAAATATAAAGATATTATCATAAACTCAAATAAACACTGACCCATATCAGCTTAAAACTTAATAAACCTAATTACAATATGTGACTTAAATTTTGGTCAGTTCCATGGACGAAGGTCACAATAACTTTTTACTTTAAAAAAAAACTGCGTGTATTCGAATTTATATATGAGCATTGACAAGCCCTCACCTGTCATAACCATAATGAGATGTCAATTTCTTACCGGCTGCAATACGTTTGTCGTGAAAAAACCATTAGATTACCTAATTAAAACTCGTCAAGCATACGTAGTCACTACTGTGGTAGTTTTGCTAAGTAAGTATTCATTGTTTAATTTAAATTTGTTTTGCTGTTTTGTAGGTTTGATCGTCAAATTACGATTGCCGAAATAGGTTGCAAAGACGACATTTTTTTAGGTAAGTTTCCCGTATTTGAACCAAAAATGTCCTTTCCATGGATGTCACTTCCATTGATTACGTGGATATTTTTCCTCCATGGAAGTGACCACAGGTCCAGGGATGTGATCTTAACCTTGGATTATTCCTATTATTTTGTTTGTTTAATTACTGCCTTATACATACACAAAACGCTTTTACGTACAAAAAATACATGTTGTACTTTTTTTAGATTCTGACCCTTGGGTTGGATATATACACTTATGAAGTGTATTAGAGAGAACACTAGCAATGTCATAATTTCAACCGTAACTACAAAACAAATTGAAGAAATTAATAAGCTATTGCAACAAATAATCAATAGTGTTCCTGGAACTACAAAAGTCCATGAAATGACATGGGACTCGCCATCACGCAAAAAATATTTTTACGAAAGTTAACATGCCTCACATGTGTCCCCGGAGAACGGTGTCTACACTACTCGTTGCCCGACAGTTTTGTGAAATTTTCCAATCCATTGCTGCAGAAAGAAATATATGACAGAGATAGCGAAGAACAGGAGAATAAGGAACAGGATAGTGAGACTGAAGAACAGGAGGATATGGAACTAGACATTGAAATTGAAGAACTGGAGGATAGAGAACTTGATGATCAGACTGAAGAACAAGAAGATAACGAGCTAAATAGTGAGACTGAAGAAAAGATGGATAAGGAACGGGTTAATAAGGCTGGAAAGAGGAGGATGAGGATCTTTGAAAGTGAGAGCGATGATGATGATGATGTATGGACGGGTATAACAGCAAAGCGACGGCGCAAATAGGCGCGTCTTATAGGTTTTTATAGGTTTTTGTCTATATAGATTTTATAGAATTTAATGATTTAGCAGGTTCTCTGTAGTACTTTTAAATAAATATTTATATGTAAATATTATGTCGAAAATTAAAAAAAAATCTAAGAAATCATCCGTTTTAGACTTTTATTTGACCTGTTTTCAGGATTTTTTATAATAGAGTAAAGTACATCTAATCGCGTAACAAATTAGCATATTCTTTAGTCAATAATCTTTAGTGTAATATATATTTTTATAAGAACGTAATTTAATAGTAAATACATAAACCATTTGATCTAGCAAAACAGTTTTGCCCGCATTTACCGGTGACTCGCCTTAAACAGTGACCGTGTTATCCCAAAACGGTGGCAAAAACAATAAACCAAACATATAATTAGCGGCAATGTTTCTAAATACGGGCCGTGTGTCGTAAACGTCAACCCACCGTGTTTAGTGCCGTCCATCGGCATCGGCGGGTATCGATAAAATATCAATTCGAGAACCGATTCCACCATCGCACGACACGATCGTAAAAGATTATTGCCGATAAAATGCAAATGCGGACTCTGTGATAATGACACTATGATAATCGACCAATCGCAACCCATTAATTAGTATTCGTGAAGGAACGTGTTCCACGACCAGGCGTCATTACTTTTTAAGTATGTTTTTTTATTCATTTTTTTTGTCGTTGATGCGCCGTAATGTGACTAATATTCAAATTGTTAGTGAAAGTGTTTATCTATAATAGGCAATGATACGTTTATACTTTTTAGTAGGTTACCTACGTGACCCCCACAGCAGTAGGTACTTAAATGCACAGTGAACAATAGACAATTATAACGTCATAAGTACAATCTGAATATTAATAATTAGCAACATATTTTAATGTAAGAAAGATTTTAAGTTTTATGTCCGTAATTTGCATATAGCAAATATCTATCAGCAAACAGGTCATAGCATTTTGAGTCATAACATCAAATTATAATTTTAAATTTTATTATTTAATAACAGGTAATAAACATTAATTAACGTCTATATTACTATTCATATAATTGCCTTTTCATAAGTTTGCTGGTATAAAATATGCTCTGTCGTCATATACATTTATAGTAATAATATTCAAAACTTTATGAATACTTTAGGAACAAAATTAAGCAAGAAATACTTAAATCTAAATAAAAGAAACGCACCACTTAAATCCTCAGATGGTTTAAGTTGCAATATATAAAATAACAAAATAAACGAGCCATCATTTATTTTAATGAAATCTGCAAATAAAACGCCTTCGCTTGGGAAGCCATAAATTACAGGCGGCATAAATATTAACATGTGTAATAAACGCGGGACTGTTAGGCGGACAAACGTCTTAAATTGCAGCTCTCAAACCTCGTCCGACCACCGAATTACACGATAGTCGGATACCAAAACGAGACGCGACAGCGGAGAGAATGGAATCGAGAGATATGAAAATTGTAAATATTTTTTTTTAACACAAAGATAACGAAACGTTGGAAAAAAAAAACGTTATGTTTGAGTTATTTGAGCGTTTTTTGATGCAAATAGGTAATCAAATATTACAAAAATTTTAAGCTTTTCTTTTTACCTAATGAATAAGGAATTCCTAATGACTGATCCAAAATTCTAAAATTAAGCAATGTAAAACTAGATTCTTTGAATTATTAAAATGTCTAAATGAGTTATTTCATACGTTCTTTTGTAATTTATAATAAAGTTTTCTTAAAAAAATTAAACCGAAATCATAAAAGTTATATAGAAACATTGTACTGTGTCCAAATATTGTCATTATAATTAGCTTACACTCCGTCAAATGTATGCTTGTCAATTTTATCAAAGTGTGTCAGTTCGGTCACCAATCAAACGTCAATATCTTTATTCCGAAACCGTTTGGCCTACCCAACGTCTCCTGTCGTCAGAATTCATTAGTATCAATATTTAAGCCTGCGACCGGTTGTTCCATTAAAACGCTATTAAAATATTAACATATTTGATAAATAATCAACAAACGTCTAACGGCACAGCCCTATTAATTCTCGGAAACGTTCTGCCGATTTCACACCTACTACACCCACCTATAATTTCAAAATAATAAAACAAATTGCATCGTTTCACATTTAAAGTGATTTCACGTAAACATTTTTTCGTCTTTAATTTCATATTTTACAATTATTACAAAAAGTTTAATTTCCTACGGATGTTAATAGCTTTGATTTGATTGTGATCGGTATTTACAAATTATAATTAAATAAGTATCATCATCATCTTCATCATCCTATAAACGTTTGATTCGTTTTAGAAACCTGTATGTAGGTTGTTACTTTTAGTTATCTATTTACGTTTGATCTGTTTAGAAACAATGTAAACAAACGTTGATGAATCTTATAAATAAATAAAAACACGCCCTATCCACGGTGGCAGGGTTTAGGTCTTCTCGCAATGGCGTCTAACAATACAATATAATTCATAAAAATATAATAATATGTACAGTCACGAGCAAAAATATGTAAACAAATTGTAACTCATAACTCAATGGAATAAGAGTCAAACAAAATTGTCTTTTCTTCTCTATTTAACACTATACATAAGAAAGAGACAACAAGAGACTTAATTATCATTAAAACTTAATTGACGTCTCTGACTACTGCAGAAAGTGTATATATTATATATTGGTGCTCGTGACTGTAAATATAAACGTCACTTTTCTAAATGGTGCGCGTCTCAAAAGGAGAAAAAGCCACTCGCAAAACGACAACACACTCGAAAATTAAGCCCCAATAATCTTTAGAGTTGGCGATAACAGTAAATTATCGAGTTACGACCCTGTGAATCGCTTAAGAGGAGAAGCGAACGATCATATTACCTAGCTACTAAAGGAGAATTATCATAAAACTTCCAGTACTGATAAAGGTGAACTAATGCCGATGACTTCGTCTGTCTTATGGTGGGATTGTGCAAGTGCAAGCTGGTTTAAGAATTATTAAGAATATAATTCTTTTTCTGCATTTCACACAGTAATTCGTTTTATTAGTAAAAGGAGAATGTATGATCTTTTATTTAGATGCTTTTGGCTGATAAATATACAAAACAACAAGGTGATGGCCCGAATTACTACCCTCACATTAAGGGGTATGCCTTGACGACTTATTTTTTATACGAATAATATAAATAAATATATATTCTTTAAAGGCAAGTATTTGACCGCGATCTCACTTGATGGTAAGTGATGATGCGGCCTAGGGTGTAGCATATTTGCCTAGATAATGCCTGTTCACCCTTGCCTTGAAAATGTCCAGGTTGTACGTGTCAGGAAACAGATCCGCATTAATTCTTATAAATGAATTGAAAAATTTATAAGAATTTTGAGTTTGAGTTTGGATTGTACATTTTATTTCTCATTTTCATTCCTTATTTTTGTCTTACTTTCGTTATTTCTTATTTTTTTCCTCCTTTCTGCTTTATTTCCGTCTAAACAATATTAATTAGCTTTTGACCACTGGTCGCACTCGGCTGAAACATTAAGTATTTACTTTTACAGTTTAAAGTAAAACTTTCAAGGTATGCTTAAGATACGCCTTGTTATTATTAAGGAGATTTTATTAACTTCGTTAAAGTTTATCTACGACGACTATAATGCGTTGTTGCTTGCACATTACAGTCCGATAAGATGATAGCAGTACTTAAAATATATAATTGTACACTTATTTCTTACCATACAGACAGACAGACAGACTTTCTCCCCGCGTTATGTTAGTGCGGATTATCGTAAAGAAACGCCACGGTAACTGGCACTTTAAGGCGAACACCGACAATTGAGATAAAGAATAATGCCAGCGGGGCCTTTACACGCGTAATGGAGTCACAAACTGCACACAGCGTTTACACCGACGTTTTATTCCACTTTTATGTATCAACTTATTACTTGCGAGATGATGTGATGAATTTTAAGTGGCACATCCAAAAATGTATGGAGATATCGTTGGGGGCGATTAAACGTAATCTTTGGTTTTTTGCACGAGCATTTGTAGATGGTTAGTAATTTTTAATATTATCTAGATTAGGTTTATGGAGCTGTTTTTGTGAATATCAGATACTTAGACTTGCCTTGTATGGAAGATAATTGAGCACGCCTAATTGTTTTGGTCCTGTACCTTCGTTAATTGTTGTTGTTATGAGTTCCGTGAAGTTAGGGGGGAGGAAGTTTTATTATATTCGTTAGGCCAACAACTGTCTTTGATGAGAATTACATAAGCAATGTTAAGAATTTAAATTGATGTTTTAAAATAATAATTTAATTAAAAACGAAATTGAAAAAATATATAGTAGAAACAATAAGCTCAGTGGTAAGAAACCAGAAAGTTTTATTTTGTTATTTTGCTGCCACGCTTTGTTGCACAATAATTATATTATTATTATAGATCAGTTGTTTTCTGATGAACAAAAGCACCCAATTAAAGCTCCATTTTAAAATACTTTAATGGACATTGCTCTCAATTGCTCTCAAAAATTTGACGACCTCCTTGGTCGAGTGGTTTGTACACCGGTTTTCATGGTGTCGCCATCTCTGAGGTCCCGGGTTCGATCCCCGGTCGGGTCAATTTAGTTTATAGAAATTATTGTTTTTCTAAATTGTCTCGGGTCTGGGTGTTTTCTATGTATAATAAGTATGTATTTAAGTATTTTAAGTATGTGTATCCGTTCTCTAGTAACCATTTAACGAGTTTCTTCGAAGCTTCTCTTGGGCTAGATAATTTGTGTGATTGTAGGAAAGATTTATTTATTATTATTTATTTTATTTATTAATCGTTTAGTATTATTTGACTCACAAGTAGTTTTACAACTAATTACGAAAAATTACAACTTTGATATATTATGTAGCATTAATTTATTGGAGATGGTGCATTTCATAACTTCTTTTCATACAGTATCACAGTTTGTTCTGTGTGTTATGTTTGATTGTTCCAATTATCCTTTATACAACTTTTTGTATTGCGCCACGGTATTGGCTGTTGAAATATACAATATTATCTCGTCAACAGTATCTGCTAATAAACGGGTCACCAAACTAAATCTACAATTAATTTTTGGATCTAGTACCCAACCAGAAATTTTGCCCTATAACCAAACCTTATAACTTCAAAAAGCTGGGTAAACGATGTATAAAGGTTTTGGTGGTGATTTATTGTTGTGTAAAAGTGTTTGATAATACTCTTTGGCTCTATAAGTTTATGCAGCAAAAACGACCTATTAGGAATTGATGTAAAGGTTTACTTCGCGACTTTGTATGTATGTATATTTGTACTCTGTTATAGTCAGGCGTTATAGCAACCTCCAATGCGACTAGTATACAACGATAGAACTTTATAACAGTGTTTATTGTCGCCCTAATGCGCCTGATTTACGTAATAAAGGTTCTGAACGAACTATAAGAGATGAAAACTCAAGTATAGGCCGATATTGCGATATTGTGGGTTTTTAGATCGTCGTTATATTTCATAGTACTATATTGGGCACAAAAAGTCTACGACAGAGTTATTTGGTGATATAGCTGAGTTTCAAATTACATTTATGTAGCTTAAATTGTCATTGTCATGTGTTTGTTAACGCTTGTTATATTCGTAGTGATAAACTTATCAGAAAAACACTTTTTTAGAACACGATTGTTTTATATGTCTGTTATAGTCCCTCTATTACATAATAATACTATAACGGAGATCCTTTCTCTTTTAAAACAGGAAGTTAAGCAATGCTTTTAAATGATAATTCAGTTTTGTAAAGGCATTTCTAAAGCTCTTCTACAACAATATTGACATTTAGATTCAGCGTGCAAGAACCAATATTTCTATAAATTACGAAAAGGGAATTTAGAAGCTTCGAAAAGATTCAAACGCAGTGGGATTTATAGACGAGAAGTGAAAAGACAGTGTGAGGAAACAGCAACGTCGTCAAGAAGCATTCAAATCACTAATGTAATGATTTCCCTTCGATGATCTGAGGTAAAGATAGTCAAAACCAAGTTGAAGAACCAATTATTATAGAAAATGGTTCCGTACAAAATACATGTTACGTTAATGAAGAAATAGAGAATTATTTAAAAATGGACAATGATTCCAGGTGTGACAGTATTTCAGATTGTCTAAACTGTTATTCAACAGAAGAAAAAAGCAGCAACTACGAGATGGTGTGACGAATTGGGCTGTTAACTATAATGTATATATAAATAAGCAATAAAAAGTTTGATTGTACTAATAAACGATCGAATACCGATACATTGGCTACAGATCCACGAAAGCTTTTTAATACAGAAAAATCTGTCACTACTCATCCCGTGGGAAATGGACGGTACTGGCATAACGGCTTGATATAAACATTGAAATGATATCTATAAATGATTGATAGTCATTGAGCTTAATAAACTATAGAGGTAACTTCGATGTCACAGTTGCGTGCGGAACGTCGCAGTGAGCGTACACGTACTCAATATCGCCACTATCGCAGACGTAGTTTTATGCAACTACCCTCCGAATTGAATAAGTGAAAATGGAAGAAAATTCTAATAGTGAAGAGGACAATAACTATAATTTAAGTGATAAAAGTGATGCAGATATTATTCAAGAGTGTGAAAAAGACTTACAAGTGTTGTTAGAATGGGATAACATGGATGTTGCGTCGACCTCATTAAATGGAAACAACAGAAAAGTGGTAGAAAAAAGGGCTCGTGCAGAAAGTGGAGAAGGTGAAGAAGTACATTATGAGGAGTTTGTAACAGTAACGAAAAGAAGACCGAAACGCTTGCACAGAAGTGATTCCGAGTACATAGAAAATGGCAATTCATTACATAACAAAAAAAATGATACTGAAGTATGTATAACCTCGCAACAGCCATTGCCTAAACAAATGGCATTAGCTAAATTGTTTAAATCGGAGAGTATAGGTAATATACTTAGAATTAAATATAAAAGTCCATTTAAGGTGCTTATCCGATTCGATAAAGAAGAATATGCTGAGAAGTTGATGCAGTGCTCTAAGTTTAAAGAGTTAGAATGTAGATGTCTTAAGACCTTTGAAACAAACCTGTCTCATGGAGTAGTCAAAGGGATAGATTTGGATATAGAAGATGAAGAGTTAGTAAAGATGTTTGAATCATGCTATGAGATTGTTTCTGTAATTCGTTTGAAACGCTTGACCTTTGAAGGTAAATGGGTCAAAAGTGAAACAGTACGAGTATCTTTTAACAATAAAACACTGCCACCCTATGTAACGGCTTATAACTGCAGATTCAAAGTTGAAAAATACGTGTTTCCAGTCACGCAGTGCTCTGGCTGCTGGAAATTCGGACACTTAGTGAAATACTGCCCGTATAAAAAGACAATATGTCCGAAATGCGGTGAAAACCACAAAAACTGTGAGATGAAAGACATAAGATGCCTTAACTGTAAAGGTGACCATATTGTTTTGGATAAGTCTTGCCCTATGTTTTTAAAAGAAAAAAGGATTCGTGACATTATGAACAAAATATCACATACAGACAAGCGCTGCAAACATTATTATAAAAAGAACAACAAAATCGTAGAGTACTGTATGCCGAAGACAGCACTGACAGACAATCAGTTATTATACCAATAAGCCACGCCCCTGTCGAACATACTTATAGCAGTGTCACAGCAAACCTTGTGCCAAAAATAAGCGAAAAAAGACAAAGTAGTACACAGTTATCAAAGCTGTATAATCATGATATTGAAATGGACAAAAAGGAAAAACAAACTGAAAATGGAAAACATTCGATAAACAAGAAAAAGGAATCCGAAAATGCAGTAAGACAAAATGAGCAATTAACCGAAGAAAGTTGGACAGATTCACAGGAAGAAGAGGAAAATACAAATAATAGAAGTAAAAGGAGATTTGACCTAAAGATATTGCTTAACAAAGTTAAAGAAATTTTACTTTCTGGTGTGGAGGTTAAAAAAATGGTTTTATCAATTGCTAAAATATTGTATTTTGAGATTATGTCATTTATTAAGAGTACTATTATGGGAGGTGACTTTATACAATCAATACTGCAGTTTCTTTATGGACAGACGGACCTATAATAATACCGATATCAATATAATGCAATGGAATGCACAGAGCTTAAGACCCAAGTTAAAAAGTTTTAGTGCCTTGCTCGATCAAGAAAAAGTACACATTTGTCTATTAAGCGAAACATGGCTAGAGGAAAATTCCTCAATAAATATAAGTGGATATAATATATATAGAAAAGACAGGTTTGATAATTATGGGGGTGTTGCAATTATTACACACAAGTCTCTCCAAACGCGGGTATGTAATTTAAGTTTAAACAATACTAGTATAGAGGCTGTATGTGTACAAATTAGAAACTGTAAGAGTTTAGAGTATGTCACGTCTGTATATTGTCCCTCATCGGTACGTACATCTCAGGCCGATTGGGACAGCTTGTTTTCCATATCTGGACGAAAGACACTTATAGCTGGGGACTTCAACGCGCATCACTTCAACTGGTCGTATAAAAACGATCATAGAGGAATGCAAATTTTGGATTCCTCTATGGAGCATAGTTTTATCTCTCTAAATAATGGACAAGCTACGAGAGTCAAATTAGTAAATCAGGTTTTAAAGGAAACATCACCCGATATTACATTTGTTTCGTCGGACATAGCGGCAGATTTTATATGGAAAACTAGTCAGGAAAGTTTAGGCAGCGATCATTTGATAATTAAAATCTTAATTAGCCAGTTACATAGTCCCACTTTAGTTAAAAAAAGAAATTATAAGTTAGCAGATTGGAAGGGTTATAAAAAGGACCTCACTTTGTCTTTAGCAACAGAAAATTTTAGTACACAAAACATAGAAGCTAAATATGACCTTTTTGAGAATAAAATTATAGAAGCAGCAAATAAAAATATTCCTTTTATTAAAATTTGTTACGACTCAGAAAAAAACTTCAGACCGAAAAACTATTGGAACTCTGAACTATCACTAATCGTCGCACAACGTAGACTAGCATTAAAAATATTTCGACGCAACCCGACTCTCAACAATCTTTTAACATTAGAAAGCAAAATTAAAGAGGCGCAAATTCTAATCACTAAAGCGAAATCACAATCTTGGCAAAATTTTGTAGCAGTATAGGCGAAACATCTTCAGTTTCTGATATGTGGCGTCGTATGCGATGGGTCAAGGGACGTCAACAAATAAAATATTTTGCACCAGCAGATAAACTGAAAGAGTTAATAATCTCTCTAGCACCTGACACCGTGTTGGAACCACGACCTAGCTTTGAATCAAACAATTTGCTACTGGAATCGGATTTTACTATACAAGAAATGAGACATTGTATTAAAAAAAAAGATACAGCTCCTGGTGTGGACACTATTACTTATTCTATGTTGTACAACTTACCCAAAATAGGCTTAGAAATATTATTAAACCTGTATAATAGCATTTACCGCACAGGCTATGTTCCGACACAGTGGAGAAATATATGTGGTACCTATCCCTAAGGTAAGCAACAATCCATCCTTGGAACCTCAATTGAGGCCCATATCCTTAATATCTTGTATGTGCAAAATCTTACATACAATTATTGTCAGAAGGCTGGAATGGTATGTTGAAAAGCACAATATAATTTCAAACAGTTCTACAGGCTTCAGAAAGTCACAGTCATGTATTGACTCATTAGCACGATTAATAACCTACATTCAAATAGGTTTATCTAGAAATTTGCCAACATTGGGGTGTTTTTTAGACATAAAAAATGCCTACAATAATGTCAATATTACCAAAGTGGTGACGATCCTTGATACACTTAAAGTCGGATCTAAAATGTGTAAAATACTTGTGGTCCTTTTTAAGTAAAAGATGCCTAAGAATGAGTTCAGAATATGACTGCAATATTGCGAGAAACACACATAAAGGGTTAGCACAGGGTGATCCGTTATCACCACTACTTTTTAACATAGCAACATCAAAAATTTGTCATTCTGTCAAAAATGTATTAGTTAGTCAGTTTGCTGATGATTTTGTGTTCTATATCAGTCATAAAACGTTTAGTCATTGTGAAAGAAATATGCAAGTTAGTCTTAATTTAATGGTTACCTTATTAGAAGAAATCGGTCTAGAGTTGTCACCAAATAAATCAAAATTATGGCTTTTTAGCAGAGGAAAAAGGATACAGACATTGAAAATAAATATTAATGGTAATGCAGTGACAGCTGCGGACTGTATAAAATACCTAGGTATTTGGCTAGACAAATCATTATTATGGAGAAAACATGTAAATGAAATATACGCAAAAGCTTTCAAATTCCTCAATATACTTAAAGTGTTAGCCGGGCCCGGTTGGGGGGTACATCCTATCTATTTACGTATGCTATACATTTCTATTATCAGAAGTAGACTTGACTACGGAAGCTTTTTGTATGACAACTGTGCAAAGACTCATCTTGCTAAATTAGATAAAATGCAGAATCAGGCCCTTAGAATAATCGGTGGATTTGTTAAAAGCACACCACTACATGTGATGGAGAGTGAACTTAGTGTTCCCCCTTTAAATTTAAGAAGAGAATATCTGGCCCATAAATATTGTTTAAAAGCACAGTTGAGATCTAATAATATTACGGTCGAATTATTTACGGAATTAAGTGAGCAGTGTTCAAGAAGCTTTTGGACTAAAAAAAAGAAACCTTTATTAATAAATTCACTTAACAAAACAAAAGAAAAAAATGTCAGTTCCACAACTATTTTAAAAATGTTTAAGCTGGAAATTTGGATATCGTACATTAAGATAGATAATATTATTATTACGAATTTAGAAAGCGTTATAGGCTCTAAAAAACTGAATGAACAAAATATATTGAGATGTACCATTTTAGAAGAGTTGAATATAAAATACAGAGGGTGGCACAAGATTTATACTGATGGATCAAAATTAAATCAACAGCGAGGGGCTGCTTACTTTAGTTCTTTGAACCAAGACAGTGCTTGTTTTTCAGTCTCAACGGAGGTTTCTATAATGACACTAGAATTAATAGCAATTTATGAAGCCATGTTATACGTTAGTTGTTCAAACATAAGACAATGTGTTATTTTCACAGATAGCAAAAGTGCTTTGCAACATATACACTCGGCGTCAAAAAAATCGCACCTCTTAGAAAATCACTTTCAAATGTCATTTACTCTTGATATGCACATGCAGTCGCATTAATTATGATTTTATTTACAAGGTTACTTAATTAACTTAATAAAAAACATTACTTTTCATTATCAAATAAAACCTAATGCAACAAATAAAGTGTCACAAAAATTCGATGCAAATTTTGCTACCCGTGAGAGTTGCTAGTTGCGCTTCCTTTGTGGGTATAAAACGGTCAACACGGGTTCAATGTGGGTCATTCGCTATTCAACCGTTGAAGAGGACACACGCACAGATTTTGATGGATACCACAGCTGATAAAGCCGCTCAAGTGGTTGCACTACTGCAATCAGGGGTGCGGCAGTGTGATGTCGCCCGGCAACTGAACCTGAGCCGTTATTCCGTTCGAAGAGTGTACCAGCGCTTCATAGAGACCGGTGGCTATATCCGCAGACACGGTTCGGGTAGACGTCGCTGCACTTCGGAAAGAGACGACCGGTTCGTTGTGTCGAACTCTTTGAGAAATCGTTTCTCCAACGCTGTTGAGTTGCAACAGCAGCTCCAGGCAGTTCGCAGACGCACCGTAAGCGTATCTACGGTTAGAAGAAGATTGAAGGAGAAGAAGATAGCGGCCCACAGAGCTGCTACGGGTCCAAAATTGACTGCAGCGCATCGGCGAGCCCGCTTGCAGTTTGCTCGTGACCACGTCGATTGGACCCTTGAGCAGTGGAGAGCTGTTCTCTTCTCAGACGAGACGCGAGTGTGTCTTTTCTGCAACGACCGACGGAGAAGAGTATACCGGAGGCAGGGTGAACGTTTCGCCCAAGCCTGCATCCAGGAGACGGTGGAATATGGTGGCGGATCCTGCATGTTCTGGGGCGGTATGTCTGCTGCCGGCAAAACCGACCTTGTCTGCGTCTCCCGGACTGGAGGTGCTCGCGGACAAGGGTCGCTGACTGCTCGCCGCTATGTCACTGAGGTCCTGGAAGTGCATGTGGTCCCCTTTGCCGAATCTTTTGGCGAGGGGTTCACATTAATGCACGACAACGCTCGCGCTCACACTGCAGGCATCGTGAGCGACTTCTTGCAGAGGTCCCAAATCTCTGTGATGCAGTGGCCAGCGCGAAGTCCGGATCTGAATCCTATAGAGCACCTCTGGGACCATCTTAAACGTAAGGTTCGATCTCGGGATCCAGCTCCTTCGACTCTACAGGAGCTCCAAGACGCGGTGATTGAAGAATGGGGGCTTATCCCTCAAGAAGAGCTCCTGAAGTTGGTGAGGTCCATGAGGGACCGTATGGAAGCCGTGATCAGGGCAAGGGGGGGTAACACTAGATTTTAAGTTAATTTTAAGACACTTTTTGTACATTTTTCTTTGTAAATTATCTGTTGTTAATTAGGACTTAATTAAGGATTTTTATTATTTTATTAATTTTAATGTTGTTTGTATAATTATAATTAAACAGAAAGTTAAATTTAATTGTTTTTTGATACTCCTTTTTGTTACCTTTCTAATGATACCCAACACTATCCTCTACATAAGGTTTAAGAATTTTTAAAGATGATTTTTAAAAGGTGCGATTTTTTTGACGCCGAGTGTAGCTCGATGCACCTCTGGCTACAGAGGCGCACCGATAGCTTACAACATATTGGCGAAGCTACATGAGCTTAACCATTGTGATGATCGCTTAAGCTCCAGTGGGTTCCAGCTCATATTGGTATTAGGGGGAATGAAGAAGCTGACCGGTTAGCAAAGCTTGCAACAACACATGGAATCAACTACTCTATTCAACCCAGTCATTCAGAGTTTACTAATGTATATAAAAATCTGGTATATAGTGATTGGAAGGAATATTTTAACGAAAGATCCAAAGAGAAAGGAATTTGGTACAAAGTTATACAAAGTGAACCACTTCGAATCCCTGGGTTTGGGCAGTTTAATTTAAATAGATTGTATATAGTTACAATGCATCGACTTCGAAGTGGACACTTTCCATCAAAGAAATTTGCATACTTGATGAAGAAGGTTGAATCCCCAAAATGTGAATTTTGCAACGCAATTGATGATGTCCAACATTTATTAGTGGAATATGTAAAAAACGCGAGACAGCGCCAAATATTGATGAGGACACTAAGCCTTAATCGGTTAGATTTGGGCAGCTTTCAAATTATATTGAGTCAACCAACTTCACATGCAGCAAATTTGATTTATGCTATGGTAGTTAGTCGATGTGTGGCAGTTAATGTAATTATGTAATATATTTAAGTTTTTATTTAAGTGTTATTTTGTAACTTAATTAATGCATAGGATTATAATAGGACTGGCATGTCATGTTTGACAAAAGTCCTTAAATTAAATAAAGAGAAAAAAAAAAACTTCGATGTGCAAAATAGACACACATGTACAAAAATAGTCGCTATGTGTGCGTTACTAATAATGTTGCTGGCATTAGTATCACTCCCTAAATATGAGTAATTGTTACACAATGTCAGGACAAATACCACGTCACAACATAACAACTCTCATTTTTGTGTCGGATTTAGAATGGTTAGGACAAAAGAAACGATAATAAAAAATCAACAAGAAATCAAAAAGAAATATTTTTTGCGCATGATGAAGTGTCTTGGTAAAGATGAATTGGTATGTAAACCACAGTTAATACAGTTTGTAGTTAACTGACAATATGTTATTGCCCACGGCCATTCCGCTTCCGAGAGTACCTTGAAATCATCACGACTTAAATCTTATCGATATCTATAATGACAACCATTTTGCTTAACATTGCACTGAAAAAGAAAAAAAAAACACATTATTGACTACCTAAGTATTGGTTTTGTTCCCAAAGTTCAATTATTCTATTAAGAAAAATCAGTAATCTTTATCACAAAAACTCATATTATTTAATAACTAATGTATGACTCTGACGTCGTAGTAGAGCTGATTTATAAACCCATATTTTCCAACATGGTATTTTTATAAGTTTAAAAAAAATCATCACATTTATGGAACAAGGAAAAGCTCAAAAGGAACCCTAATTTCATGTGATGGTGGTTGTGATCTGTCATAACAAGTACTATAGTAGAGTTCAGGAAGCTTGAAGTATGTTTATGACTTAAAATTCGTAATTGTTCTAGTAAAAGCTTAATAATTCGAGGGGGATAAAATATTGTCTAAACCCGTACAAGTTTATACCCGTACATATTTTCCCCGTAAGAGACGAATAATTTAATTACAAAATAATAACTTACCTCCACGATATCGTCGTATTCCCTTTTTATTATATTTTTCTCTTCAAAAACACTGAGTCACTGCAGCGGCGTGAACGAATGTAAAATGACTGAACGATGAATATTAGTGAAGTAATGGAATCATGAACTCTTTTACAGTACAAAATAGTTATTTGTTATACAAGAGTGCAAACTTGCTTTTTAACCGCGTGCTCAATTTTTATGACCGAGCAAGCGAAGGATTCAAAAATTAGAATCCTGAGCGTTACCGAGGGAATCAAAAGAGCACGAGGTGAAAAATCTTTGCACTCGAGTGCAACACGTAACTTTTCATCCCACTTCAGCGAGGAAATGAATAAGCAAATTAAAATAAATTACCTACACCAAAAAGGTTCCGAGTCTGAGTTTTTAACAAATTAAAAAAGGTTGTATGAAAAATTCGGCACTATGGAGGGAGAAGTAAATAGGTTTAATGGTGTTTTGAATTCACAAACTTAGTGCACACGATGTTCTAAATTCAATTTACTTTATTCTCTAGCGGATAAAAACGGCTTTTGCACTCAGATATCGAAGAGTAAACATACTCTTTCCGAGATGGGGGGATGACAAGGTACTTTAGTAGCGTTGCGGTGGCTTGTATGTCATCAAATAGAGATTGCGTTACTGTTACATCAACTGTAATAGGCCAAAATTGTCATGCCTGATACCGCTACAGTTGCACTATAATACTGAATGGAGATATAATTGCGCCACTTTCTTTGTAGGGCACCTTCTTTGGCTTTTTATTTGACCAACGATTAGTTTTTTCAAAACGTTCTATGGTCTTCTATTACTACTAACTTTTGCTGGTTGGGTAGTACTTGTGATTTATCAGCTGACAAGGGTTCAGAATCAGAATTTGTTGTCCTATATACAAAGCCTTGAATTATATAACAGAAAAACAACCTTAGTACTGCCTACTTAACCTAGTATTAGTTCCAGTCAAGGAAAAAATCCTATCAGTTTTACATCGCAGACAAACCAATGAATTCATTTATGCCCCTCTCATTACTGGAACCGAAACATGAAATTTTAATGTGTCGTTGACAAATGATCCAGACACTGCACTTCTTAGTGTCACTGCCAAGTATAATGTAGACACCGCTCCAGACACACTTACTTATGAGATCTGCAACTCAATAAATGCCTATGGCTATGTTGATTTTATTACAAATTCAAAAAAATGTATAGATGAAAAAGCTTGATACTGTAACAGATTTATGGCCATCAACCCTCATGCAACATTCAAGAGCTGAATACAATGCATTCGTTGTGGATATTTCGGTCATACATATTGTTTAGCGTAGGGCAAATAACATAACGCTATGGTTACTTACATGAAATTTAAAGAAAAATATTACAATAATTTTGTAATTTTAACGACACGCAGTCCCGGAAAGATACATATTTTATTTTCCAATTGGTTATTTTAAATGGCCTATTCACGTTAAAAATCTTTTTTCCTTTTCATTTAAACATTATCTGGAGTTTATATTAGGTAATTACCCAGGAATTGAAAATATAAATATATACTGTAATGGGTTTCTCAAAAGGGAGTCGTAGAACACAAACGCAAGTTAGCCAATAACAATTATTAAATTATTATCACAATAATTTTTAAAAAGACACACTTAGACTAACCTTAATGTTCACTATTTGACGGCTCGTTCAAGACTGATCCCCGACCGCAACGGTCGGTGTAACGTTGTATTGACACTGACAGCTACACGTTAGTGTTACAGACAATGAGTGACTGGAAATAGATAGTTAACGTAATATCCGTTACAATACATACATACATAATATACATACATAATCACGACTATTATCCCCGAAGGGTTAGTCAGACACTAGGCAATGAGGACCGCAAAAGCAGGTACTCTGCCATAATATAGTCCACTTTTCACCAAATAGCGACTCACATGTGCTCAGCGTGTCAGGTGGTTAGCCCATCGCCACTCTATGCTGTTGGATGTATGTGCAGTCTTTAGTCCGTGAGTCGTCTTTTACGACACCCAATCACCCAAGGAAGAGAGAGGGTGGTAATAGTATTCTTTCACCGTTACGCGACACGGTTAATAAATATAAAACACGAAAAATATAAAAATATTTATAAAGGCCATTCAAATTGCATACTGATATTAAATAGGAATTACTATATTGCAATTATGAGCGATGGAACAGCTTTTCAGTTATGCAAAGGAACTCTACATTGCACAACATTCTAAGCGAGCATAAAAACTGAAAAAATACGAATGAATTCAATGGAACAAGAGTACTTATACAATGGACCCTTCTAAGCATAGGACCTTGGTTTTATTGATAGTAATATTATACCATGAGCGGTCTCAGAGAAGAATCCATTGCATCATTCATGGGCGACACTGAAATCGATGTATCGGCGACAGTTGTTTGATTAATCGCCTCAGACTTATCACATGCAGTTCTTTGCAGCTTTAGTCACGTATAATTTGGACATTTGGACGTCCAGGTCATAGTTGCATATAAATGTGCTGTACATGGAATAAATTTTTATGACCTTGCCTCGCGTCCATCAAACACGAACACGTCATGTTTTGTCGCTTAAGGAATACTAAAATTTTATGCTGCATATTGTTGAGTTTAAAAACAGTCACCTTATTGTATATGACTGTTTAAAATAATGAAGTAGCTTAAACATTTTATTTCTGAGTAGCATCAATTTACTCCGAAATACTTGTCAAATTATTATTATAACGGCTAAATGGAATGATGGACTGTGTAATCATATACATGAACTGACAATCCATTTTTCAAACGCCTATCTTTTATTCTAGTCGAGAAATAAATATGTAAACTAAACCATCGGGAACAGAATTTAGATCAAAATAATTCTATGACAAGTGTTTTATAACTACATTATCGTTTCTATTTTAAAATTCAACTGAAATCTTAAAGGTATTGTTTAAAGGAAGAAAAAACAAGTACTTAAAACAATAAAATGTATTTTTTTCATATACAGTCCTAGTCGTGATGAATCGCTCAGCCGGTTCTCTGCATCTTTTAATACATTTAAATGACATTTCCTAGTCTGGGTCACCGCTGCATAATGCACAGTTGTAGTTATACGAATGATTCGTAAGGAGAATTGTATCTATTTCATTGTGAAGAATTAATTCAAACGCGGGAGACATCCAGACGCTGTTTACTAAAGCTATTATCATTTTGTTATATAAAGCGGTAACGTCACTCTTTTCATTCGGCATACAGATATTCCGCACCTTATTGAGCAAGCGCAGTGAAACTTCAATTATCCGGTGGCACTTTTTGTGACAATACGTATTCCATACAAAGGCTGTTTATTGCTTATTACAAAACAGGTTTCACCTATACTGTCACAACTCGTTACAAGTCAATTAGGAGCTGCCCAAAATGACTTCAGGCAATTTTTTCATTGCATAACCCATTTCTTCAGAACCACGACTGTCCATTTGTCATGGCTCGGACAGCTTATCCATTCATCACTTTCCATACCGTCACTTGACTTGTCAAACTCCCCTCCTTTATGTGGCTCGAAAAGGTTGTCCAATGACGAGTTTCTTGTATTGTACGTTGACGAAGGGATACTGGGAACGATACTTGGGAACTGTATCGGTTAAAAGAGAGCAATGTATGTCTCATACAGCGTCGCCTTCACATTTAGCGAGCGAAACCGTTTCGCCTTAATGACTGGGGGCAAGTTTACCGTCATTTCTTTTGGCCCCAATTTTTTACACATCGCCAGCTGTTTGATTGATGGCCAAAAGGTGTTCGTTAATTAGTTGGACAATTAGCGACTTCAGCGATATTGTTTTATTTTTATATTTGTGCTAAAATGTCGTTTCCAACATTTTTTAGCTTTAAGCTTAACCTATAACGGTCTGCTAATACACAATCTTTTAGGTAATAATTTATTACGTAATGTCATCCTGCCGATACTGGCTGAAATTCATACAGTTCATAATACACTTCATACGTAGACAACGTTTTGTCTACATTTTGTTTTCGACCTATTTCAAGTTGTGCGATTTTAGGTAGTTTTAAACATTGGTCTAACAATTTTGTGACTATTCTTATAAAGCTTAGTGTTTAATTTAGTTAAATTGATCAAGGATAGGTGATCATGTCTACAATTCTTAACAAGCTACCAAGTGAAGACGTCCTCAATCCATCCAGCGCTCTTGATAACGAACACGGAGCCGTGTTGGTTTGGAGCGGGCAATTTGCATAGCCCCTCGCACGATAAGAGTTAACATAGTGAGGTTGATTTTGTAGCACAAAGTCAAAGGCAACATTTCTTTATTCAGGTAACTTAACTGATAAGCACTTTTTAATTGTTCATACCTAAAATTCTGTATATTTTTAACCCCCGACGCAAAAAGAGGGTTGTTATAAGTTTGACGTGTCTGTGTGTCTATATATGTGTCTGAGTGTCTGTGTGTCAATGTGTGTGTATCTGTGAGTACGTGGCACTGTAGCTCTTAAACGAATGAACGAATTTCGTGCGGTTTTTTAATTTAAAAGTAGGTTTACTACAGCTTGACTGCGACCGCTATACCGCTGCTGCCATATTAACTTGTATGGCAGCAGCGGTATAGCGGTCGCGGTCAAGCTATAGCGATGGTTTTTATGGGGTTCTTGGTCTGATGCTGCAGCCAGGATATCCAGCTTACTAGAACACTTTTGAAAAAATACTATCAGATACACTGGCCGTGGCCTGCAAAAATCAGGTATCACACTTTTAAAATTGTAATAACTTTTAAAGTACACAAGATAAACAAGACACACAAGACTTAAAAATTTTACTATTGTATAATTTACTATAGTTTCAAAGAAAGCTGATAAAATTGCTATAAAACCTTTTTTATTATAAATCTCTAACTTCTACGGTTTAGAAAAAAAATGAAATTTTAAAAGTGTGATACTTATTTTTGCAGGCCAGTGTGTGTCGTGTTTAGATTTATTTTGATCAGTGTTTGATTCTACATACAATGCAATGAGGCAACATGATAAGCTGATGCTGCAGTCAGGATATCAAGCACACTAGTACACTCTAAAAAAAATAGTAGCAGATATATCGTGTTTGGATTCGTTTTTATCAGTATTTGATTCTACATACAATTCAATGATGGCAACACGATGAGCCGATGCTGCAGCCAGGATATCCAGCGCACTCTTAAAAAAAAAATAGCAGATAATATGTCGTGTTTGGATTATTTTTATGAGTATTGTATCAAATGAATACTATACGTAATGTTATTAGTGAGTGTATTTAGTTTATTAATATATATTCTTTGAATTCGCAAGTAATTTAAAAAAATGAAATAAAAATTAAATTATAAATTTTGAGAAACCTCCGACACAAAAAAAACTAAAAAGTAAAAAAAATAAATTTCTCTCTCGGTTCTAACTTTATCCTATTAATATTTTTTTAGTGTTAATATGTAGAGTATAAAGTATAGTAGATATCATAGAATGAATAGAGCGAAAGCAAGAGCTTTAAAGATTGGAATACGTTTACTTAAGATTTTATTTTGTTCATATTATAATTTTGAAAACTACTTCCGCTTCTATTAATTAAAGAATCTTAAGTAACATAATAGGCGCCAACAATTTAATAGTATTTAAGTCATATTCGTCCGAATGTTTAGAAAACAATAAAACCATTAAATTGTCACATTGTGTAATTTTTGGTCAAAATTTCTAGTGATGCAAACAAATTACTATCTCGATCTACCTCTACAATCATTTGAGTTCTTGTTAAGAGTACTCCTGTCATTATTAATAACACACCTTAAGCTGTCTTCACAACAATACCTACGGATAAACGATTCAATAGCACACACGTATGTTTAATTTCTGACGTTCTCAATTGCAATAATTAAGATCGCTATCGTGTGGCATGGAAGGGCCGCCTGGTGTCCGAGTGTCCGACTGCTGTCACGGCGGACATCTTAATTGCCAGTAAGGTAATGTATGCGCCGCGTGTGCGGGTTAGGCCGGCCAGCCAGACATTTATTCCCCGACACTTTGGTAATCATGTACTTATTTGTCTTCGAGACAGACGCGCTGTTGGATGAAAAGAATTTATTATACACATTACAAATGCGTATTTAATAAACTTTTTTATAAGCATGATGGCGTGGAGGATTGTCTGGTCGCAATGCAACTTTTGCTTTGCCGAGTCGTCGTGCATGCGAACGCTAGGTACGTTAGAACAATAATTGTTAATGTAAGGTAATAATGTTACTGTTGAATTTTAATTATTGCTTACATAATTAAATAAGTATAATGCACAAAAACAACCTACAACTATGATTGATTATCCTTCGCGGGCCTTTGTGAGCAGCGTGCAAACATTACGCACGTTGCATTGCAACAATACATGGCTAGTTGCGACGGCTCGGATGAATAATGCAAGTGCAATGCAGGACTTCGTACCGCTTACGTGTTAGGTATACAAGATGTATATAAAATAACAATTATAATATCCATCTATTAATATAATGAGGAGAAACTACTTTCATAAATACGCCTTATCTTTACTACGATTTCAACAAGATTTATCACGAACCTACAACCATGATTATCGTACTGACACTAAATAGGACACAATTGTAACAACAAATCATACGATTACATCACATCAATATCTCGAGTTTCGCGAGCGGTAAGCGAACGTGCACGTTGCAACAATACGCAATTTTCGGAAACAAAATAATCGTAACATTGGGTATTAAGTACTTATACTATCTAGGTATAATCACTTTGCTGCAACATTAATACTCCTTAGTTCCTCATTAACTATTTCAAGATTTATCACCAAGTCCCCAACTTACCACCACGATGATCGTATTGAAACGATTACACAACAACATGTCGTGTGTTCGCGGGCCGTCGCGAGCGACGTGCGAACATTGCGCTCGATGCAACAATACGCAGTAAATCGCGGCGAGTCGCGGCGCGGCGGTTTGGATGAATAATGCAAGTGCGCCGGGCGTCGTAAATAACGATTATAATTTTATCACGCCGCGATAAATTACGCGATCGAGTGTCGCCAGCGCCTTAAGCTGTGCCTTTATGACTGGGACTCACGGTTTGTCAGACACTTTATTTTGAGATTTGATTTTGTATAAGTAATTAACGATAAATCTATCAACAACAACAATTAAATGCCGTTGGTAAATGCGTCACTTGAAAACGGCGAAACTGTTTTGGCAAACTTTTATTATAACGAAATCTTTTCTAATAGAAGAAAAACTGAACTCCTTTTTTATGATTTTCTCCGCAGTGTCCTTTTATTTCATCCAAAGTATAAAATCAATCCCTAATAAGGTTCCTTTTTAATTTATAAAAAAATCTTTTCTATCTTTAGCTCCGACGTACGACAGTGCAGTGTGTCCCAACTCGACAATTCAAGTTTTTGCGCGATTATTGCGATATTTATCACAGTATGAATTGTAAGATTTAGCGCTGCGCTGACGGATCAGACGCGTTGTTAGCTAATCAGATGCTTGTACAGAGTAGGGACGCATTGGACAGACATAACGATAGTCTACGAACGGTTTAACAAACTTATGAGCTTCAAGAAATAATGGGCTCTTTCCATTCTGTAACTGCACACACACTAGTCAAAGTACTCATGTATCGTCGTAGACTTGCATTAGTTTTGCTTATTAATTTATTAGCTCTTATAAAAGCTTAAGAGCCAGTAAATTGGTGAGAATAATTTATATGATGCATTTTTCAAGCGTGGTATTTAAGTAATCAATAAGGCAGTATATAAGCTATTACTTGACTTTAAGTTTACTGTAATGCAGTAGTCAACATACACTAACGAAGTGAAACTTCAATTTCCCCATGAGCTATAAGTACCCATTTCGATAGGGCTAAGTTCAGCAATGGGATGTAATGACTGCTCATGCGTCAAGGTAACAAATTTTCATAATTGCACAGTCATTAGCCACCATAAAAATGTCTCGTGACCACCAGACCAGTTAAGAGAATACACAATAAAATGCTACTATGATAATTAATTAAGTCACCTTTATGTACAATTATGGCATGCACACAATGCTTCATAAAAAATCAAGTAGCTCGCGTATCCGAGTCCAGTCCCGTTTCACCAGAAACAGTAAAAAGTTACATACCGGCGTGCGGGCAAAAACGCTGTATGCGAATAAATTCATTATCACCGCCCATGTAAGTATCATAAGGAAATGCCACCTGTCTAGTTATTTTAACAGCCCATTCACACATACCGCAGCAAAGGCCGCGGACATAGCTGACGGTCCTTGTGGCGCAGTGGTCGCATTTGATACGGTGGGTGCAGGTTACTTCCCTCGTCCAACGATAAGATGGAAGGATTATGCAAGGGATGAAAATGAATGAAGTATACATCACATACATCTAACAGCATAGAGCGACGATGGACTCACCACCTGCCATGCTGAGCACAAGCGAAGTTGTTATTTTGGTGAAACGTGAATTGTGTCAGAAAACTGATTTAGCGGTCTTAATTGCCTAGTCTTCGACTAACTCTTAGGGGGTAATAGTCTTTAGTGTATGTATGTATGTATGTAGTGTATCTTCCCTCAGGTACTCATCCTTTAAAAAAATAAGATAATTTCATCGCGCAACTCGAGACTTTTAACACGGTTATGTAAGCTAAATAAAAGTCATCTGTAGAGGTGGTTAATAAAAATGTTACTATGTACTTTTAACAGTTGTAGAAGTATCTATGTATGTCCACAGGACACATAGGAGTAGTTGGATGAGAAGAAACAAAGATCGGGCTTAGTGTCATGTATTAAAAGAAGCCTTTGTCCATCAGTGGACCGACACGTGTGCTGATAAAAATATCGACAGGTTTTGAAAAAAAAAAACTGTCAATGTCAAAATTAGACTACAATTTTTTTTTCTTATTTGTCTTTTTTTTCCCCATTCTTAAGATTTTGCAATTTCTTGTAGTATTCAGCAGCATATAGATAAAATCTAAAGGTATTTCTGTCATTGTTACTTTTACCTTATTAGAACGAGACAAAGTTATATACAGTCACGATGAAGTATCTTAGAATAAGCAGGAATGTTTCTCATTAGTCTCTGTAAATGCTTAAAGAATACCAACGGCAGCTTGGTGCTAAATACTTCAGAATTGGCGGTGGCAGGTTTGATTCCCAGCGGGGGTGTACTTAAAGCGTGTGTTAATGACTTCTCAGTAAAGACGCGCCATAGCAACCTGTTAATAAATGGCTTTTATGTATTTCGATGGTAATTGTACACTTAAAAACCAGTGTAAATTGCGGTTTGTTAAAACACCATTGTATAAATTAATTATTTATAGTATGTCACACGTAAACACAGTACAAGGTACCGTGTTGAAGTTATAAAAAGATAACACTTAAAAAACTATTGCCTTAGTCAGGAGGCACTCAGCACACGACCTTTAGCAATATACGAGACGCTTTGTTTGTGACATCGTCAATTAAGTTTTTTTTTGTTTTACCATAAGATAAGCTTTGTTTGCCACTCCGTTTGCGTGAAATTGTCATAACTACAGTGTGGAAAAAAAAGACCGTTCTTGGAGGAAAAGTACTCTTAATATCGATGATAGCAAATTTTACTAAACGAAAACATTCCCATGTTTACAAAAATAATTAATTATTATTAAAACTGCATTCAAA
Organism: Scoparia ambigualis; assembly: GCA_963921215.1. Lineage (NCBI taxonomy): Eukaryota > Metazoa > Arthropoda > Insecta > Lepidoptera > Crambidae > Scoparia > Scoparia ambigualis. The sequence continues at coordinate 2,422,464 of OY992511.1, forward strand.
GATTTTTGAAAAATCACCTGCTTGAGCCGGGAATCGAACCGGTGAAATGTGAAATAACATCCTTTATTTTATGATACAAACCGAAAGAGTCATTCATTCATAAGGATCAATAATTACTTATAAACATCATAGTATCTTAAATAAAAGAAAGACCAAGAAAAATATTTTTTTATTGTAGGTAAAGCTAGTAAGCTTTCTTTACATAATAAGTACCTAATTATTTTTCTTGGTTTTTCTTTAATTTAAGATACTATGTCTTTCGGTCATCTTCTTCTGTGCTAACCGAATATTTGAGCGCGTTCGATTGAGAAATAAAGCAACATGTAATGTATAGAATTATATACGAACTAGTGTGGTTCCATTCTAAGACATGGTTAATCTCGTGGAAATATTACATTATACGGTGGCTACTTTGGCTATTTTGACAAGCCATCACAGATAACAAAATAAGCATACTGTAAAATTATTCATAATTTTGTGTGATCGATTATTTTAGAGGTAGTTACTTCTAACTACTGTTCCTTTCTTATCTCAATAGTAAATGAGATAACAATACACGTCCAAGTGTGTTTTTTACACGAGTCAAAGTATAAAATTATAGGAACAATTAACGACAGCATTAAAGGAATCGTTACAAGTATAAGACCATTTTTTATTCCAAGTAAACATTTCAATTGAGCTTATCATTACAGATCTACCGATTTAGCAATTCAAATCATACGGCGATCTAATTAAAATAGAAAGCTAGCCCATTTGTATGCGAGTGTCTCCGTAAAAGGCTCTGCTCCCGGTGTTGCCATATAATACAGTTTTAATTGCTGGTGTTACCATTTGCAAATAAATTATGCGGCTGTAAAGAAAAATTAGAGCCAACAGCGGTAGTGTGGCAAACACCTGTACCGTACCGTATTCATTGAACTTATGTCTCAATATTTTTTTTGTGTTGAATAATAATATTGTTCGTTCCTGAACCAATATCTTGGGACTGGCTTTTAATTAAACTATGTAGTAGGTAGTTCTTTACAAATAGAAGAAATAGGGAGTGATTTGAAACCTAAAACAAAGTTATGATAAAATGTTTTTAAGTCCTAAGTATGAAAAAGTATTTCACAATAAATAACTTATAATTGAACTTTATTAGCTTTCCTATTCTGGTAACATTTGGTAACTTTTTGGAACTATTAGTAATTTTGCATATTTTTTTCCTGTAGACTTTTTGTACCTATGTATTTTTGTGTGTTTCTATAGAGATTTTTGTATATAGACAAGTCGTCACAAAGTCTCTTAGAACAATATTGCAGTTATTTCGTTCCGATTATCTGCATCGCCCTTTTTTTAAAAATTAACATAAGTTATAATGACGCCTATTATTCCCGAAGGGTAATTCAGAGACTAGGCAATGACGACAGCAAAAGCAGCCCTCTACCAATAGTCCACTTTTCACCAAATAGCGCCTGCACATGTAACACACTGCACTGCGCTCAGCGTAACAGGTGGTGAGCCCATCTCCGCTTTATGCTGTTGGATGTATGTGCAGTCTTTAGTCAGTTAGTCGCCTTTTACGACACCCAAGGGAAGAGAGGGGGTGGTAGTACTCTTTCACCGCTACACAACACGGTTTAAAACTATAATTAAAGTTAAACGCTGGTGTCAAACTTTTTTTAGGATTCTATTAATCAAATTACAGTACTATTCTCTATAATACCTCCATACTCCTAAACCATTGAAGATACGAGTAACGTGTTTTTTGTGAAAGTAAATTCAAAAGTTATTACAGCATTTTGAAGACCACACATATAGAAAAAAACCCACTTAAAATGTTGAAGAACGAAAACGCTCGCAGCGCGGCAACCAAAAAAGAAAAATATCCAACCACAATTACAGAAAAAAACGGTAATGCTCATATAATGAGCAACATTACCACATATCGGGCCAAATAAAGAGGGAATAATTCACAGCTCCGAGTAACGACAGCGATAAGACAATGAAACGGAATACCAATTCAATTGCAAACGGCAAAACATAAAAATTAATAATTAAAGAGGTAGCAATACAAGGAATTATGACACGGCATTCTGCGCAATTAATTCCTTTGCCAGCGCTTCGCATGTTTTCTGGCACGAAAGCTATCGAGTTACCAATTACTTATTATTTTATGGGTTGCACATACATTTTTGACTGTATATTGAAATTGCAGTGTGAAAGATGACGTGGGTAATATAGGAGTGAGTGCAGTGATGACGGCTGATGGAGGAAAACGGAACGTGAACGTTCGTGCTGACCCTACCTTGTGGGATAAGGGTATGGAGATGATGATGACAATATTATAGTCAATAGTCAATAGTCAAAATATATTTATTCAATAAACTCAATTAATAAGTACTTTGAAACGTCCAAATATTTTTTAACCTACCACCCATTCAGGACATCATTTTTTAACTGTGGCAAAGAACGGGCGCAAGAAACCACAGCGCACAGAAGCAACGACATTTACAAAATATATATATATTATATGTCGTTACCAGATCACAAAATACAAAACATGAATTTGAATGTAAATAGTTTAATTAAATATGGTGCTCTATATAAATTAATTATAGGCAATTAGAAATAGCTGTTGGAGTAGGTACTTGGAGCATGTCAGACCCAAGCTGTTTTGTCTTCTGTATAATCCGACACTTTATAATAAGCTTTTTTATAAAGCTTTTCTTTGATTTTGATTTTAAATTTATCAAGATCTAATTTCTGAATATCATTTGGTACTTTGTTGTATAATCGTACACACAGACCCTTAAAAGAATTATTTATTTTATGGAGCCTAGTATAAGGCACTGCTAATTTGTTCTTACTTCTAGTATTTAATTTGTGAATATCACTGTTTTTTGAAAACATTTCAATATTTTTATGAACATACACAAGATTTTCATAAATATATTGTGATGCAACTGTCATTATACTTATATCCTTAAATCTCTCTCTGAGAGAGTCACCAGCCTGTAGGTTATATATTGCTCGAATAGCCCTCTTCTGCAGCACAAAGATAGTTTGAATGTCGGCAGCATTTCCCCACAGTAAAATGGCGTACGACATTACACTATGAAAGTAACTGAAATAAACTAATCTCGCTGTATCAACGTCAGTTAACTGACGGATCTTCATTACTGCATAAGCCGCAGAGCTAAGTCTATTCGACAATTTAGCTATATGTGGGCCCCACTGAAGCTTGGCATCCAACGTGATGCCTAGAAACACAGTGGTGTCCACAGGATTCACATTCTTATCTTTAATTTGTACACTAGTTATTACCTGCTTAACATTAGGCAATACAAATCTTACACATTTGGTTTTTCCCTCGTTTAATAGCAAGTTATTAACACTAAACCAGTGAACAATCTTTGAGACCGCATTATTCACATCGTCATAATTTGGGTGTCGTCGTTTCACTTTGAATAAAAGTGAAGTATCATCAGCAAACAATACTATCTCATGACTGTCTTTTACAAAATAAGGTAAGTCATTAATATAAACCAAAAACAAGAATGGACCAAGTATTGAACCCTGCGGAACTCCCATTTTAACCACTGATCCCGGAGATCTTTTACCGTTAATGTCGACCTTTTGAATCCTGTTACTCAAGTATGAGATTAGAAGGCTCAAAGAAGCATCCCTAATTCCATAGTGGTTAAGCTTCCTGACCAAAGTTTCATGTAAAACACAATCAAAAGCCTTGGATAAATCACAAAATACCCCTAGGGCATCCTGTGATTCCTCCCAGGTATCAAATATTTGGATTAAAAGCTCAACACCGGCGTCAGTTGTAGAGCGACCCCTAGTAAAACCATATTGTTTACAATGTAAAAGTTTATTTTTATAAAAATGAATTTGCATTTGATCTAGTATTAACTTTTCAAAAATTTTACTAAATGTGGGTAGCACAGAAATAGGTCTAAAGTTAGAGGGGTCAGAAGTGCTACCCGATTTAAATAATGGAATTATTTTACTATATTTCATGAGGTCAGGAAAAACACCACAGTCAATGCATTCATTAAATATGCAAGCTAAAACTGGAGCTATTGTCATAATTACAGATTTAGCGACGTCCACGGAATTACCCCACAGATCAGCAGTTTTCTTTTTATTGAGAGTGTTAAATGTTTTTATTATATCTATAACACAAATTTTTTGAAAACTGAAATTATTTTCACAATCTTTAACATTCTCCTTCAAAACAGATTCAGCTACAGTGGGGGAGGAAATCAAGGCGTTTGTAGTTGAAACTGGAATGTCAGTAAAAAACCTCTCAAATGCTGCAGCAACATCAGCATCAGAAGTCAAGGTTTTATTATCACAATTTAAATTGTACTCATTATTACGACTTTTGACCTTTCCTGTTTCACTATTTATAATATTCCATGTCATTTTTATTTTGTCATTACTATTCTTAATCTTAGAACTCAGATAGTTTGCCTTGGCTAATCGACATACTCTTTTGAATAACTTTGAATAACTTTTAACATATAATTTGAAGTCATCGCTGGTGTTATAGTTGCGTTCACCATAAAGTTCATAAAGGCGTTTCCTACTTCTGTGAATACCAATTGTAGCCCATTCATTAAAAGTTACAGTACCACTAACTGAGATCTTTTTTGGAATAAAAGTTTTATTAAATTCTGAACAATAAATGTTAAAAAAATTATTATAAAAGACATTAGGGTTGTCATTGTATTCTAAATAATTTAATTTTGTATCTAGATTGCTTTTAAAGCGTTCCAGCCGACCTGCAGTTTTTGGTACAACAGTGATATTCTTTTTCGTCACTTGTTTACGCTGGTGTGGAAAGCTGACCATTTGGCCACAATGATCAGAGTCCAGGTTATTAATAATTTGCTTAGCCAGTGGTTTTACATTTGTATATATGTTATCAATACAGGTGGCCGAAGTGGCAGTTATTCTTGTCGGCTCCAAAAATAAATGATTCAAGTTGTATGATAGAAATAGGTTTTTAATTTTAGTTGACATCGTGGAATTTTCTAACAAATTAATATTAAAATCCCCGCAAACAATTATTGTTTTACCTACATTACGGACTTTATGTAATGCCTCATCCATAACTTTTTCGAAAAAATCATATGATGCTGAAGGAGGTCTGTACACACTTAATACAACAAACTGCTCCAACTCCACACAAGCTATTTCTATTGTTCGCTCAACCGAGAGGCTCACTATGTCTTTGCGTTCCTTTAATTTAAACTTTTTACTAACAATAATTAAGGAGCCACCATGTATTGCATTTCCTCGACTGAACGAACTTCCTACCAAATGATTCTTAAAATTGAACATGAACTGATGGTCTTTAAGCCAGTGTTCTGTTATGCAAAGAATATCAATTTTATTACAGTTCACGAACAATTCAATCTCCAAATCTTTGCCCATCATTCCTTGGATGTTCTGGTGGACAATGTTTAAAGATTGTACATTTTTTAAATTTAATGATTGACATGGGCTTTTGCTAAAGCTATTTTTACATTCATTTAATTTCATTTTATTAACAAACATTTCGCAAGAGTTTTCCTCTTTTGTCATATAATTTAATTTAAATAATTAATTGGAATGTCAGTAGAAACACTACTGACGTCTATGTCAAATATACATTGCTCAATAGAAGCAACTTGTTTAGCCAAGTTTTTGGCTGACGTTTGAATACAATAGGATAGCGATAAAGCTATTTGTCGCTTAAAATAATTTGGCAGATAATAACTATCTCTTGTCAAATAAAAATTACTAACATAATTGTTAGTGTCAATTAAATGCATTATGTCATTTTTGCAAAATAAATGTAATGTCAGGTTAAGCTTATGTCTAATAGAATTTTCCTCCTGTGGCAAACTACTACAATAAGGTAATGTAAACAATATAATTTTCTTTACAATTAACTTATTCAAACATTCTAAACATTTTAGAAGGCTTGTTTTGTTCAGATTACCTCTATTACCAACAAATAATAATAAGGTGCTATTGGGTTTATATTTATGTTCTACAGCTATTCAAATTGCAAATCCTTTGAAGATATAATTTGCAATAAGCAAAACTTTAGATTTTCTGTTTGGTTTTCATGATGCAGGGAATTGGTCGTTGTCGTTGCGAAAAGACCTTCAGTGGAAATATTTCAGAGAGAGAAAGACACAAATAATTTAAATAATTTTTGATAACGCTACTTTCACTGGTTCTGTATTCGAAGAATGTAGACTTAAGAGGAAGTTTCATGAATTATATTTTTTTACCTTTTTGTAATATGGTTTCCATGTAGTAAAATGTAGTAGTATTTGTTGTATATCAAGAACCATTGCAAATAAATATGTTGTATTTTAATTTAACCCTGTTTTTGGCAAAAAATAAAATTTTTACATAAAAATATTTAAACTTACGCTAACTTTACTATGAAATAAAAGGGTTTAAAAAGTCAGAACAAAATAGTTTGCAAAAATAACACAAATAGTAGTTTTGTTTTCTTAATGTGATACTTAAATCTTTACTTTGTACTTTTTTATCAACCTATTCAATATGTTGTCCTTTGATTTTGAATAAGTTGACGAGAATTGTTTTACAAAAATGACAGGGAAACTTAAGAATATTTTAGTACGAACACAACAGTTTACCCTTAACAACATTCGGTCACGTCAAAATTGTCTGCCCAAGATATTTTTATGGGGTATTTAGCATTTTTCAACCCTCCACGGCCGCTGGCTGCCATACCAAGCGTTCAGACATATTTGCCGAGCCTGCTGCATTCCAGATTCCAGCGTCGTAAATATGTTAATTATTATTAATCACTCACAATTAATGACGTCGGAGTATTTGATGGTTATGTTTCCGGATATTATTGGTCACACCTGATTCGTTTTTTGATCTACGCTAATGATCGCTTTGCCTTAATTCAACTGATGGTACTCGTAAATACAATAAGTGAGCGCATTTTCCGTTCGGGATGAAAATATTCTTTCAAAAACGTTATGCTGATCTACTAAACATTTTTTTAAATTTATTTAAATAAATGGCGTTTTTGTATATTCCTGCATAAGGGTCATCTATCTATCGAGCTAATCCAATATTTTTTTAAATACTTTAATGATTGGATATTCTGCAGTGCTTCGGAAGGCACGTCCCGGTTGTTGTCATAAGATGACAGTCGTTTAAACCCACAAACCCGTACTAGGCCAGATAAGCAGGTAATGCCCCTATGCCCAAGGCTGATGTTGATGCTTACGTATTAGGCCGGCGCGGGCACGAACAGAGCGAACACGATTTCGATACTAATTAGGTCGAAACAAAAAACGATCTTAACAAGTTTTAACAAACCTCTTTTTAACAGTTACAAAATGTGGTCCCACAATAATTTAGCGAAGTCTTAAGCGGGCGTGCTTAATTAAAACAGGTGATTGCAAGACGTGTCTCGGCGACGAACGGACCATTACGCGTGAAACATTTTTTACCACACACAGTACAACATAATCGTCGGTCGGTTAATGGATACAGTGGCTACATGAAATATGACAGGCGGCGCGCAGCTTATGACATGTTCTATCAATGTCGCTCTAACTGTGCGGCGCGCGGGAAAACGACGTTGATAAAAAGGGGCGTTATTTACCAACGATGCATTGACGAGGTCTCTTTATTAGCTTCGTTCATATTCTTATTTTTTATTTAAGGAAAATATAGAGAGTTTATTTTAGTAAATGTAATCATTGACTAAATTCTAAATTTTGACAGCTTCTGACCCTCAGGGTCTTAGACCACCGGGTCTAAGACCCTGAGGGTTTGATTCCCAGCGGGGGGTACCTACATGTTTGCAATAGTTAGGTTGGGGGTTGGGCTTCTTAAGTGCGCCTGGCTAGCTACCACCATTTCATCTAAATAATGTCGCCATTGAAAAGAAAATAAATAAGTATATTTATTTCCTAAAACTAGATTAGGGTAAGGTACAAAAACATTATTAGAGAATTCTGTTCGCGACGCGAGTTTTACTCGTCTTCGCGACTCTCTTTATACAAATAATATGCTATATTGTTTTCTAAAGGCGGGTCTCCTGCGACACTGTTTTGTGTTTTCTAACACCTAACATCAAACATCTAACAAATATGGGCGTGGCCTACGTACATATTTTGGCATATTTTGTTGATGTTTGATGTTAGGTGTTAGAAAACACAAAATAGTGTCGCAGGAGACCCGCCTTTTAAGGTTTACGCTAGCGAGCACTACGCATTGAAATGAAACACTTTTTACGGATCTAAGGCGCGTTTATTATATTTTAGGGTTTTCATTTTAGTCCTGACGTTTCAAACCCTTTACAGGGTACGTGGTCACATGGAGAGACCAATCTCCAGTCAGTCCAGTCTGACTGAGTTTATGCTCTAGAGCTTTATACTATTATTCACAAATAGTACCATAATTTTAACGTAAATATTTGTACATTTGGGTAGGTAAGTATGTATGATTTGTATTTTTGTATAATTAATTTCTTTGGCAACTTAGTAGTTAAATATATAGCGTAAACATTTATCTTCAACTAAACATAAACAAAGTTTGTCTTTAACGCTGCGATCTATTGAAATATCAAAGATTTTAGCGGTACAGTCTAGAAAAGATCATCATTGCAATTTAACTCTATTATTTGTACGTGTAGTAAGTTAGATTATTACACAAGTTGATTTAGGTTAGTTAGACCCTCACGATAAATGCGCTATGGATGATTTAGTCGGGGCCAACTTCATGGTTAGAACACAATTAACTATTAGTTAGAACTTAACTGTCGCTAAATCTAAAAGAAGCAGTTGAATCGTTACACAAGTTTAGCTGGTAGAATTTAACCCAGAAACTGACTAGAGCCGACCTAATACCAATATTTGCCGGACAGAGATTGTTCAGCACGAATTGGGCTGGCTCGTCCGACGTAATATCACAGGAGTATTTATTCATGTGGTATAATATCTCTCAAGGAATATTGGCGTAACGCAATAGCACTTGTTGCTGTTGTGTTTCATCCGGTGCGTGAATGTCGGAGGCTAATCTCAGTAAGTCAGCTTGGAAAGGCCCAGTAACTTAAAAAAATAACTATAATATAAAAGTGTGAATCATATCCTAAGTCCTAACATTTATTTGTAAACATCTTTATGTACTATAATAAATAAATTGAATTTGATAAGCCAGGCTAGTTTTGTCTCAGTAGCCGAGTGGTCATGCGCTCCTTTTCTCGATATTCGGAGGGTCCCGGGTTCAATTCCCAAGTCAGGTAAAGTGTGTTTTTAGATTTTTCTTTGCATAGCCCGTGATGACGCAATTGTAGTGATGACTGATTGATGATTTCAATTATGGAGACCTTTGCCCTACAGTGGGATAGTATACAGGACAGGCTGTAAATAAATAAATAAAGCTAGTTTTGCACACGACAGTAGGTACCTCACCACTAGTTGCACCGAATTAAAATTCTCATCACGCGTCTGGAGTTCATTGTCGCACTTTACCGTAACGCGACAAGTCGTAATCGTGTGATTAGCCAGTTTCGTGCGTAGACGCGAGCGCGAGATGATATGGCGGTTTTTTTTCTAATTAATATTCGCACTTATTGTTGCGTAATTAGATTCGTCTTCAACTTTTTTTAGATATGTCTGTGAGTGGTTTCTAACTGTTCGATGTATTTGGAGTTAAAGTAACAATTTGTTTGGGATCGATCCTGTTACTCACTAACAAGTTAGTTACACTACCTTGTTGCTAGATGGCGCTGCTAGCATCTCAAACAAATTATAGGAAAATTAATATGTTATAGGCTTTATCTTGCTCAAGAAGAGACATTAAGTTAATGAATGACTGTATAGGAAGGAGCTGTATAGTAAAAAATGTCGCTCTAATGTACATTTCAAGGTTTTCGGTTTTTCAAAGTCAAATCAAATAGGTTTTTCAATATAAGCCTTTACAGGCACTTATTTGCGTCAAACTATGTAATAAAATTTAACAGTTAACTTTGGCTGTAGTATACGCCACCCGCACATTTGTAACACATGGAGGTGGAGAGGTGTTGCTGAAGGTGGACGTTAAGAACGCGTTCAACTCAGTCGACCGCAGTGCTCTCCTGTCGCAAATCAAAAAAGAAATTCCAGGTATTTACCATTATCTTTGGCAACGCTATAGCACACCTTCAAATCTTTTGTACAAAAATCACCTTTTAAGCTCCGCCGTGGGCTGCCAACAGGGAGACCCTCTCGGCCCTGCAATTTTCAGTTTGGCCATCCATCCGACCATTGCATCTTTAAATTCAAAATTCAATGTCTGGTATCTCGACGACGGAACAATCGAGGGCGATATGGAGTCTGTGCTTGGTGACCTGCGCACTCTTATAAATGATTTCGCGTCTATAGGCCTCGTTCTAAATTACTCAAAATGTGAAATTTTTATTCCAAATTCTCTTTCTTTCGAACGCAGACGTGAAATCACATCACATCTAAATTCGCTGCACTGGCGCCTGGCGTTAAAGTTTTGAACGAAGGGTCCTTACGCCTTTTGGGAGCTCCGATCCTAGACGATTCTGTCCCAAATTTTGTCGATGAACAGTTATCAAAATTCAATCAGTGTTCCGATCGTCTTTTCGAAATGAATGCTCACATGGCGCTTTTCGTTATTCGGTTTTGCCTTTTTGTGCCTAAATTCACTTACGTGCTCCGATATTCACAACTTTGGAAATACGATTCATTACTAAAAACTTTGCACAAAGTGATTCAAAACGTTTTAATCAAAATTCTAAATTGCCCCTTAACCGACCGGTCCTGGGATCAGGCTTCGCTCCCGATTCGTTTCGGCGGCCTAGGTATCAGCAAAATTTCGGATGTATCTTTACCAGCGTTCCTGTCTTCTGCTCACAGTACGGACTACCTCTACAGTAGTATTGTTAGCCCTTCGTTGGGTTCCGTAGAGGTGTCGTACTTGGCTGAGGCCAGGAGCGCCTGGTCTTTGACATGTCCGAACAGTCTACCCGAGGTATCTCACTGTCAGGGACAGTGGGACGAGTTGCTATGCCAAAAAAATAAGACCACCTGCTTGCTTCTTGCAACAACGAAGCTGATGACGCTCGCCTTCTTGCTGTAGCTGAGAAGGAGTCAGGATGTTGGCTGCAAGCATTACCATCTTCAAACATCGGTACTCTCTTGAGTAACCAGTTGTTGACTTTTATTGTTGGCCTGCGTTTAGGCACCCGAGTCAACCAACCGCACCGCTGCTGCTGCGGCCAGCCCGTTGATGAGCTTGGACCTCATGGGCTGGCCTGCTCCCAAAGTGCCGATCGTCTATTGCGCCACGCCTCGCTAAAAGACATCATCCGTCGCGCCCTTGCCTCTGCGAACGTACCGGCAATTTTAGAGCCAAATGGCGTATTACGGAGCGATGGCAAAAGGCCGGACGGAATGTCCCTTATCCCTTGGACGCTGGGGTGGTCGCTATTGTGGGACACACTGGCGACCTGTGTAGACACACTGGCTCCCTCCCACATCCGTGCGACCTCCTGCGAGGCGGGCGCGGCAGCAGCCGCAGCGCAGCCGAAAGCCTCAAGCGGCGCAAATAAGAAGACACTTGCTGAGAGCTATGTATTTGCGCCGTTTGGGGTTGAGACGCTGGGGCCGTGGGGGCCAGAAGCTCGGCGTTTCGTCAAAGATCTGTAGAAGCGTCTTTTCGAGGTCTCCGGCGACCGAAAGGCTGGCAGTTACTTTGCCCAACGTATCAGTTTAACTATACCAAAGGGCAACGCTGCCAGCCTCTTAAGGACTTTGCCGCGCGGCAGCGGGACCCTTAAAGATATTTTTAGGTTTTTAGTTTTTAAGTTATTTTGTTTTAGTTTTTAATACTTTATTATTATTGTTTCGTGTTTGTGTAAATAAATAAATTATACTTCCTTAAACAGTTAACTTTTTTTTTATGTAACTCGTCAAAGTCCTGCCAAAATCCTGCCTGATGGTAAGCAGCCGATACAGTCCAAAATAATAAGAGCGCTTCTCACCATGGATCCAGCACGATAACAAGCGCACTCATTCATGACGGCCTGCTTATACTATGCCGTTACACGCTCCGCTTATAAGACCAGGGACTTTAGGAGCTGGGAAACACCAGCGCCGGCAAAGAATTCCAAGGCCGAATGGTCTTACAGAGGAACGACTTGCCATATTTTTTGGTACGAGTGCTGTGATTGATTGCACAGTATGATGGTCCTAAGACCAGCACGTGTGATCCGTAAGAAAAAAGGAGAGGGCGGAATTAGATCATAAAGTTCTTTAGAACACTCTCCTTAGTAATTCCGGTAGAAGGCACTGAGAGAAGCAATGTCTCTACGCAGCTGGAGGGCATCAAGAGAGGCTGTAACCTCAGCATCTCTAATAATGCGTACCGCTCGCCTTTGCAGTCTCTCAAGTGCATCGAGGGGGTATTTACTCGATCGCACCTGAGTCTTGTACAGCAAACAGCGCAGCGCTTATTGAGAATACCAAACATACGGGAGGCAGTTAAAATAACACTCTCGGTGTAGCATTTGGATTCAGTTCCTGGCCGATATCCATGCCAAGAATGCTAAGGTCCACCGAAATGGGTAACGGAGAGTTCTGAAGATAGGGCGGAGTAAGTAATGGAGTTACCTTGGACGAGAATGCACAAACCTGGATATTGCTGGCATTAAACTCGACTAGATTTTCAGATCCCCACTTAGAGATACGATCGAGAGCCAGGTTCAGTTTGACAACCAGTTCTTACCTTTTCACAACGATATCAGCTTGCTTTGCCGCAGGATGTTCCAAGTACCGCTTATGGACCGTACTGTCATCATAACAATAAATTTGCCCAAAGACCACGTGTCATTGATATGCAGAAGAAATAGAGTAGGTGAGAGCACAGAACCCTGCAGCACTCCGACATTGACTTTAAAGAATTAGGAGGAACTACCCTTACAAAGTACACAAATCCTCTGTTTTTCTAGAAAGTTTGCAACCCAGGCGCACAAACGGGGCGGCACACCGAAGGCCGGCAACTTTTAAAGAAGGGAACGATGCCACAATCTATCGAAAGCTTTGGCGACATCAAGACTAACTGCCAGAGATTCGCCATGCTTGTCCATCGCTTCACCTCATGCATGAGTAACGTACGCAAGAAGATCACCCGTTGATCGCTTGGGTCTGAACTCTGAACCCATACTGGCGATCATGGAGCAGCGAGTGATCCTCTAGGTAGTGAATGAACTGAGAATTAATTATCCGCTAAAACACCTTGCACAGCACAGAAGTTACAGCGATGGGCCGATAGTTGGCTGAATCCGAGCGATCCCCTTTTTTTGGGATGGGTTGTATATTGTAAGACTTCCTAAACAATCGTGTCAATACAGGAGACAACTCAGCCGCGCATCTGAGCAGCACAATCGCCGGAACACCATCCGGCCCACCAGCCTCGTCATCTTAGTCCTCCTAGTCTCTCCTAGTCTCAGTTAGAGAAAGCAATGCAGGCCGCGCCGTCTCGAGGTGTTGGTGGACGGCGTTGAGGTTAGAATGGAGCCCACAGATGTTAGTAAACTCCACCAATACAGGGAATTGGTGGTGGGAGAGGAGGAAGCCGCTGTTTCACCTGCATTATTTTTAGGCACTGTCATTGGAAAAGGGGAAAGAAAGGACGTGAACAAGGAGCCACTACCGTTGCAAGGAAATGAACAAAGCGAAAGTCTTCCGCTTTAGCATTGAAAGAGCGTTACAACCACAGCTGACACACACCGGTCGGAAAGGCCCCCATTTCCACCGGATGTGGTTACTGGATCCCACCATTTCCGGTCACCAACCGGCACGACGATCCACTCCGAGATTATGCGCGACCTGGTGGTTAGCTTGTACTATTAGCTGTTAGCCCTGTACTATGCGGGCGGCCAGCAGCACCACCGTTTCTACCCTGGGTCTCCCTTTCTGGCGTGTCGAGTCTTGTCTTCTGCTCAATAGTTCCACGGCAGTACTCTCTGTTCCACTGTTTGCAACAATAGCCGCTCCCCTGGCTGCGGTAGTGCGGCGCGGTTCCCGGAACGCGACCTGGGACGAGCACAGATCACTTGGCGGGCGTACGTTGCCGCACGGTGGTCGATAACCGTGAGAGCTGGGCTCTACCACCAAATGCTCAATTAGCACCACCCAGGGGTTACATGTAGGGTCACGAGGAAACACACCTACGGATGCGAGCATTGTTAACCCCAAAAACTAGCACTTAGTTTAATCTTAACTACTGAATCCACTACCGGTTTGGATTTTGGGAGAGCCTTCGACTGAGAAGAGCTGACAAGAAACTAAACACTCAACATTATTGTGAAAGCAAAATTACTGTGGTTGAGAAATTATGGTTACATGCATCATCTAGTTCCTTACATCTTTGATCTTATCGACATTTACTATTTTAACTAACTGAAATTGAAAATTTAAAATCGGTCAAAACCCCTTGTAGAATTGAATATAAATCCAACACTCAACATAATCATGTTTACCCAAACCACCTACCATGACATCTGTACCTCATCCGTAGCGTGTCTCATTCGGCCGGCGACTAATCGGCTCACTAAGCAAACTCTCTTTGAAGTCACAATCTGTTGCCTAATTGCGCCACCTCGGCCTTTGAAGCGGAGTGTTTTTTGTTTTTATTTGCGTTCGAAGGCTGACGGCTGACGGCCGACGGCTGGCGGGTGGCAGCTGACTCCCCCGAGTGATCCGCAACGTCTGGGTGTTAAAGCTTTTTCTAGCATTATTCAACGCTGGTGACGTGTCAACTGTCAAGTGATTTAGAAATTATCGTCGTGTTTGTAATATTTTTTTTTAATTTACTTTAATATTAGGTGTACCGATGCTTGTTTGTGGACTCAGTTTATACGAATGTCAATTAAATCATTATCTTATTGTCACCATGACTTATTTTAGTGCGTTGTTCTTAAGTATAGTGTGTGTTAAGGTGTACACATACACAATATACTTAATTTAATATTTGATCACAATTTGTTTTTTTTTATATAAAAGAGGGAGGCAAACGAGCAGTCGGGTCACGTGATGGAAAGTAATCACCGCCGCCCATGGACACCCGCAAAACCAGAGGAATCGCAGATGCGTTGCCGGCCTTTATGGGAGGAATAAGTTTAAGGAAGGAATAGGAATTGGGAGGGGGGGAAGGGGCCTCCGGAACCCTCACTGGTCGGACGAAACACAACAGCACCAAGTGCCGTTATTTCACGCCGAATATTCGTGAGAGGGTGGTATTACGCCGGGCGAGCCGGCCCAATGCGTGCTGCAACGCAGCGTGGCTCTACCACTCGTTTTTCGTTATTTTAATGTTTAGGTACTCAATGTGATATTGGAAATGTTGTGGAACTGGGCAGGCCATGTCTGCCGTATGCCAAACGAGCTCTGAGCCAAAGTAACCACAGACTGGGTACCGAATAGCAGGAACCGGCGGCGCGGCAGGCCCAGGAGGAGATGGCGGGACGAGCTGGACTTTTTCCTGAAGGACTGGTCTCAGATCGCTGCAAGTAGGGAGGAATGGAAGAAGGGAAGGGAGATTAAGGCTGATAATAATAATAATGTGATATTATTTTATATTTAACATTCTATCCCAAGTCTTATTAAAGAGACAAGATAAATTTTGAATCTGAATAAAAAGAGCTTTATTTCAATTTCAACAAGCTATGGTCTCTGCCTATCCGGGAAACAGGCGTGATGTCTGCAACAACAGGAAACTTATTAATTTATTTGATTAAGAATGACCGAAACAAAAACCGTTGAAAATTACATCGTCAAGTCTGTAATTAAACAACCGCCTTGTTGGGACCCGTCAGCCACCGCCAAGGACGTTTTAATAAACGTTATCGTTATCCGCGGCTTCGTTAATCAACGGTGTCCGTTATCCGTTATCGTTGCGCCCGGCACGGAAGGGTTAATCGAACATGAACACACGCACCGTAACTGCGAATGTGCACGCTACTGGCCGAGCGAATTCAGGGTTAACGGTTATGAAGTTATCATTTTTTATACAACTACACGACTATTACTCACAATGGGAGTCAGAGGCTCTTTGAGGACCACAGAAACAGGCCACTGTTATTAGTGCACATTTCACCAAATTACAACTACACATGTGCTCAGCGTGATAGGTGGTGAGCCCATCGCTGCTCTGTTCTGTTGGATGATTGTGCAGTCTTTAGTCCGTTAGTCGCCTTTTACGACAGTCAAGGGAAGAGAGGGGCTGGTAGTAGGTACCTATTCTTTGAGTGAGGCGCTACACACACGGCGCTCTCATGACTTAAATTAACTGTATTTATTTAATATACATAATGAAGTACTATTGAATACAAAATGTGCTAAAGTACCTAATTGTATTGTACATAGCGTTGAATTCGGCGATAGTGTTGGTGATTCAAAATACTAAATGCTCAATGATTTTTGTAGCTGACCGTACAAGTCTGACTGCGCGTAATTTAAAATTTTCTCATTCCACATGATAACAGTTATTATTTGCTCCATAAAACATCACAGGACCATACTTTGCTCGCCCCATTTACTGGCCATGAAAATTATCCGGAACATTACAAGATTTGATTGATGGTCGAAGAAAATTATTACCAGGTAAAAACGCATCCAGGGCAAATATTAGGCAACGCTTATCCCGGCGCATCAATCGTTCACCGCCAGACGTCTTACGCAAATTGCCCATTAAAGTTGCCCGGAAATGGCCATTTTGAACACAAACCTCTAGATGTTAGTGTAAAATTATAATCCATTTTATTTATCTTATTTTTTGCTGGTTTGCTCTCGGGCTTCGCCCATAACAGTTGAATAAAAGTTAATCTTTTGGTATAAAATCTTACTATTGTAACACTAAACTAATCCTAATGTAAAGAAAGTATTTTGAGAAGTAAACAAAATTACATATTCCAATCTTTAAGCAGTGGGTACTTGATAGATAAATAAAAGAAGAAATATAAACAATTTATTTAGTGACACAATCTAAATTTTTATCAAATATCAATCTTTCTAGGAAATTTAACGTTTTCAAAAGGTATTTTAGTCCTGAAGACAATTAAAACATGATTAGGTCACATTAACATACATTGTTACAATATTTATTAGTTACACTTGTTATTTCCATCTTAAAATAACGACTTAAACCACTTCAGTCCCAAAAAGAGCAATTAAGCTAACCCAACAGCAGGTCCAACGCCTTCAAAGGAGCCATCGATCATCGCATTAGAGATCTCCTAACTATGAGCGGGCGCCATTTAATTGATAGTTGGGCCTTCATTACAGAGCCCCGGCCTCACTCGAATATTATATTATTACGGACAAATTAGCGGAAGAGCATAAAAAAGTGTTGTATGACGAAGGGCGAGTTCGCTAAAAGGCGAGTTGAGTTGCGCTTGTAATTTTATGTGGTTTATTTTCACAGGATCACAATTATAGCATGTTTTATTTCTTGTTGTGAGCTGTGTAGGGGCGGCTCATAGAAAAATACTACAATCACATCTCTTCTCTTGGCTGTCGTAAAAAGCAACTAACGGACTAAAGACTGCACGTAATCCAACAGCATAGCGCGGCGATGGGCGCATCTATCACACAGAGCACATGTTCAGTTGTTATTTAGTGAAACGTTTAGTATTTGTGGCAAAGGACTGATTTTGCTGTCCTCATTGCTTCTTAAATTAAAAAAAATTTAAAGAATCTTTAAAAGATGGAATTTACAGTGACATTCAAAACAAATATAAGTAAGTAACTGTATTTACCACTCAACAACCAAAAAAAATAGTTATAAAAATTTCAACACATTTAGTGACATGACAGGGTGCATCTCATCCGTTACGTAACAATTATCCCTCGCGTCGTAATTAAAAAAAACGCAACGAACACATAAAAAGCACTAGTCAAAAACTGTTAGCGATATTCGCCTTACCACCGGCGCCGTTAACCCCGTCGGGCCCTTTGATGTTGCGTCCTGTTTACACTAAGCTAACTGAGAAACAAGTCGTTTCAGCGGCGTCTGTACAATGCCGCCGGCTTTGATCTTGCCGCCCGCCGGCTTTTTTTGCCGACGTCTGGCTCACCGCTGCCGCTAAGATACGCCGAATTTTAACGACGGATTCGCGTACGTTAGTCACTATTGTTGAGGCTGCTCTAGTTTGTAATTATTTTCAAACTGATTGGTCACGATGTTAGTGGTCATTGGAAAAAATAAGCAATTTTTGAAATTACCGTTACATTAATTGGTTCTTTTTCACTCATAATTTTGAATCGTTAGGAGGTTTAGATCACCATCGTCTTTCTTCTGCATCTATGAAAGATAATTAGTTCAAAAGGCCCGTGTGGGGGGTATTACTGAAATCGCAATGATAAGTCGATAAAAATTTTAATTATATTAAAAAAGCCAGCAAAACTATTCTGATTTATTTTACTTTGATGCTAGTATTATTATTTATTGTTTAATGATATCATTTAAGTACTAGATTCTTCAATATAGCTTTAAAATTGGTTTTCTTTTGTTTACTTTGAATAATTGTTTTTTTTTCACAATAAATTACACTCCACATTTTCTTCCATCACCACCTAGACTATGATGGTTCTTCATTATAAGAATAAAATAAATAAACTTTAACGTAAGTATGTAAATTGCAATAATAAACATTTAAATTGTCCTCTCAATATAATATCATCATATTATCATAAGCACCCACACTTAACGTAAGGTAGTGATAGTTTTTATCTTTTTAGATGTGTACTTAGGTGTTTTAAATATTATCACCATAACAGTGATTGTTGTCAAATCCTGGGAAGACACTGTGGCCTGCTATGCGGTTCTCTAAGCGGCACATAGACGCTGCACGCATGGCTGTGATCTGCTGTCTCTTTCCAATTCTATGAATATAAAAGAGACAAAGTCAATTCTCAGCGCTGCGGCAACCGCTGCTACCAGGCTTTAACTTAGAGAATCGCACTACTGTAGCATAGTAATAACTTTTACAGGCTGCAGGGAATTCACGTTTCTGTGGATGAATAAATATGTATTAAAAAATAAAATAAAAAAATATCTTTGCATTTAATTTCCCGTTAATTTAGTGATAAAAAAACCTCTACTCATACTTAACATACCTGAGTAATTGCTCACAAACTTAACATTTCCCTCAATCTCCGCACATTAATTCACAGTGCAATTCATCAATGGTGCAATTTATCAATACAAATCATTGTTGTTGAATGTGCAGTGACGTCACAGACGGGCGGCAGGCGGAGCGGGCGAGGCGGCGACTGGCCCCGCCCCCTGACGTCACCGCAATGGCCGCTGCAGATGCAGGCTGCAGCTTTTTAATCGTCCGCAAATACGAGCGCGACTGTACTTACGTTTCAATTGTGATGGCACTTCTTGCGGAGTGAAAGCCCTTTGTGAAATTGCTTCTTTGGTTTTGATTGAGAACCGAAATTTTATATCTACTGTTTGCAACATTTTTTTTTGTTGTTGAAAATGTTGTAATAAGAAGTTGTAACATTACTCTTTTTGTAAAAGTAATTAAGTAAGTACTTACCTAATTGTTTTGTATGTTAATAAAGCTGATTCGGATTCTAGTGTTTAAATACTATTTTAAAATAGACTTTAAACACCTGTTATTATATCGAATTGCAACTGCCATTAAATTGGTTTTTAATGTCAGCAATTTTATTAAAATAAATCAATTCTAGTGATTCATACTTATAACAGCATCGAGGGTCGATGCGCTCACCACCTGTCACGCTGAGCACATTTTGTAGTCGCTATTTAATGAAAAGTGGACTATGGCAGAGGACTGCTTATGCTATTCCTCATTGCCTAGTCTCTGACTAACCCTTCGGGGATCATAGTCGCGATTGTGTATGTTGTATGTATTATTAATATATTTGGAAACCATAATCTTCAAATGAATTAGAAAAATAGTCTAACGTTGATTACCATGCTGAGGTTATATATTTTTTTCAAAGACATTTAATTATAAATATTAATATTGCAATATTAATTAAAATTATTAGTTGGTAACCTTACAACCCGCATTGGGCCAGCGTGGTGACTTTTAACCCAATCTACACAAGTCCATGTGACAAGGCCTGTGGTCAGCATTTCATAGGCTGATGATGATGTAATTGGTAACATTATATTTTGAACAATAAGAACCTAAGAAGCTATGAACTAACTTTTTACGAATACTGATGAAAACCTTTTTGACAGTTCTGGCTTAACCAGAATGTGCAAAATCTTGTACAGTGCAAAGTCTGTACAGACAACACAACAATCAGATGCGAAAACAATGGCAGAACACGTAATAGAAGTTCCTACAACTAAATTAAAATTAACGGACAACATAATCTAATCACATTTAATTAGTGTTGAATTAATTAGGTCCTATATTCTTGCTGGATATCCAACAATGGACATTTTTCGGCTAATTACGAATAAATGATTCTTAATATTGAAATGAGAAATTAGTTACATTACTGAGACCAACAAAATAAACCCAACACTTTAGCGAAAACCAAATTCATTACAACCGATAACATAGTGCCTCCTCCGCCAAAGCGCTCGCACTTCGCTATTCGTCTGTCATTATCGTCATCGCAAATTGGTACTTGGATGATTGACACGGCCCCAACTAATTCGTGTAATAGACGTGCCCCGCCGAAGTATACTTAACCGGGCTATACTTAAGCGCAATTTTGGTTAAGTAACGGTCATTAAGTGCCCCGTAGTGCAGTGTAGACGCGCTCAGTGGGCTATCTTGAAATTGAGTGATATAAAGTAAAAAAAATATATTTTTATTCAAAATGAACTTACTGTTTTGGCTTAAAACGACACTAGTTAAATAAATGAAATACTTTTTTGTTCAGACAAGTGGAGACCTTGTATTACCGAGAAGAAGCAAAGGCATAAGTAATACATTTTATTCTTTCTTTGGAAACTTTTCAGACAGACTTTTCAAGCGACCTACTTACTCTGTTCTATAGAATAGTGGAGAGCTTTTCTTGAAACCACCGACTGTGACCGAGTTGATTTTTCTATAAGAACTTGTTGTAGGGCTCCTAAGGCTTCCACAGTGTGCCCGAGTTTTGGCGACAAACACTTAAGAGCTTCCATGAGCAGAATGACAAGATTCTACGCGAGAGAACGTATCGGTCGTCGCGTGTCGTCGTCGAGAATGCGGAAAACCTGAGGTGGTAAGGTCCTAGCTATTATGTGACCATCTCATAAGTCGTCGGGTTGACCGGGTCTTTATTTATTTTTGTTTTATTTACGTATTAAATTCTTTTTACAGTAGTTTAAAGTAGCCAGTTCCTTAGTGATTTGGGGTGTAGTGCTCTTCCACCTTTAGTCTTGACGACGCTTACCATCTTACATAATAAAATTATCTAAAGTTTCTCTACCATTTTCTTGATACCGGCAACCCCGTTATATCTGCACTGTGGCTTAAACCTTAAGTAAAAATACTTAAGTTAACCGCATACGGGCTCCAATCGTGTAGATAGTCCATAATATAACAGTGTCTGATTGAAACTCAGGACCGGAGTTGGTTTGATGAAAGACAAGATAAATTCAAAACTCCTCCTTTAGTAGGTAGGCTGGAAAAAGCTAGATAGTCTAAACTATTTTCCATTCCTCATAATGAATATAATACACGGAAAGTAGGTTTGAAGTTGCCTGAGGAGCGGGTGGAAAGTAATACTTTTCCGCCCTAGGGAGAATCGTTCTTCTGACAGGTAAGTACATACTGTCATATGTAGTGGTGACCTTTTGTTAAAATAATACTAACAACCCATCTCCTCTCTTGGGTGTCACAAAAGGCAACTAACGAACTAAAGACTGCACATACATCCAACAGCATAGAGCGGCGATGGGCTCATCAAAATAATACTACCAACCCCTTTCTTTCCTTGGGTGTCGTTAAAGGCGACTAACGGACTAAAGACATTCATGTTTTTGTGTTTTTACTTTCCTTATATTCGTAATGAAAAGCACAGTGTTTACCTCGGGTGAAAGAACTTGTTACTTATTTACTCCCTCGAACTACTAAATCCCGTCTCGGCAGTATACACCCCTTGGGTAACAATGTTCTATTATCAGTGTACCACAACTATTACGGTACCTACAAACTAAAAATACTCATAAATGTATGACTTTAAATGTCAATGAATAAAATTTTGTTAAGTAGGTAAGTATATTTATTTAAAAAAAAAAAAACAAGCATAATTTTTTTTGATGAAATGTAAGTACTTACTTATTTAAGTAAGTAAGTAATTATTTATTTATAAACAGGTATGCTATATACGTAACTTTCGAACAACTATTTTGTCTGACAAAAGTAATTTTGTGTACATTACATTAATTAAAAATTAAAACTATTAAAAGCCCACAGAAAATAGCGACAAAGTGCGGTCCATGGATAAATCATCGCTGACTCCGCCCCTGCCGCGGTCATGATTCGGCAAACCCGCGTAATGACTGAAACGAGGCGCCAACGTTCGGCTTTCGGCCCCGGCCGAATAGTATATAATTTGCCGAAACCACAGACAAAATCACGCGCTGATCCGATTCCGAATAACAAAACGAAAAACGTTTAATCAATTTAGTCTAGAGGTGGGGTTCACAACCTGTTCTAGTAAAAATTATAAAAGGTTATTTTTTTATTTCCAATGCTGATCATATAAATTTTTTATGCATAATTAAAATTAATTAATCGTAGTTTTATTTATTTAGACAAAACAAAAAAAACATCAAAACCAATAAATTATGAATTAAAACTGAATAACTTATAAACTAAAGCCTAAAAATTGCGTCACTCGTGATTTGCGATGATAAATGTAACATGAGAGTGGCCCAAGGTGCTGTTTAGTATCAACCAAAACACCAGAAGTGATTCACTTTATATAAATAATTAAGTATTACAAATAAATAAATATAAAAACATTACCTTTTTATTTTTAGTTTTTAATCCCAAGTTTAAATGTAAGGTTACGAACCCCTAGACATTCGTGTTGTACAAACCCACTAATAAGACGAATATTTGCCAAATTTCCGTGTCAAACGTTTGATGGATGGCCCAGGAAGCAATTTGTTGGCGCCAAACCTTTGTCGGAACTTGGCGCCGCCGCCGACCGGGATCTAGTAATAACACTACCTGTTTTCACCCTTTGTGTGTTTAGAAAAAAAATCCAAACGCCAAGGGTGGCCCGAGGTGATGAATGAAACGGAATTTTGGTTTTTTTTTATCCAAAACAATCACGGTACACTAATGATTATGGCGTTTTTCATAGTAATCGACAGAACGTGAAAACACAAGTACAAAGTTAATGTTGAACGTTTAACGATGTCCTTTGAATGTTACCCTGTTATTAATAAAGGTTGATTAAAGTTGTTGAAAGGTTTACATTACGCTTTACTTTAATCACCGTTTATTAATAACAGGGTAACCCTGATTAAAGTTACACTTAGGATTAAATTGACGCTGTCTCTATCTGTCTTCTTTAACAAAAACGAGACAGCGTCACTTTAAACTAAGGTGTAAAATTTGGCCATTTTAATAATAAGACTGTTAGTTATAGCATTTAAAGGACATCGTAAAACTTTCAACAATAACTTTTTATTTGTGTTTTCAGGTTCTGTCGATAATGCAGCAACAGCTTATATCTAACGATAAGAACTAAAAAAAATATTATATTAAAAAGTATGTTAGCAATTGTTGGCAGGGACGTAGTGACGGCAAAGTAAAACTTCGTAGTTGTCTGAACGAATGCTTTTATTAAAGTGAGTGTCGATCCGTTGGCACAACGGTTTTATAATGAAAAGTCAATTGAGTGACTAATACAAAAATAGTGAATATTACACAAAGTAATCGTATGGTATAATCAATAGATATAATTTAATACCTAGAGTATTTTCGTATATTCCAACAACAATATCCAGTCCTGTGTTGTCCAGTTTACAAGAACTTGACTTAAACTCCAAGGAAATTAAATTCGTTTATTACATTTTTAGGTATCTCTTAACTAGCAGACAAATAAAAAGTTTAATGTTGAAACATCATACCTTGATTAGCCTAGATTCAAGATAAACACTAAGAATTTTCTTCTTACTAATACTGAAACAACACTTTCAAAAGCACTGCGTTAATATTTGCTTCTAAAAAAAGCCCTTGAAATTGGATCAATAACAAATCAATAATAAGTTTTTGCAAAGTAACAACAAAAACACCAAATACCATTTTAATCCAAAAACGACTAAGGATCAACAGCAGTCTTTCATAGCAAAATCGAAGTAAAGCTTCGACGCAAACAATAAATCTAATTAAGACTGAATAGCGGGACGAGGAGTCTTTGTCATCGCCATTGAGCCTTCAAACGCAAGCCCATTGTCGTATCTATTCATGCCGACAGTAGGGCCTACTTAATAAACGGATGTCCTGAGTTGTCGATGAATTGAACCAAAAAATATAAATAAAATATTCAGTCAATCCTCGCTAAGCTTGCTCTCATAATTATATATCGCACTTTATTAAATTACCTAAGTCAAGTTATTTGCGCTACCCCAACAGGGTAATGTATGTATCAGGTCATCATCATTTTCAGTTATCAGCCTGTGAACTTCAAAATGCTGGGCAATCTGGCATACCTTGAGTAATATATGAGAGCGTTAAGTACTATAACGCTTTTCTCTCTTCCCCATTTTTTTATAAAAGTTCAGCAATTACCGGTAAAAAATGGTTAAGTTATCCCATGATCAGATAAAATGTAAATAAAATGCAATGTAAGTAAACCACTTAAAAATAATCACAGTAAAACTATATCCATAGACAGTAGTTGCTCATCCCAATCACATCCATAATGATGAAACACCGTATAGGTTGTTGCAGTATTCAACATTGTAACGCGTCAGCATTTCGGTTCCAGCTTTCTGATTCCTGTCACATTACTTTTAGACGATAAACAATATGAATTCCACGCGGCGAAACGTAAAATCAATCGCGCCGCCTCACCACGCGCGGTGACCAATCAGATCCATCGCTTTTTATGGTGACAAGTGTCCAATTATCTCTGAATGAAATAATGATAGAGGTCCTGAGATGTAGGCGCTTGCAGCATTCGAAATTAGGTGGGAGATAGGGTTGAAACTAAAGGAACACTTACAAAATTCACTTGCACAGTCAAAAGAATATGTCATAATTTTGGGACCCTATTAAAACAATGACAACATTGTGTACCTTGCAAATGTTACTATGCAATATCAGTATAGGGAACTAAAAGAGATAATTCATAATTATTTAAATCATAATTTATTTCTAATAAAATATGGTAACATAAATAAGATGGAGCAGTAAAAATTTCGGTATCACATATTTATGCCCTAAAACAGCGTAGAAATGTTTCAAAATTAAAAGGTAATACAATTAACATCATAACAAAATTAAATAGTTTAATTATATTTTTCATGCATGTTTAAAATGATAAAATAAATAAATTAATATAAAAAAGATTTGATTGGATATATTACATTGCATTTATAAAAAAGAAAAATAGCTAAATTAGAACATAAAGTCATCATTTAAAAGTCACTAACAGAATAATAACATCTGTCCAACAAGATGGACTTTAATCTCTTCTTAAAGAGTGACAATGGCAAATTTAAACGTAACATACTAACTAACTTCTTTCTTGATGGGGTCTGTTTAGTTAGCTATTATCTCCATTTTCCTTCTTGTGTTTTTAATGTTTATCCACATTTTACGTTAAATCTTAGTTAAGTTTTAGGTTATTAAATAAAATACTGAGTTCACGTTTGCATGCCGTGGCAACATTTAATTAAGTCAGCACTTAGAATGAGATACAGTTCACTTACTTAAGTCTTTTGAAGTGTATCCCTTGTTGGTTGTCCTAATAAATAAAATAAAAATAATTAAATAAATTATTTGGTATCTTACTGTATATAGCTGGTGCCATACCAAATATGCTCTTTTTAACAGTGATGTGCTAGTAACTAGTAAGTTTTGATATTGAGCATAGAGATAGTTGAATAGATTGGTCTGTATCTGTGTCAGAACTTGCCATGTTTTGCAACTAAGTTTAGACATAAAAACGTTTCCGATTCTGGTTTGTTAAAATAACAATACAATTAAAAGAAGTACTTAAGTTGGTAATTAACAACTTTTTAATTAGGTGTTTTTCGATTTTTTGGTTTTCTTTACGAGAATCTATTTACTTGGCTTAGGAGATTTATATCCCCTTGAATAAGAATAATGTTTAGCTTTCTACTACTCTTAAGACTGCTCACATTATTGTAAGAATAATTGACTACTAGCTTTTGCCCGCGGCTTTGCTCGCCTTGATGTAGATGATATATCAAATGTTCGCCCATGTTCTGCTCCGAGCCCCACAAAATGACACATTAACCATTTTCTGTCCAACCGTAAACGCGTGAAATGGTATACAAAATCAAGTTTACACAAATAATATATTTACTAGCTTGAAAAACAGCCAGGCATTTGTTCCTTTTCACTGACACAACAAAAGTGTAACCTAACCTCATTTCGGAGATTCGTCAGTCAGCCCTAGGGCTCGGCACGCCAGTTTTTACAAAGTCCCACCCGCGAGAAGTCTGAAGCGGACAATCCCCGCATATTCGGACGCGTCTCCGTCGCGGCTGCATTCACGAATATTTCCGACGTGTTTTGCCCTATTATTTATTCCGGCGGCACTTTCGCAGGATCGGTTCGCAGGAATTAAAGATACGACCGAAATTTGAAGCGGCGAATGTTTTCGATGTTAATCATTCGTTGTCAGCCATCAGCGATTTATGTTTGGCCGGAGTGCTTTAAATATTTGGCTGTTATGTTGTTTCCTTAGAATTTAACCTATGATTATGAGCGCTCGATGAGAAATGTCTCAGTTCTCAAGATTTTCGATACAGATGTAGAAAAGATTAATTTGAATTCGGATGGCTATTAAACTGGTTTTGATTTAAAGAAATATTTAACATTGCACATCCTATTATCATGTTGAACCGCTTTACGAAGAAAGTTCTCATTATTACTTCGATCACATATAATTAACTAATAATGTTTCAATCATAATTATGATCGAAGCATCATTAGTTAATTTCCTAAAATTGCATGCAACATCTATAACAATAGATAAAGATTTTCATCAATTTCTCAATCCAGTCACACATTTCGGATGTAGTAATAACTTAATCGATTCAGCATCAAGATTAAACCTTGCCTTATCGATGCCGCAAACAATCGATTGTTTTAATATTCTCAGCGGCGTATGCAAATACTATTTGCATGCATATTTCATTCTTTGCAACTGACGGGATTCACTAATTAGTTAAGACCGCCCACAGAGCTTGGATAGTGACGATTTATTTGATCCAGAAATAACGACGAATGCTGCAGACGAACATGTTGATTCTAATCGTCTCAAACCATACGTCAATGAAATGAGCCGTGCGATAGATGAAAGGGATACTTTTTTTTTAAAGAGAAGACATTACATTCGTCTAATGGAACAAGTTGGAAGCATACTTTCGGTCAAATATGTTTGTAACACATTCTAGTATGACTGGTAAGTGGTATGTGACATGTCACTAATAATCATTATATATTTTTATTTCAGACCATTTTGATCCATAGCTTTATTAGTAAATGTTAGTAACAATTGAGCTTAATCCTATGTTAGTGTTGTTAGCATATTAATTATATTATGTACTATTTCTTAAGCTCCGTTGCAATCTCTACCCAGTATCTTTGAATGGGGCAGTTCTGTCTAGCAGCAATCATCTTAAGGATACTGTTGCCGCTCTTACGTACTAAACGTAATCATTTGTGTTATATTAAATGTAGAAAAAGGAATCATTATCCATAATCATCATTATCATAATCAGCTTATATTAGTCCACTATTTAGCATATTCTTTTCCTAATGCATGCCACAGATTCGAACTTCGGTTCTTCTTATTAAACTGGTCCTACCTAACGTAAGTATTTGATTGTTTTACTTTGCCCGAGAACAATATCGTTAGGTTTAACCGATTTGTATCTATACTTAAGGTTGGGGTAAGTGATTATTTGATTAATATTCCCTAAACGCAATCTTTCAAAATTGTAATATTTTTTTCAATGTTTCGTTATCTTTGAGATTGTTTGAGCGTTATTAACGCAAATGATCATATATTACAAATTTATAAATAGCATTGCGAATTATTTTATGTTGCTGCTATCTATTTCAATCAAATATGTTATCATTGTCAAAATACAATTTCGTAGACAGTTTCAAATTTGGATCTGATAATATAATCAAGATACCGACAGTATGTACCGATGTAGCTACCAACTCTAAAACTTAATCACACAGATAGCGCGACAGTCCATACGTTACAGAAGTTCCAATTACAGAGTACTGCTCCGCGTCTATCTCGCAGCTGGCCATCAATATAGAATTAACACCACTGCTGTATCCATCACTCGTGCTGCAAAAACGTCTTTTCATTGTGTGCAAACTATGTGGTGAACGACTCCTTAATGCAAACACGAACAAGCAAAAATACACTCTCGATTCCTCTAAAGAAAAATCCTATTTGCTTATAGACAAACACGAATCCGGTTTCAAATGTCGTCAAAGCGAAAACACAAATTCAACATCAAAAACTGCTTTAGAACCAACACGATAAAGTTAAATATTGACTACAAAGCTTTGTGATTCAACGTGTGATAGAAACCATCTGAAAATTAGACTTTACTTTCGAAGGAAAAGGTCGTAAATCGCTTGAGTGTCGCGTCGTTCGTTATGGCGAGTACTCAATCCACATATCCGCGCGTCGACAATGCGCTCCCGTGAAAAAGTGATATCAATCATCCCAGACGATGATAGATACCCTTGTAAAGGCAGGTTTAGACGGCCGGAACGGCCAGCGCTACTTTAATGTTTATTAAAACTTAATGTATGGAGTATAATGGACCATCCGTTACTCACCGCAGTATTAATAGTGTCACCAGGGTTTATGGAAGAATGAATGTGTTAGCATAATATTATGGTAGAAGGTAAAACTGTCACAAGTTATTTTGAGGGTTCTGTAGTAAACCTCTAGAGTTTCGTCCTGAGTATTCGTACAAAACATACTCATACTAGAACCAATATCACAGAATAAGTAATAGTACTCAATATTGAAAATTATGAATTCATAACCGATATTCTAAATTAATGACTCTTAAACCATCTTAACATTTCGAATGCGTGTCCAACTGATATTTCACCAGTAATTAATTCCATCAGTGTATCGGTAAAAAAAAACACCAAAAAATTATTCAATTTCAATGCATAACTTGCATATAATAATTATATCAAAATTACGAAAGAGAACAAATGAATAAAGATCCTACTAGTCATGACAACATGACT
Source organism: Scoparia ambigualis (assembly GCA_963921215.1). Lineage (NCBI taxonomy): Eukaryota > Metazoa > Arthropoda > Insecta > Lepidoptera > Crambidae > Scoparia > Scoparia ambigualis. The sequence goes on from OY992511.1 coordinate 2,451,952, forward strand.
AATACAGGAAAAAGGATACTCTCTTTGTAATTTGCGATCTCTTTTGAAGTATCTATTATGCTGTTACATGGATTTGTATTTAATCTTAAGTTGAAGTTCATGGTTGTAATTAATTTAATATCGATATAATCGAAGTCGAAATATTAATCCAAATGTAATCCCTAGTGCCATGGGACCACGGATAATTAAAATTACGCGTAGACCCGGTAATGGGTCGACCCACCGGGACCACAGGGAAAGACTGGTCTTTGTATTTATCTATGCTAATTTTATGGTAGATGTGATCGTTTACTTTGAGTATCTACTGATAGGTACTAGATAGCGAGTCTTAAACAGGTTACAGCATATAAGTATCCGGGCCATTGGGTCAGCGAGGACCTCAAAGACGACATGGACATTAGAAGTGAACGAAGGGCGCTGGCTGTTCGATGCAATATGCGTTGGCCCACAGATTTGCACTAGGTACAAATCAAGTAAAGGTAACGCTGTTTAGGCGTACCTACTGCCAGTTCTTTTACACGTGCAGTCTGTGGGTCAACTATACGCAGAAGACATAACAGCGCCCTCCATGTCCAATACAACGAATCGCTCAGGATATTGTTGCGTAGACCTAGACATTGCAGTGCATCCGCAATGTTCGCGGAGGTGCGAGCTGATAGTTTCCACGTTGTGATGCGCAAGCGCTGCGCCTCCACACGGGCGCTTGTGTGCCTCGCACAACTCCATCCCGAGTGACATCGCAGACCGCTGGGACTCGCCTTTCCTGCGCTACTATGTTCACATGCATGCATCTATATAGCCACATCCATGCCCATTGTTGAAAACTATAATAATTCATATTTTAGTCAAATTTAAATTGCATTAAATAATTGTATTCCCAGAGTAATTGTAATCTGGTTTTATTAATTTATATCATATTGTCATGTCCATAGTTTAAATTTAAATTTTATAATAATTTAAATTGTATTTCTTAATTCTAATTGTATTAATATAATTTAATTTAATAATAATATGATACATACAGACTAACATAATTATAATCACGCACGACTAATATCCCCGAAGGGTTAGTCAGAGACCAGACAATGAAGACCGCAAAAGCAGTTCTCTGCCATAGTCCACTTTTCACCAAATAGCGACTGCAAATGTGCTCCGCGTGACAGGTGGTGAGCCCATCGCCGCTCTATGCTGTTTGATGGATGTGTAGTCCGTTAGTCGCCTTTTACGACACCCAAGGGAAGAGAGGGGGAGGTAGTATTCTTTCACCGCCACGCGACACGGTTATAATAATACCATGTCAGTTTTAATTTAATTTAAATTATATTACTTTATGTATGTAATAAAATAACATAGCTCCTAAGTCCATTTGTTACTAACCCGTATGGGTCATTTTTGCTCAAATAAAGAAAATTATTTTTGCCCCCCATTCAAGTGTAGTCATCATCATCATCATCAGCCTATAAACGTCCCACTCCTGGGGACAGATCTCCCACGTGGACAATAGCACTTAGGGATATTAGGGCATAACCCACCACGCTGGCCGAATGCGGGTTGGTGAGTTTTAACAACTGTCATCTTACGACAACAACCGGGACCAATGGTTTAACGTGTCTTCCGAAGCACGGAAGAGCAGGTGTTTTAATTTGGTCACCCATCTAGCGATTCGGCATTGCGAAAGTTTCTTAGCGGGAAAGATCGCAAACCGAATGCGCCATCGAGTTCCTCTCTGCGCCATCGAGCTAGTGGTGTATAAGACTCGAGCACTCTGAGTCCTTTTACTAGTACTTAGGGATCGGAGTCGTTTACAGAACTCGCGACGACTTCCGAGTTTACGTGAGCCTCGAAGCATGACATTAGAGCTCGAGTCTTTTTGTGCGCTCGAGAATTTTTCTGCGCTCGAGTCTTTTCTTGCACTCGAGTCTTTTGTTGAGCCCTGGTTCTTTGTTGTATTTAGTTATTAAATGTTTTAAAGTTAGCATATTTAATACAAAACAATGATGAGTGTGTTTAAAGAGCAGTGATTTTTCATTTATGACACTGATTCAAATTGTAAATGAGAAATAAAATGATTGATGACGAATGATGAATGTGAATGATGAAAATGATGATTGATTACAATAGTAGTTAAAACAAAGAAAATTAGGAGTGCATAAGTTAACAGTAGGTCTATACTACGGGTGTTGCAACTTATTCTCTTAAGCCCACAACTTCGCAGCCTGCCAAAATCACTGGATACCGCGTTCGTATACTACCAGGCTTGCAGACGCAGCGTGTCGTAGTTTGCATGCTGCTGGTCAGAAAGAGACCATCGTATACCTTTTACTACTCGTTCCCATTATTATCAAGATCATCCTGTCATCCGAGTGTCCTATCGTCCGTAGCACGGTGCTACGAACTGCTCCTGCGGCTACGATCCTTCGCGCTACGAGTGCTACGAGTGTTCTCTTGTACAAAGTCATTTCTGCTGCGGTTGACTTTATGTTGTCCTGCTACTCGATATCCATAGTTTGTGTGACTCGAACGTAATAGTAATAAGGTAAAGGAGTCCGCCAAATCGATTATCGTTGAGCTCAATAGTGTCATTTCTAAAGAAAAAGTTCTACTGGCAGGCAAGGCAAGGTATTCAATAAAACCAACCCAAAGGAAGAAAAATTGAATTCCACTATAATTTAAATATATCAGGGCCACACAAACCAGTCTTTGTCTCAGAAACTCTCAAGATGAAGGCACAGAGACTGTTTTATCTGGCTCGCGAGTTTGCTCATGTCAATAACTTCGCATATTGCTGGACATCGAAAGGGTATTGTCTTCCTACGAAAAGCAGAGAACTTCCCGTTGGTCCCGTCCCCTTCCCGTAGACTGCGATGAGGACTTGGCGAAGCCGACTGTATTTTTCGCTTTTCACATAAAGTCAATCTAGATTTTTAACACTTATCCTTTTATTATTTTTGATTATTAGTTTATTTTTGCATGAACTTTGTCCTAGCTGGAATTTTTTGTTTTCTATGTTGATATACTCGTACTGTTGTTTTTCGGATTGTTGCTGCTGGATGATGGTTTTTCATAATGATTTGCTATTGCGTGTTTTTGATTTATTCATGGGTGTTGCTGCCGGATGTTAGATTTTTATAATAATATGATGTTGCTTATTTTGGAGCGTTGCTGATGAGTGTCAGTTTCCAATGATGGTTTACTGTCACGTGTTGTCTGTTATAATGGTTTTTTTAAAGCAGTGCAATAGAAATTTAATATAGGAATCCGAGTCTTGTATTCTAATAACCACAGTTAATGAAATAGATAAAATTTCTATTGGTAAATCTTTCACATGTGATCCTGAGTCCTATAGAAGCTTAATCGCTTCATAGGCTTTGGACACAATTATCATCGCTATCTACAGAAAAAAAAATCTGATTTCATTGAATCAATGGACAACCTATTAATCAAGTACAATTCATTTAAAAATTGTTATTATTATGGGGGATGATATTAATATTGATGTAAAAATTAAAACGAAGATCCAAACTCAACTGAATACTTAAATTTACTAGCTTCCCATGGTATTTTGAGAGGTCATACCTATCATACTAGAAGCAATAACGGCATCGACCATGCTATGGTAAACACAAGGTGCCCAGTCATTACTATGGTTTTAAAAGCCCCCCTAACTGATCATTCAGCCGTCTATAACATGTATTGATACCAGTTCACTATTAATACAAAAGCTCGAGTAATTACGAAGAAGGTTAACTACGCGACACTTTTGAACGATACTAAAAACACAAACTTTAATGATATTCTGAACCCTCAAGATGCTAACTGGGCTGCTGAGAGACTAAGTGAGTGATTGTTTCTAAAAAATTTCGATGTCTGAAGCCCTGGATCACTCCAGGGCTGCCACTGCATGAAAAATCGTAATGGGATGCATCTTAGATGTAAGATTTAATAGCCTCTGTGGTCTAGTGGCTAAGCCAGCGGTTTCAGACCCAGAGGTCCTGGGTTCGATTCCCAGCGGGGGATACATCTTGTGTGCTAGGTTTGGTTGGTAGGGCTGTTAAGTCCACCTGGCTAGCTACTACCATCTTATCTAAGTCTGTCGCCATAACAACTATGTTTATAGTATTGTTGTGTTCCGACAGTTAGAGATAAGATAGCCAGTTTCTCAGTGATTGAGGATTCCGGGTGAAGCGCGCTTCCAACTTCGGCCTTATCGTCACTTACCATCAGGTGAGATGAAGGCCAAGCGCTTACTCGTTCTAGCATAATAAAAAAAGATCGTACGCAATAATGCGATCCTTAATACCACATATAAACGCTATAGGAACCACTGCAATGATTTATTAAAACGTCTCAAAAAAAATCTTCGTTTCTTTCTTTCACGGAGTTCTTTCACGTGATTTCTGCACCGGAGTTACACCCCGGGGCCTGTTCGTGCTGCCTGCCTGCTAGTTTATGTGCCAGACCAGCCGGCCTAGCGTACACGACTTCACTTTAGTCCCTGCGCGCAGACTGAGTCCGCCGGTTCCAGGTTCCGGATAGCAACGCCGTCGACGAAGAAGAAGTTTTTAGCCTAAAGCTAAGTCTTTTAAGTCCTACTTAAGCGGACAGAGTGAGCGATCCATTTGAACCCTCCCTAAGCTATTGTTTATTTTATAAAGAATAGAAATAAACCTTGTCACCTATTCGCAGTTTTAATTTCTATTCTGAAGTAGGAACTAAACAGCTTCACCATGGCTCTAATTGAAGCAACTAATGACGAAATAGCGGCTCTCATCCTCAATTTAAAGATCAACTGTGCTGTTGGATGGGATGGCATTTCTGATAAAATTTTAAAAATTGCTTTACATGTGCCTCCAATTACACACATAGTAAACTTGTGTCTGCGTACGGGAGTGTTTCCACAAATTCAAAATATCGATCATTCACTCAATACATAAAGCAGGTAAAAAGTGTCGACAACTATCGCCCATATCCGTCTTACCAGCTCTGTCTAAGATATTAGAAAAGATTATGAACAAAAGATAATTATCATTTCTCGACAAAGAAAACTTCCTATCTAAAAATCAATACGGATTTAGAGCTGGTAAGTAAACTTCTGATGCGGTGATTCAACTTTCTAAGCATATTGCTGAACATCTAGACATTAAAAACAGATCTGTAGAAGTATTCCTAGATCTTGCGACAGTGTTCGACACAGTCTCTGTGCTGCTACTACTGAGCAAAATTAATAAAATGAGTATTCATGGATTAGCGCACGATCTTTTTACGTGCTACTTAACCTCCAGGACTCAAAGACTGCAGATTGGAGAGCGTGTTTATACTTATGGTATTCCTCAGGGCAGTGTAACAAGTGCTAGCCTACCTTATATTTATGATCTGTGCAACCTAAAACTAAATAATTGTAAGATTTTTACCTTTGCCGACTATACGTCACTTATATAGGCAAAACCTAAGAGGGGGCTAGGACTGAAGCTGAAGAGGGTATTCGTATTGCTATGCAATGGCTGCAAGCTAATATTTTAACCTTGAATACAACCAAAACCAAAATCATAACCTTTGGAAAATCACAGCGGGAAATTCCCGACACTAGTTACAAAATAAAAGCTCATAACTGTTTCTTGACTAATGCCTCCTTATGTCAGTCTCGGTGTCCTTTTAGACCAAACTTTAACTTGGAAACCACATATTCACATGATATCTGTAACAACCCACAAACTCATGTATGTTTTTAAATCATAGCGTCATAGCGTATAAGCCGTATAGATTTCCAACTCGTGAAACTGTATGCACTGTGTGATGTTTTGTCAGTAAGGCAATTGTTTGTAATTAACACCATCCTTAGGCCGTACAAAAAACTAAATGAAACACCTCAAACAGCGGTCACGCGCAGAAAGTACGTTTGCCACAAAAATGTTTTCAGAACCGTTTTTATTTTTTATTACCTTTTCTGTATAATAAAATTATTGATATATAGGTACACTAAATTACTCTTTTTATTATTTCTTTGGCAAAATAGAAGGTTCTATTACTTACCTAAATAACAGGCTCGGCCTAGCTTAGGTACTAGTGTATTGTAAAGTACCAAAATATCTACTTTGCATTAAAGATTCAAGTTGTGTTGTTTAGTTAATGAATTAGAAAAGTACTAAACTAGACCATAAGCAAAATTGTAATTAACTGCAATAACATTTTATGGATGTATTTTCTTTGGAACAAATAAATTTATCTTATCTTATCTTATTTAACTTAAAATTCATCTGTAATCTCGCCTCGAGTCCTTGTAAAGTAAATAAAGGGTAAAAATTCAAGTATTTTTTTTAAACTCGAGCTATTCTTGAAAGCTCGAGTTCATTTTAAGACTCGAGCTCTTTTGAAGACTCGATGTGTTTCTCAGAGAGGTCGCGCTCAACTAGACTCGTCCCGAGCCTATCAAGCTAACAGAGCCCTGCAATCCCCTGCCTCTACATCGAGCATTTAATTTTAAACAAATTATTTAAGGTCTCCTTCTTAGGTGGAGTTAATTCTTTTTCAAGTATCGTAACACTTAATCAGTTATTATTTTATGTAATTTGTATACAAGCACGTTTATGATGTAAGTATGAGTAATTATATCTAATTATTTTTCTCTAAACCTCCCCGTGTGCTGGTGTCGTTGTTGGGACGTTAATAGGCTGATGATTTTATTTTTTGACTAGTTTTATCTCTGACATCTAATCAGAAACGCATAGATAAAGGAATCACTGTCTAATTCATAAAGCAAATCATTTTGGTTGGTGGGTTTGATTCTATCCTAAGCTAGTAATTTATTTCAACGTATCAATTATATCTTAAAGTATATTGGAGCTTTGTTAACGCAAAAAACATCAAATATAAAAAAATTCGCTATACTTACATATAACAGAGCCTTCCAAAGTTTAATAGCGTATTTTTACTCATCTAAATAAGATAGAAAATATCAAAGTAGTTCAAAGACAGCGAAACTTCGAGTGGTGGTTCCCAATAGAGGTAGTAATTTTTTTCAACGTATATATACGTATATATTACGTAATATATTTGCGTAACTAACGCAAATATTTTACGTAACTATCATATTTTCTATGATTGTAAAATTACCTCTATAAAAATAAGCTCCTAAATAAAATTAGGAGGAAACCTCTCACGTCGGCACCTCTGGTTACGCTTAATTTCAAGTGCTTAAGATAACTCGTCAAACAGCCACCGAATACCTTTTTTACACTAATAAGCATTGCTATCGATTTAAAAGGACCGACACTTTATATGTGAAGTTGATAAAAATGGCGACAAAGCTGCCATGTGTCGACGCAGCGATAAGCAGATTCACCCGCGGTGTAGAGATAACGAACACAACGTATAACCAAATCACAGTAGGGCATTTTTAACTCTAAATATTTTTTTATTCTACCACAAAAGTTGCAATTACATAATATGACATAAGTAATAGTACTTTGAAGTAAAATTATCTCAACTGTTATTTAAATTATTTCTGAATTTATTATAGCACAGTTAATTTTTAAATAACTTAACTTTTTATTAAAAAAATTTATTGCAAATATTGTAATTTATTTCTAACATTTTTTGAAAACTATGTTACTGATGTTTATTTTGAATTTTCCTATGTTTGAAATTATTGTGTAAAACCCTTGTAAAAGGTGAAAATGTAGTGAGACGCTGTATGGAATATTAACGTCTATTTACATTTCACAATAAAGTATACTATCGCGGTTTGCGATCTTGCCGTTTAAGAATTTTTCGCAACGCAGGGTCAGTAGATGTGTGACCAAATATAAAAAAAACTCTAGCTCCTCCATTCTTCGGAAAGGACGTAAAGCCATTGGTACCAGTTGTTGTCGTAAGACTGCAGTCGGTAAAACCCACCAACCAGCTATAGGCCAGCCTGGTGGGTTATAATCCAAGCAGCAAAATTTGGTACTATAAGAGTCCTGAGAACGTTTTGGAGCGTGCTAATTAGTGTACATGATTAGCACTATAATGATGTTAAGAACGTTTACAGAACCCCGAATAGGCCCTAGTATTATCACTGATTTATTCTAAAAACATTACATAAGGGCTCTCACGGTAATAAATCAGCTATGTAGTTGAAACCTAAAAGTGTCGAGAAACGCTATTTGGTACTGAAATAGTGCTATCTGCAGCATTTATGTCACAAATTTGCACTATTAAAGTAACCAAAACATGTTTATAGTGCTATTTTGCGCCATAAACAATTCTAGTGATCTTTTTTATCACACTTATTTAATGTGCCTCGTCGTGTCGGTCGTCGTGAGTGTTCTTCAACGAAAATCGACAAATTAATAACAACAAAAATATTATGGTTTATTTCATTCGCCGTAGTAATAAAAATTAAAAGGACACTACGTAGCTCTGCCGTAACTTGCACTTGCGAAATTAATTCTATTGATAAAATCATTCATGCCGATTTCAAATTTGACAATGCGCCCTTGTAAGTTTCTTGTTTTAATTAAATTTAAATTAATAAAATAAATATTTTTCCCCACTATGGCTGGTATAGTACACATCGGCACCAGCCGTGCTGCTAATGTGCTATCATAGCAGAAAACAGCAGCCATATTTCGTTTCTCTTAGGGTTTCGTTGTCCAAATTTAAAATCAGACTAAATCAGTGTAGCAGAGCAGGTAATCAAAATAAATTTCCTTGTACCTACATTACATGCTTTTAGCAATAAGGCCGCCTATTATTTTCTCTTGTTGTTTGTGATTCTAAGTACTTACCTAACTATTTGTGCAATAAGTACCTATAGTGTTTATTTATCTACTTTTCTAAATACATAGGGGCATAATTTAGGGAATGGTAAATATGAAAGTAGGTACCTAAAATACGTAAGTAGGCACTCGCACTAGTATCTTTATTATTGACATTTCACATTCACAATGCTATACAGATACCTAGTCTATAATATAAAATATAGGATAAAATGTTTACTAGAAAAAAAATCAACCAATCTCAGGAAAGCTTGAATTGGCTTGCAGTAAATCGTCAACTACTAGAAAGAATTTAACGAGTCTTCTGGGGTCTCGGTTATTGTTCTCAAAAATTCTCATCTGTTTTCAAAAGCGTCCTTGGATCTTTTGGTAAGAAACTAGGAATACGCTTATTTATTATTTCTATCAAACTTTTAACTGCTTGATGAGGTATATTATAAGTGACGCACCATCTTCTTATATCACTGCATAATTGTTCATCTTTATTGCTATCTTCATCTGATTCAGATGTTGAGGAACTTTGAACAGAGGAGCTCTCACTCTCATAATAATATTCTTCATCCTTATTACTGACTTGAAAAGGAGGAACATTATTGCTACAACCCTGAAGTGGTACAAAACCAATATTTTGTACGGAACCATGAGCTGAATTTTCTGAACCCGCTTGACCAGTATTTACATTTTGGACATGAGCCTGTTGTATTGATGATAATGCCTGTGTATATCGACTCTTTACTTTTTTTTATAAGTATACTTACGCAAAGATCTCAAAACCATTATTAAATCTGTAATTACTTAAATCTTAACTAGATCTCTAAAAAAATCTACAGAGTGCCCTCATTTTGAAAAACTAGTGATATAATTATTGATACTGAATATCTATAAATCCAATTAGTCCATTAATTATTAATTTTAGTACTTGTTTGTGACGGTTTAATATCGTAGCAGTAACACGAACTCACTTATAGAGCTATTTAGAATTGAAGTTATTTAGCAGCTGCACCAGGAGTCGCTATGGTACTGTTAAGTACTGTAGAAGAGTTATCATGATTTTTATAGAACTAGCTCCATAGCGATGTTAAGGGAGCTTGTAAGAAAACATAAAGTTCCGTAATGATTGTGCAAGTTACTTTTACAGTGCAAATTGAACCTGTTATAGTGTTTTTGACACTTCTACAATACTAGTGCTGTTAAAGTTCTTTTCACGCATTTAGCAATACTAAATAGATACACAAAACTGTCAATAAAGTCGTCTATATTACTAAATAGTAACATAATCGCTATTATATTATCTATTATCGTGCAACACTTTAATGATTCTTTTGTATAGTCCTGTAAACGTTCTTATAGCAAAATTATAGTACTTAAATGTTCATTAATTTTATAAAAGCAAATCGCTCTGTTTAAAACCTTTATGGTACAAGCAGTCACAATGATTACCATTACAGGCCTACTATATCACTGTTTGGTGATAAAATGCCTTGGTTATAGAACCTTTTGTTACTTGGGAAGCTATGGTTCTATCTCTCCATGTGATATTGATCATGTAGGAAGGCCTCTGCCCAGCAGTGGAAAGTTTATCATTTGATGATGGCGATGATGAAAGTTGCAATCAAGCATACGGCTCACTTGATTCAGGCAAACGATTATCGAAACTTATGGACGTTTGCATATTTCACATAGCTGAATCAGAGTTTGATTAAATGAGAATAATAAAGCTGAAAAGAAACATTAGCAAATTCTGGGTTTTGTATTATTTTTAAATACATTTTATCGTATCTACAACCTTATTTCCTTTTCTTTTATTGTATGTATGTCTTGTGTAGTATTGTATGTAGAAATTTTAGTGATACTTTTATTATTTTAGATCAATCTTACTATTTTAACATTTAAAACAAAATTCTAGTTAAACAGCAACAATACCCCGAAAAGTGAAAGACAGCAAAATAAACGTAAACTATGCCATCTCGTGTGTGTTTACACAACTAATTGCAAAGTTTCCCTTCTGCCTCTCCATTAACAAACGGCTTGCCGGAGTGGCGGCGATATTAAAAGCTTCGTTATCTCGCTAGTAATTGTGAGAACTTAATCTTCCTTATCTGAACACCGCCGGTAGTGTTATCTTGACGTTTCGAGTATCAAAAACGGTATTGAAAACATGTGCACCGCACTCAATTGATTTTAGGAGGGAGCTTTACGATTAGTAGATGTATTTTCTCGAGAATGTCACGATGTGATCTCGAAAATTACGCAACTTTCGCAATGTCGGCTCAGTGAATGGGTGACCGAATTTCAATATCTTGAGCTCTATTCGTGCTTCGGAAGACACTTTAAGCTGTTGTTCCCGCCTAACGTCTCGTTTATAAAATGATTTGAACCAGGAAACATTACGTTTTATTGACTTGCATCTCCATAAATCTACACAAATACGAAATCTTCCAAATATTATACGATATATTATTATTTATTTCTTTTGTAAATATAAGTTTGGATGTCCTAATGCTTTAGAAGCTGTAGCCGGTGACCAATAATGTAGCGATCAGGTAGCCTCTTGTAAATATTTATTTAAGATATTGTTTCAGTCTCGACTTTGACAATTGTAAATTTATATTTAGAAATACCGTTAATTTTGAACTTTAACTCAACGACACACAGGTTATTTCTAATTCTATTTTGAAAATAAACAAAATTTACTAGAAACGCAATCTGGTGCTGAGCATTGACATTCAAAAATAAGCGATATTGTTTTGCTCCTATGAATTATTTTACAATACCTACTCGTATGACGTTCGAGATTTAAGTGTTGTTTGTATTCAAAAGGTGCGTTCAAATCATAGGTAGGACGCAAACAGTAGCTGGCCACCCGCGTATTTTTTAAAAAAACATTCATCTCCAGTGTTGTCTATGCAAACACGATTAAATCGACGTGGGGCGCGTTCCGATCATCGATCATACAGAATGTACTTAGCGTCGAGTGTTTATATTAGTTTCTGGATAGTGATGTGAAGCTGCAACTAAAATACGATGATTTTCTTAAAGTGTTTATGTTTAAAAATATCATGGATGCCTAAATAAAATGCCGGAAACGTACCTAGTGCAGTATTAAAAAAAGATTGTATAACCACACTGTTGATTTGTTTTAAAGTTTAAACGAGTGTGTACAATTAATATTGTAAGAAAATAACTATTCGTCTAAGTAAATACTCGTCAAATAAATAAGTATAATTTCCATTCCGCATTTTGAACTGAAAACAAAAGCCAGGCTACTAAACAATTAAGAGTGACAAATGAAACACGGTTTCACCACCCTATCTGCTAAGGCAACAATGGCTCACAATTATACCGTAGAGTCTATTTGCTCTGCCTCAGCTTGCCACAGATAACACAAATAAAAGACACTCGCTACCGTACAGCACTACCAACACAACAGCCAGTTGCGAGAGGGAGCCACTATCGCACAAGTCTTCGCGATAAAGTCGATTATCCTTTCATTTTGTATAGCGTACATTTAGTTTCATTTTTTGCCGCTTGCAAGTAAAGTTGGTTCTTCTGTACTCGCGTAAGCACTTGCCTTAGTGTAAACACGCCACGAGAGACTCTGTTTTGACAGTAATCAGAAAATTTTGTACTTCGAGGAACTACTATTGAGATGTCTTAGGAATTTAATGTCGGTTAAGGGTTTTATGAGACGTTGATGTTGGTGTTTCATCATTAGAAAACAAAGGTTGTAAAGAATAAAGCGGGCACAAAAATAAGTTGTTTAAAGATTAGAATGATAGAATATAATACTTATTATTCACAAAATACAGAAACGCTACAATTAATAAGGTTTTAGGGTTCGAAACGTCAGGATAATATAAATAAAACTATAAATAGTAAATTAAACGCGAGTTAATCCGTAAAAAAGTGTTTCATTTCAATGTGTAGTGCTCGCTTAAACCTCAGACAACAATAAGGTTTTAGAAGTCATACAAAATCTTCCTGTTTGTCCCGCTAGTTTGTAATTATTTTATATCTTTTCGTACGAAACAAAGATAAACATAATCAACCACAAGGTTAGCGTTTTAACCGGACAACCGTTATCCGTTTTTGTACACGGATTCGAGCTTAACTTTTTTAATATTTAGTTTTGAAAAGATCTACTGCGCCTTAAGCCTTGATATTGGGTTATTTTCACAATTTGATCAAGTTAAAGTTATATTGTGGAAATGAGTCGGCTACTACTACTATTTCCAATTCTAGTAAAATAATAATACAATTATGATTCGTAATACAAAGCACAGAATCCAACCACTATAATTTGTATATGATCAAAGCAACGCCATCTAGTAACGAATTCGTGAAACCAATATGAAATTTTTAAAAAAGCTCCTACTAGGCACTCCGCAGTGAGGCGTTTCATTTATTAACATAAAAGATGTGCACAACGCTTAGCTGTTGATGATCAATAAAAAAACTGCATCTAATTACACCATAAACAAACACAAAGCAGCTCCCATGTCGCTTACTCATACAAATTTCCTCACCGTAGTATGTGAAGAACAGTGTTGCGTGTGTATAAGTAAACTGATGACTTCAACCCGTCATTACGGCGACAAGATGATCGGCGATCAATCATTACGAGTGATTGAGACAAATTACATTCATCCCGCTGAAACGGGGCGAAACGGGGCAAAACGGGCAAAAAGTCGCTCTAAGTGATATTAAGGCTTATGCACAACGCGCCCGTATAGATTATAATGATTATGCGTTATCGAAGAATATTAAACTTTTTGTGTTGTTATGGTTATGTGTGGCGTGGCGGTTCGGAATAGTTATCGATCACGAATGGATATTACTAAGAACGCTTTGCATTCAGTGGTCGGACCTAGTACGGAAATACATTATTTTTTTCTACTGCTATTGTGTTTTCTAAGAATGTAACTTTTTACATAAACATAATTCATTTTTTTTTTTTAAATAGGCAAATTTATATTGATTATAGATGCAAATTGGCATACAAAAACTGTGTAATTATTTATTCCCAAAACTAAATTAACTATTTTAGATTTATGGGTATAAGACTATAGAAAAATAACATTTGAATAATGTGTAGTGTAATTAAGTAATCAATTAAATATGTGATTATGAAATATCTTTAAAGGCAACATACCCGAAATTATTTTATAATATCATAACTAGGGTTGTTATATGTTATATTTTGAGGCAGTTTTTGTTGTTAAACCGTTTTACCAGCATTATTCTAAAGTAGTACAAAATTTAATTTGAGTTATATTCCTCCTTTTTCGTTGTTTTTCTTTCTCTGACTGGCTAAACACTATCTGCCATACTATAAAACCATGACTATAGACAACTCTAGTTTAACATTAGTTAGACAATGTCTAAAACAGATGATCGCCCTTTTACGCTAAAAGTTTTAGAAGTACTAAGTACTGAGAATTTACACGCACTTTAAACACGCAGCTAACTTGAAACACCGTTTTGTAATACATCCCGGAATTTAGTAATTTTCCGTTTACTACACATGACACTTCTTTTACGAAGCTGACGTATCTGCCCTACAGTAGGACCAAATATAGTGGAAATAATAACATTATTAATTGATCAACATCAATGTGGATACCACCTTAAGCTAAAATTGTTAAAATGATCTCAAACAAAGGATTTTTGTTTTCGATTAACCATTAACTCGGTAAATTACTGCGTAATCATTGAGCTAAGCATTCGCGTTTCCCATTATCCTTAATACTAATTGGATATATTTTAACCGACTAGTGATCACCACTGGTATCAGACCCAGAGGTTACGGGTTCAGTTGCCAAAGAGGGACATCCATTGGACTCGCGGTTAAATTGTTTAAACCCCCCTGGTTAGCTAATGCCATTATATTATACTCTTATTTCCTATTTCTAAAGTATGTAGGTAATACCTACTTAAATAATTAATCTAACATATCTGCTGCAGGCTACAAATAAATCGATATTCCCAATAGCAACGTTTAAAGAAACTCATTGGCGATTGACTAATAATAAGTGGTTTTTGTACGCAAAAAGCTACCGATCATTATTTCTAATGTTATTATATAGATAGGCATGACCAATTGCCCCATTCGTATATAATAATTCACGTGGCAGCCTTTCATTAGCGAGAGACGGTGCCTATCCATCATTATTAAGTATAAAGCGTTAGTCATCAGAAATTGTGTTGCAAATTGGTCTGATGTCATCATAACTCGCTATAACAGTTTGCTATGCTACCGTAGCAACGTTAAACTTTATCAATATACTCATTTAACACTTGTTGTAAATAACTTACTTGTTTTGCGAAAATTATTTTTAAAAAATCTAGTATTTTTATGACATAACCAGAAAAATTGGTAGTTCATCTAACCCGGTATGTCAGTCGATTGTATTTTATTAAAGCCTTATGTCGAGTTGTAACAAAAGTTATTCAATTTGTATGTACACGTCATCGTCATCAGCCTATAAACGGTCCATCTGAGCACAGGCCTTCCCACAGATAGACAATAGCACATGGGGAGATGGGCCCTTACCCACCACTGGCCCAACGCGGGTTCGAACGTTGTATTTTTCAGCAATGAAATTGAAATTCAAACAAAGGCGGCGCCGCTAAGCAGGCTCGCCCCGCCGTCAGTGCCGTCACACAGTCATCAGTGCGCGGCCATCGCCATTTTTCCGATAATAACGTCGTATAATCACAAAGCGCGGCATAATGGGCGCCTGCCCTGCGGTTGCACGTCAAATTACACGTTGCGCCCGCCGCGGGCCACGTCTGTCCGTCTGCATGTCCCCTTTTATTAGTATCTACTTAGTTCGTTTTTTATAAAGCTGTAATAACAAACCCTGATAAGTGCATGGCACGTTGGCAGGTCGACTTTATTGAAGTATCAAACGAGTACCGTTTTATTTATGAATGCAAGTCATGTTGAAGGCTATTTAGAATAGTTGGTTTATACGTGAAAAGTTAAATCGCTCGTGTGATCCATTGTTACGAATTAAAGGTTTTCGCATTAAATAATATGTTGAGAATCATATCTAAAAATATTAATGAAGCTTCACATGCTGAAGGAAATTGCAGAGATCGAAATAGTTATTTAGAAAACATTTTATGCGTTTTAAAATCCGGGTGCACCAAAGTTCACCTACATATCCAACTCCGATAATTGGAACTCCGCTTGTGCGCTTCCTAATGTGCTTCCTAACATTTTTCATCCTAACAATCACAATTCCCAACTAGGTACTCTGTTTCTAATGTTCATAATTCCGAATCATTCAACTACATTATGTCAGTAGCAATAAACATCTATTATACTTTGTTTGTTTTCCTATATTCTCTCAACATAACTGTCTTTTACACTATTATTCAAATGATTGAGTACACTAGCTGCCCTACTCCTGTAGGTCACCGTTGTATTTTCTTTTAATATGAGTAAAAATATTATGGAAATTATGTTTAGGGATAAAAGCGTTATGAAAAACAACAGTAGGAATTACAATTTTCGGAAACATGAGTGTTATGAACATCGTCGGCAGTACCTACTACAAATTGTATGAATGAAAACTTTAGGAAGAAAATTTTTAGGAAGAGTGATTATTCGGATTACAAATCGGTAGGAAGAACCATTTCGGGTAAAGAACTTTAGGTGAGCCAATATGGACCCTTGAATCCACTGTAGAAAGTTTAAAATCGCGTATAAAGTCTGATTATATTTACAACAAACAAACTTTTTTCGTCAGCTTAGGGTACTCTTGACCTGACCTTACACGAGAACGTCTCCACTCTGGTCGGTGAACATTTGCCGAGTTTTCCCTTAACATAATATTATGTGTGTAACCCTATGCTGCTGTAATCGACTTAACATTAAGAATTGCTAAGCACAAGTGGGCAGGGCACATCGCTCTTAGAACCGAAGGCCGAACTGTTCTTGAATGGCGACTGCGCACCAGAAGACTTTGCAAAAGCAGGCCTCCAACACGGTAGACCGACGATCTGGTGAAGGTCGGGGATAGCCGTTGGTTGCGAGCAGAACAAGACTGACCGTGGTCGAGTCCTTGAAGAAACCTTTGTCCAACGGTGGTTCTTCGCTGACGATGAACTCTATTCTGCAATTAATTTAGAATCTGGTTTAACAATTTTCAATGAATATTCTAATAAACGAAATCTAGCGATGAACATAATTATTATTATTATTGTCATCCTATTATGTCCCAGGGCAAAGGCCATTAAACATAAACATTATATTCTCATTTTTTTGTAAAACATGCAGTTAAGCTAAACTGTGTTTTCATCAGCCAGCAATCTTTTTCACAAGTTAACCGGCAATATTTCCCAACAAGCTTTGGTCCAAAGTGGCCAGCCCTCATAAAGGGCACTTGTGATGTGAACATCAAAGCGCAGGAAGCACGCATCACTCGCGTCGTTGCAAACATCCTTTACAGTTAACCGATTGCCGGTACGTCACATTAGTAAACATTATTTTTTTAGTAATGGACCAACTTAACAGTTTGTTCAACATCTGAGAAACAATTATGGACAATGGTAATAAATATGCAATATCGGTTCTTAAATAAAATCATTGCTTCGTATTTCAATAGTATTATTATTTTGTTTATCTTGGTATGGGCATGTCATGAGAAAGATTGAAACTAAAAGAGTGATGAACATGAGACTTTGGATGGTGGGAGAGAGAGAAATTAAACAAAATATGGATTGACTGTGTAAGGGAAGGGAATGATTGAAAATGTGACTGTTCAAGATTACGGTTAAGAGAGGAGAATGGAACAAAAAGACCGAACCCTAGTAAAATAGGACTAGGGTATCAAGAAGAAGAAGATGATTGGGAAATTTAAATTAAAATGGTCACACACAGTTCTACATGTGGCAGTGGCTTGTGTTCTATCGTTTACGATGACTTATTTATGATGCTAAGTAATATAAATGTAAGTATGTTTCAATTTAATTTGCATGAAATAATAATTTCTATAACGACTACTTGTTTTTCACAGACTTTCCCACATGGACAAAACACATGGGGAGATTGGCCCTAACCCACCACGCTGGTCCAATGCGGGTTGGTGGGTTTTGGACCCGGAATTGCGAAAGTTGCTTAACAACTGGCAAAATCGCAATCCGAACGCCTTATCCACTTCTTCTAGTACCTCCTAGTACTCTTAAGTGTAAATAATATCAATCTGTATTGATCCATTTCTTGTTTTCTATAACACGTGGCGAAAGAAAGAAGGTGCTTTTGTGTTAAACGACAAAAACGTTTCTCACATTATGTAGAAAATTCTATTATAAATTCGATTGATCTTTCTGAACGTTACTTTGGCTATGCCTTCCGTCCATTTAGCACTTGAGATATCGCCACTCAGCTGCGATATTGGTTCTTATGCGAATCAGATAGCATCGCAGCAACGCGGCTTGAGTGTATCAGTTATGTTACCTGCCACCTATACCTATATTTTAAATAGATATGATATATTTAGGATTAAATATTGTTAAATGTTCGTAATTATTTTTAAATTTTTTATATACTTATATAAAATTATTTTTAAAAATGTGTAATTTGATAATAATTATAATCATAACTAAAATACTAATAAATATAACGATGACCAATACTAACGTTTAGGTTAAAGAGAATTTATTTCTCATAAACTTTACACATTCACCAATAATTCTGTAGAAAAACAAAAGGAAAAACAATTACAAATTACAATGTGATTTTTGGCCAATCAGCTTAGGTTACATATCTTATTACATACAGTACAACCGGTGTGTCTGTGTGTCTGTGCAGACGCCACAGGTCAAAGCATCACAACATGGCAGACAAAATCAGTCTCCAATAAGATAAAAAAACCTATTCAACAATTCTCTAACTTTATCGTATGTGTATATGGATTGATCAATAAATAATATCGATTAGAGAAACTGGGTAGTTCCGGGCAGGTGGGTCGCCGGCGTGCGCATTCAAGGTATTAAGGGGGGTTAGGCGGTGAAAACGGAAAAATTGGCTGTTGCTGTTGCTTTAGGTTGCTCTAGAAAAGCTGACTATCGCTAAATTGCGAAGGTAGTTTAACAAGCCCTAACTGGGAACAAACCCGGGACCACAATGCTACATAAACGTATCTGTTGGTATTCAATAACTCAATTGGAATAGTCTTAGGTACTAGTTATTAAACTTGCCTAAAAACGATAGAGATCTTTGCAGTCCGTATATACTTACTTACGATTTAATTTGTCTTTTTTAATTTGTAAATATTTAACTTTGAAACAATTGCTCTTAAAGAATAACTAACCAGTTGTACTAACAGTAAACCGAAAATGACCTCCTACATTTTAACAAGGAATGAAAAAAATGTAATCACAAAGCTATTTCTCAAGGCACAAATCAACTTCTGAATCGGCTACCGCATTATAGCGCTATCCGCCGAATCTCTGGCCGTCCAAATAAGTGCTACTTTCATTAACGTCGTTATCTTACCGCTCGACCACGACCACAGGTGGTTTGCGATGCGACGGGCAACTTCTCTATACCTTACGTACTTTCTATCACCTTTAAATAAGACTGCGGTAGTATAACGCGCAATGATCTGGAAAAAGAGTGCCTCGCTTTGAGACGCCCGTTCCCGTGGTAGAGGCCTTAGATCGCGCCGGCGCAACCAACATTATCTCCGCTGAAATATCTGGTGGCTGTCAAAAGTATATCATTTAGTAACCAGCAATCGGCCGCAGATCATCTGATAGACAATCACCGTCAGCATAAGTGTACTTGAATATAGTTTGTCCGTTGGAGGTGTGTTTCATAATGAAGCGTTTTTACGAAGACAAAATAGACTTCTTTATAGTTTACTACAGAGAGAGAGAGAGAGAGAGAGAGATAGAGACAAACTGAGAAACTGTTATTTAGCAGCGCTTTTCCAGAATATGCAGACATTAATTTTACGACGCGTTATGAGATTACGTTCTACTAACATTCCAAAAGTAGTTTGTTACTGAAACTAAGTTTTTAATTAATAAAGTCTGTTGTTTTTTTGGGTAATTGGATATGACGATACAACGCGTTTATTTTACACATTATTTTATTTTAATAATTCGAACCCTTTACCTTTGTTTACCTGTGGTCTAATGAACAAAAACATAGATTTTAAATATATCATTACATTTTATTATCGTTGTGAAACGATTTTTAAAGCTAAGTTCTATTTTATAAAACATTTCTGTGATTTACTAGGTACCAAAGTTATCGTTAAAATAATGCCTGATTATTTTTGGGTCTAAGGCCCAAGATTCTAGCAGAATTAGCAAGCCTTAAGAATGGGGATGAATGATATTTACTATATAAGAAATAGCTAAGTAACTTCCATCACTTTCATTTTAATACATTTTAGTTCCACAATACATTGTAAAGATTTCGAATATTTTAAACTTAGGATTTTAAAGTTATAAGTATTTAGTCTGTCTGTACAAAGAGTCGGTGTTCCACAAACAGCTACCGGATAATACGAAACGGACCGTCATTAAAGTAATTTTATCGTAATGAACATGATATATCTACATTTTTATCGCCGCCACGCATCGCATCGCCGCGTTATTAATTTTATCAACATTACAATATATGATCGCTCTAGTTTTTGTTGCAAAACACAGATAACACTTGCAGTTAATCACTGTTTTTGCTCGCCTTTCATTCTGACAGTACCTACATAATGTTAATATTTTATTAGTAGTAAGCAATAATGGAACCAATTTATAAAATCATTTTTTTTCAAACTTGAGTCTTACTTTTTAGTTATTTTTTTTAGGTTCTCAAATAAATGTCTGTCAAATAGAATTACTTATTATTTAAATCTCATAATATAATAAACATTGGCAATCGGACATTACGTTTGACATTACTTATAGAAAACTTGTTGCATTTTTTAAAAGTAGAATGAACCTTGAGGCGCCTATAAACTCTGTCAATACCGTCAACCATCAAACACTGTCTGGAAACTTTAAACAGTTTTGGCATCGGAAATTCCGAGTGGACCACGTCGCTTTCGTTACATGTTATAATTTTAACTCTATCTTGCAGTAGCCGATCGAGCCACAAAGCTTCCATTATCTCGATCTGCCGTCAATCAATCTCCTCGCCCGTCATTGCTTTCCAGCAAATTTATTAATGCACTCGCGTTGACTTAGATAACTTCGATTTTAGCTTCTATTTTTTCGAGTTTAAGACCTACATCGACTGCTTCAGCTAGCTCATCAATCGCATCAGCCGTAGCATTCACCGAGTCAGGATCGAGACAATCGTCTGTTTGAGTGACAGGTAAAAGAAGTCAGTGCGTCGTTCTTTGTTGGTAGATCGATTATTGGATCGGTGGGTAATTGGATAGCGGGTCGATAATGCGACTGATACGTTTGCCGAGTGCCGTCGAGTAATGTGATTCAACCAATCAGAATCTGCGGTTGGCTTCTGTAACGTTATCAGCGAGAGAAGTTTCTTTCGTAATAAGCTTAGGAAACTTAATATTCGAAACACGTTTGTTTTATTACTATGATATAAAAAACTGAATTCACTTTTTTGTCGTCAATATTTTAATGCTAAGTCATATTTAAAGCAGATTAATTATTCAACTTAACTGATGCATTGCTGTGATAATACGCAATTACTGTAGTAAAACTATGTTAATTTAATACAGTCAAATCAAGATAAAGTATCGGGCATGTTATTGGACCGTCAAAACTGTACAAAGTGAACATGATTCAGTAATTAATAAAATAACTTTTAAAACTAATTAACATTCATACTATAATATCCAGAAAGGTGCAGTTTGTGACATTTGCAATGCCAGTTACTTCTCAATGCAATTAAATTGTTAATGTTAAAAGTGAACGCTGGGTCACACTTGAATGTGTCATTGGCTTAGCGACTTCCTGCATACACTTGATTTGTTATTTGATTGATTAATCCTTCTATATCAAGTCACTTTGCGTCAATTAATGACAAGTCACTCAAATTAGTTACAGAAATATCACGATTTGAAAATATCGCTATTATCACAGAGACTTTAAGTCACAAAACATTAATAAAATTCCTTCGTTAGCTGCATAAGTGATATTGTATGAATGTATCTAGGACACAGCTGTATAATTTGACAGCATTTCATTGATAGTTAAGAAGTAAATTATGTGCTAGCACATTAAAGAGTTAGCCTAATAAATTTCAATGTATGTTTTTGCACCTACGTAATCATTCAACTAATTATTGCGTAAATGAGGTTTCCTGCTTTAAACTGTTTCCGCTTTAATATGGAGCTATTCGTTTCATTTTTATCGCGTTTGAATTGACTTTTAGATGGACTTTCATCTTAATTGCTTATTGAGTCATTAGTTTTATAGGAGATCGTTAAACTCATTTAAGTGTGCGAATTTTAATACGAGCACTCAATAATATGATAAAAGTTAATCAGCAAAGAGGTGTTTTAAAATATAACATTACGTCCAGTTGTTTCTTCTATTAGAAGTTTATTGTTTCGGCAAAATACTGTTTTCATATTAAATTAACAAGTACTAAACTAGCGAGTAACTGACGAACTACAGACAGTAGCATAGAGCGGCGATGGGCTCCCCACCACGTCACTATATAATAAAAAGCCAATGTCACGCTGAGCACATGTGCAGTCGCTATTTGGTGAAAAGTGTACTATGGTAGAGGACTGCTTTTGCGGTCCTCATTACCTAGTCTCTGACTAAGCCTTCGGGGATAATAGTGATGATTATATATGTACAATAATAAAACTAGCGGAGCAATGTACCTACTTCTACTTGAAAGGTATTAGCGATAGATGTGGAATAGGCAATAAGCCGCCTGCTTATATAAAACGTGATCAGCATCATCTCGTAACAGGGAAAACAGTTCAATCTTCAACTGTGTTAATACAGACGCCAATACAAAACCACCCGTGTCACAGCTCGTCCAATAAGAATCATACAGGCAACTGCGTTGAGACACTATCTGATTCTGCGTACCTACGATTGCTTCAAAAAGTTGGAGTACATAAGACAGGGTATTTCTCAATGTCCTGAGCACCAGAGGCTGCATAAGCAACTTTCAACTGCCATCAATAAGTCCTTAAAAGTGACAAGATTTATTTCTTATTCAATTTAAAATTCGCGTCAAGACAAAGCCAGTTTGACTGGCGGCATAAATAGTGGAGTTGAATGAAAGGATGAGGCAAAAATAGTCAGATCATAAATCGATCCATCCGAATGTCTCGGGTGAGGATTTGCACTTCTATACATTTTGCGACGTCTCGATGTTACGCATTTAGATTTAGGTACGGTAGGTTTTCATTTTACTGCTTGATGTGGATAGTACAATTTAAATTTGATTTTTAAATATTGGTGAAATTAGATTTTTAAATATTTGCACACCAATAAATTGGTAGAATGCATTGGCTCGAATATGAAAATGAACAACTGTACCTGTACCTGTAACTTTGGCAAATAAAGATATTATGATTATGTACCTAGTGGTACTACATAACTTTACAATTACATTATAACCATACAAGTAAACATAACGATATAGCGATTATAATTATCCTCTTTAAGTTTGACTACTTGAAGCTTATTTTAGGGAAACGTAGGAATCCTATATTTTATTTTTGTATTCTATTTCCTTAAAGCCTTTTTAAAGTGGCTAATTAGTGTTCCGGTAAGGACGGTTATTTTCTTTGTGTTTCGTTATTTCTGAACTGAGGGTTAGTATTCTGTCGGTAACAACGTTTATGGTTATATCAATTAAAAGGAATGGAAAAGATAACCTGGTTAATATTCCGATAGTCATAGCTATACCTGATAGTAAGTTTTTAAACCACAAAAAAGGTCGCGTGGCTCGTATTGTTTTTTTTAAATGTATTCTTTAATAACCGTAATAACCTAATAGAATGAGAATTAATTAACATAAAACTTTTTACTTTCCAAGAGTGTTAAGTAAATAAAATTATTGACTAGCCTCTTATTAGCATATCAGTTATATTGCAATAATGTACATTGTTGTGTTAACGAAAACCATTTTAGTCGCACAGTAGACAGACATTCACTACTAGGTATACAAACCTTCCAGCGTTTTTAAAGCTGTAAATTCTCTAAGAAACAGCGTCTCACAATTGTCGGCTTCCCGTCAGGACAAAGTATCCTAGGAAGCTAATGTAACACCTGTCAGCGGGACTGCTCCGCTTTTTGCTGCCTCCAGACAGGCTTGATCTATGCTCCTCGCCCACATTTTTATCCTTCAAAGTGCTCAAATAGACACGAGAGAACTTTGTGGAAAATTCATCTCCCAACTAAACTTAGAACGACGTAACTCAAGTGAGTGCTGCAGAGTAATCGAATATGTACCCTGAGGAAATAGGAACCACTTTTGATTGATTGGAGTGAGATGTAAGGGCGGCGTTGGACGAACAGACTGCTTGTTCAACACGAGAGGTGGGTATAAATGTATGAAGGTACATTAATCCAAGCAGACGTGCGTTCGCAGAGGGCAGAGTTGAAACGGCGTGAAAATATGACTCATTGTGTATGTCTCGTATCAGACTGATATGAAATTGTCATCAGCGTTGCCCTTTTGTTTTATAAATATAGATAGATCCGCACGGTTACATTTGATTTATCGTGATTTATGGTTGGGTTGATGTACAGAACTTCGCTCGATATTGAATCATCGAGCGATTGGATGGTTAAATCGAGCGTGTTACTGTATAATATTTTGCTTTGAATGGCAGCAGCTTTACAAAGCGGCATCGATAACCGATAATAATGTTTCAATGTATTGTCTATTTATTTTGTTTTATAACTCAGTAGACTCCGTGAGTTTTTTAAATACACTCTTTGATGTTAATAAAAATTGCGAATTTCGAAAAAAACAGTTCAATATCATTGGCTGACTAAACTATCTAAATAGCATTCTACTCTTTTTCACATATACAGTTACTTAACTACAGGGTTTAATAATAATTATGTAGTTAAGGTACATTTTTTATCACATCTGTTGGAACTCTTTAGATCTTCGTTAGTAGATCTGTAGCTACTTTCCCCTAGTCCCGGTACTTTTTCTTCCATCTCCTATGGCCTCAGCCGAGAATAACAGTCTCCGCCGGCGTCGATCCGGCGCATGTTTATGGCGTCGTTACGCTGCAGCGCTTTTTCCAGCCGCGGCTTTACCCCCAAATTTATTTGACAATTATTAAGGTGTCCGCATTAAGTGAGCATTACGCGGGCGTCGGGAGGAAATTCATGTTTTTCTTGGGATGTTTTCCCCCGTAACTCAGACGAACGACCGACACGTGCGAACTATTAGCTTCCCGACGCCGGATTAGAAAATAATTCAGCTTTGAATGTTATTATGGAGCCGCGTTGGATTTATTTTATTGCCTCGCAAGATATATGCTAGTCTTTCGGCTTTAACCGTTCGCTTCTCGGTCTGTTTATTGAGAAAGGGGCTCAAGATAAACGCGCAGCAAATTTTATAGTCCAAGGGACGCTCGAAGCTCACTGTTTTGGCGTAAATCTCGTTTATGTCTCGTTCAACGTAATTACTGCTTTATTCGCTCCAGTTACTCGCGCCATGTTATTGAATGTTCCTATAAAATATTATTGATAGTCACAATAAAACGTTCTTTATGTTAGTTGCCTCTTTTATTTTTCGTTTTTATCGGAGCTCGTAATTCATGAGTTATTTGTGTGTCGATAATTTCTATTTTAACGTTCACTGTTTCTGGCATCACTCGTTTGGTGTTTTTCTTGGGAAAATAAATTGTGGGGCATGCATGACGTAGTAAATATAATATTTTATTTATGTGTGTTTTTATTTGTATCAACCTTTTTTGAAGAAACCTTTTGATATACTTATTTATTTGTATTTTTTAATTATCGTTGCGTCGTGAATGTCTCATTGCGTCAACCATCTTGAGAATTGTAGTCCTTTCAAATACGCTACCGTCCGATGTGATTGTTTGTGTACAGGGTATATAGGCACAAATTAACAGAAAACTTCGATATTATGTATGATATGTAATATTTTCAGTAAAGGAAGCAACGTTATGCATTTAATTTAAACTGATTTTATACGGTTTTAAGTTTGAGTAAAGGTACGCTTACACGGGCAATAAAAATTGGTCAATTATGAACAAGACTGGGCGATTGTGACGTTACAAAATATCGAGCAATTTACGGCAACAGCAACAAGCATCAATTTGACAAAAGGTTTTGCAACAACAATATCTAGCAATATGGAGCAACTCCAAGAAACTAGGCAATACCACGCATTACTTTCATACACGTACAAAACTATCGCTCGTAATAAAGGACGCGCTGGCGCGCCGCGCCCTGCACATTCGCCCGCCCGTTCGCTGTCCCCGCGGAAGCGAGACATAGTCAAACCGATTTAAATCAATAAATGCAAGCAAAACAGAAAACAAATATGCTTTAAATTTCCAGACTCACTGGATATTCGGCAAATTCGTGTCGACAACATTGAGCAATTGGAATATATGGAGCAATTAAGCAATATTGCCGAATCAATTACCGCATTTTTTTATATTACTCCACATTTCTCCTCTAATTGCTCCAGATTGATCAATATGTGTTGCCAATCAATAATTGATCAAAAAATTGCCCGTGTAAGCGCTCCTTAAAACAGATAAAGGTCCTATATATTCCTAATGAAATTATTTTTATAGTTTCAACAACCCTGTCGCCCGCTCTGTTTCACAGTAGCTACATTAGGTAGAAATTGCGTGTGGTCTGCCCCATGAATAATAGTTACTAAGCCCCTACACCAGATATACGGGATTGGAACTACAGTAACGTAGTGCTTAGGGGCTTTGGAACAAAGGTAGGTAGGAACAAATCTATTGCATGAGTGTATTAACAAATAAGAAGCTATTTTTAAGAGATAAGTCCAAAAAAACATTCAATAATAAATACTCTTATGAAAGTCTTATGAAAGTCATTCAGGTTCGTTGTCATTTGACGACCTCCTTGGTCGAGTGGTTTGTACACCGGTTTTCATGGTGTCGCCATCTCTGAGGTCCCGGGTTCGAACCCCGGTCGGGTCAATTTAGAAATTATTGTTTTCCAAATTGTCTCGGGTCTGGGTGTTTTCTATGTATAATAAGTATGTATTTAAGTATTTTAAGTATGTTTATCCGTTGTCTAGTAACCATTTAACGAGTTTCTTCGAAGCTTCTCTTGGGCTAGATAATTGGTGTGATTGTAGGAAAGATTTATTATTATTTATTTATTTCTCCCTTTCTTTTTCAGCGTCAGAAATATCGAATGCCTTACTTCATAGTAGAAAAAATCTTTTAAACTAGAATGTCGTCTCACTCACACAATAATTAAAACTGGTTTCTATTTCTTTAATTGAATAATTTTCAGTTAATTGTCATCAGTCTAAACTTCTGAAAAGTTATATAAATTATCAAAGTCTCGCTTTGAAGTAAGCTACAGCTTTTATTATAACAGTTAAATGTCTCTTCCATAAATTGTACAAAATGGGTTTGTAAGCCACGACCGCTATAACTTAGTAGAATTACAATCTCGGGACCACAATTGGGTCGATTATCGTTAGTTGGTGAAATCTGTATTATAATAACATAAGTATTAAGTCATTTCCTCTGTTACTGAAGCAATTACGGCAGTCAATGGACACTTGTAATACTAAATGTATGTAACGCACACGCTGCCGAACCTGGGGCCTTCCTCATAAGAACTGAAGCATCATACTCACTCTCTAATGACATCGTTGACCCGTAATTCGTCGTGCAATGCGCGGTCGCTGTTGTTTCTTTTACAAGTGATTGGCACTGTGCATACACACAGAGCAGTAAACGACGAATCACGGGCCAACGAAGTTATTAGAGAATGAGACCCCTGATGTTTCAGTTCTATATTTTGACTTGATCTACTACCCTTTCAAAGCAATACAAAACAATGATGTTTAGTGACATTATCATTTACTCATAGTTTGCAATAAATATAAATTCTTAATAATTATGACATTTGAATGTAATTTAATTTATTTGTATTGTTTGTATAAATTGTAAAGACATTTATAGGTATTAAGTAAAAACGATACTAACAATAATAATTAATTTCAGACATAGAATCAATTGATTGTAGATAAAATTATGGATATTTGCATGCCTACATACTTATGGCAGAATATTGTGTCTTATATCTCAATGTTGTGTACATGATATTCCGCAAATAAATGATTTATGACAGTAATAGTTGTTTTTAACTATTGAGCTGATCTTAAGATCGTGATATAATTATACGATATCATTATCAGCGTATCTTTCCCAAACAAAAATTGTCTCAAAATTCACTTTTTGAAATTATGCTCTACTCGTACTTACTTACTTAATTTATCATAAAAATTTAGTTGTATATATTGTGAAGCAAATATGTTATTTAAATATTGATATAAGTAGTTAAATATGGTTTCATCCCGCAGCTTGACCCGCGTCAAATAAGATCATTCATTAAATACATCATCAATCAGCCCGCAACCACCCACTGCTGGGTATAGGCCTCCCTTAATTTATGCCAGTCCCTTCTGTTCCGTGCCGATCTGCCAGTGACCCTGACGATGTCATCAACCCAGCGTGCCCTCGGACGTCCTCGATTTCTTTGGCCAGATTTTGGCCACCACTCCGTCAAAGTTTTGCTCCATCGGCCATCACCACGTCTTACCAGGTGTCCTGCCCAACTCCACTTCAGGTTGATCGCCCTGTCACCGACGTCGAAGACTTTAGTTCGACGACGAATCTCCGTATTGCGGACACGGTCGAGAAGGTTGATGCCGAGCATGGCTCGTTCCATGGCACGTTGTGCAACTCATACTTGGTGTACAGTCTCCTTAGTGAGCGTCCATGTCTCGGCACCGTACGTCATAGTTGGCAAGACACACTGGTTATAGAGACGGGTCTTCAGGCACTGAGAGATCTTTCTTGACCGGAAGACATCATCCAGTTTGCCAAATGCTGCCCATCCGCGCTGTATCCTCCTGGAGATTTCTTTGTCTATATGCTCCTTGTTAAAAGATAATACATGTTCCAGATAGACGTAGTGGTCCACCACCTCCAGCCGCCCTCCTCCGACCTCAATGGTTGGAATCGGGCAACTACAGATGTTTGTCATCACCTTCGTCTTGGACATGTTCATCTTCAAACCCACCGCCAAGGAAGCATCGTGAAGTTCTCTTAGCATATGCTTAAGTTCTTCCAAGGACTCTGCAAACAACACAATATCGTCTGCGAACCTAAGATGCGACAGGTAGACACCATTTATGTTAATCCCGCTTTGGTCCCATTCCAGCGTTTTCACGACGTCTTCTAAGAAACAGCTTAGGTGAAATAGTGTCTCCCTGACGATTTGATTGATATTGGGTTGGCTAGTTCGTGCATTTTCACTTGCATCGTTGCCGCTTGATACAGCTCTTTGAGCACGGCCACGTAACGTGCGTGCACGTATCTGGCAGCGATGAAGAGAGTTAAACACGGCCCAATGTTCGACAGTGTCGAATGCTTTTTCGTAATCAACGAAAGCTAAACATAGGGGCCGGTTGTACTCGGAACTCTTCTCCAATAGCTGCTTCACGGTGTAGATGTGGTCGATCGTGGAGAAACCGCTCCGAAAGCCGGCTTGCTCTATAGGCTGGCATTCGTCTAGTTGCCGAGTGAGGCGGTTTCATAGGATTTTGGCAAACAGTTTATAAATTTGTGAAAGGAGAGATATGGGACGGTAGTTTTTTAAGTTTGAACAGTCTCCCTTCTTGTGGAGTATCGTAACTATTGCATTTTTCCAGGCAAGTGGGGATTTCGCACCAAATAGAACACCGTTAAATAGTTTCACAAGAACATGCAGTACTGGTTGCCCACCCGCACGCAGCAGCTCAACCGTTATTCCGTCATCACCAGGTGACCTGTCGCTCCTCATTTGGTAGAGAGCTTTTCCCACTTCGCTACTTAATATTTCGGGTAGAATTTCGTGGTTCAGGTGCTCTAATGGAGGCGCTCTCGGGTCATCCAGTGATAACGATTCCGCCGATTTTGATGCGTAAAGTTCCCCGTAAAAGTCTTCCACGATCCTCAATATTTGGTTCCGGTCTGTTACAATGTTCATTATCATTAAATACACATAATTAAAAAAAAGAATAAAACTCCATCCAATTTCGATCTCATAACGATGCGCACAACGCAACAGATATACGTTCGAGCGATCCAGTGACACGATAGCCGTGCTAAGTGGCGTACAGCGCAAATATTTCGCGTCGGCGGGCGTCTTCCTCGCGTTAGTTAGCGCTTACTTACGCTCGCGAGCGCTGCTTCGCGTGACGTACGGTGTGGAGCGTGGCGTAACACACAGGAGACAGCGACGGCAACTGACCATGGCCGATTTTATATAATGAATTAAGAACATTAACTTTTTTATGATTTAGATATTATGTCGACCTCTATGTCGCGCCATCTCTGAGGTCTCAAAGTCAAAGTCAAAATATATTTATTCAATAAACTCAATTAATAAGTACTTTGAATCGTCCAAATCTTTTTTAACCTACCACCCATTCAGGACATAATTTTTTAACTGTGGCAAAGAATGGGCGCAAGAAACCACAGCGCACAAAAGCAACGACATTTACAAACAAAAAAAAGAGTATGTCGTTACGAGGTCAATACAAAATATGAATTTAAAAATAAAAAAAATGATGCAATACAAAATTACAATACATACAATGTAGTATCAATTAAATAAAGACAATTAGAAATAGCTGTTGGAGTGCTTGGAGCATTTCAGATCCAAGCTGTTTTGTCTTCTGTGTAATCTGACACTTTATAATAAGCTTTTTTATAAAGCTTTTCTTTGATTTTGATTTTAAATTTATTAAGATCTAATTTCTGAATATCATTTGGTACTTTGTTGTAAAATCTTACACACAGACCCCTAAAAGAATTATTTATTTTATGGAGCCTAGTATAAGGTACTGCTAATTTGTTCTTACTTCTAGTGTTTACATTGTGAATATCACTGTATTGAAAACATTCCAATATTTTTATGAACATAAATCAAATTTTCATAAATGTATTGTGATGCAACTGTCATTATATTTATATTCTTAAATCTCTCTCTGAGAGAGTCGCCAGCCTTTAGGTTATATATTGCTCGAATAGCCCTCTTCTGAAGCACAAAGATAGTTTGAATGTCGGCAGCATTTCCTCACAGTAAAATGCCTTACGACATTACACTATGAAAGTAACTGAAACAAACTAATCTGGATGTATCAACGTCAGTTAACTGACGGATCTTCATTACTGCATAAGCCGCAGAGCTAAGTCTATTCGACAATTTAGCTATATGTGGGCCCCACTGAAGCTTGGCATCTAACGTGATGCCTAGAAACACAGTGGTGTCCACAGGATTCACATTCTTATCTTTAATTTGTACACTAGTTGTTACTTGCTTAACATTAGGCAATACAAATCTTACACATTTGGTTTTTCCCTCGTTTAATAGCAAGTTATTTACACTAAACCAGTGAACAATCTTTGAGATCGCATTATTCACATCGTCATAATTTGGGTGTCGTCGTTTCACTTTGAATAAAAGTGAAGTATCTCGAGTTCTATTCCCGGTTAAAGTGACCAGACTTTAGAAAAAACTGTTTTTCAAAATTGATTTCTGGTTTGGGTGTTTTCTATGTTTATATAACTTGGGCTAGATTGATTGTGAAGAAGTGATTTTATTACATTTTATTAATTAATTAATACGGGTACGCTTACTTCTTCCGTATCGTCAACTAATGAGGAACTGACTTCCTCGTCTGTGCAAAATGCTATTATAGGGTTAAAGAAATTAATATACAACAATTACGTTTGAGCGACCCACTAGCACAATATCCACGCTAGTTGACTGCCGTAGACATTGTCCTAATACGATGCGATCATTGCGCGATAATATAATATAATAATCGCGCGATTTTGACGACCTCCTTGGTCGAGTGGTTTGTACACCGGTTTTCATGGTGTCGCCATCTCTGAGGTCCCGGGTTCGATCCCCGTCGGGTCAATTTAGAAATTATTGTTATTCTAAATTGTCTCGGGTCTGGGTGTTTTCTATGTATAATAAGTATGTATTTAAGTATGTTTATCCGTTGTCTAGTAACCATTTAACGAGTTTCTTCGAAGCTTCTCTTGGGCTAGATAATTGGTGTGATTGTAGGAAAGTTTAATTAAACCATGCGACCACCAAGAGAGTCGACGATCAAACATATTGATCTTTGATCGTCGACTTCGACGACGATTGATCAAAAATTTGAACTAAGTTCGTGAACCTTAATCGTGCGATCGCGTTATCGCGTTGTATTAGGACAATGCCGTACTCTCAGAGACGTCAAAAAGCATTAACGACTAATAGTACTCATAATTTCCTATTCGAAACGTTAGAGAATTTTTACAACTAAAAATCATAGGTGATAAGGGATCATTACCCATAGTTACCTAACATCTCAGTATGTAGCAGTAAGTGGCGAACAGCGCAAATATTTAGCGTTATTACCGCATACTTACTTACGCTCGCGAACGCAGTTTCGTCGTTTCGAGTGGCGTGTTATTAAAGCATGGCGTAACTCAGGAATACAGCTGACCGATTTTCTACAAAAAGAATTACTACGCAGGTATAATTTCCTCGTTTTGATAATGAAAAATAAGACTATATATTTAAAAGATTTGGAATTTGTCCATTTGCAAAAACTACAAGCGACCAAGAGCAAAAATCGTACATAGATAAACACGCCAGCAGGTCAACCATCGATATTAATCCTTATTATACCTAAATCACAAAGCTGGTATTGAAGAAAATATAACATTTTATGGTAGGTTGACCTGCAGCTACGTCTGTACAAACCGTCACGTTAGTTTTCTGGAGGTGTAGACAAAAACCACATCTATCTATTCGTTATATTTTTGTTTTTTTTTAATTGAACCGTGAAACTTCACTGCACATACATCCAACAGCATACAATGGCGATGGGCTCACCAACTGTCACTTTGCCAAAGTGGACTATGGCAAAGGACTGTATTTGCTGTCCGCTCATTGCCTAGTCTCTGGCTAACCCTTCGGGGATAATAGTCGTGATTTGTATGTTTAATGTGAAAAGGAGGCCATAACAGAGACCAAAATCTTAAGTCGCTGACCTTTTACCACTTGCGCCGCTACCCCCCAAGTCTCGGTCAGCGTTAACTAGGTTGTTTAGAATTTACGTGGCGCGTTATTTGACTACCGTACAAGCAACATCTATTTCAGCCTGTATACTGCCTTGAGTGCTAATAGTTAAATTGGATGTATTCTGCCTAGGCATTTCCTGGCACAACTTGGAGCATTTATCTGACTGGTCAATTATTTTGTCCTACCCCCATCATTAAGTTTGGTTAAGGCAAGATTTAAAGCTTAGCTGTTTACGTAATTGTGTGTTTGATAGTCTCGATGCAACAAAGATAGAAAATACTGACCAATCCGAAATGAGTCATGAGTCGAAAAAAAATCGTTCTAAACAATCTAGAGAATTTGCAATATAATTCCGTACTATTCAAAAATATAAAACTATTAAAACAGATCTTTTAAACTGCGGCCTCTTTGATGGAATGCTACAGTAGCACACTTATTATACGCTTGCAACACTACGGTATCACGCGTACATTGCTAATTCTTTAAGCTTTATGAAGACTCTATGCCCTGTATAATCACTAGATCTTATAGGTAATAATTATAATACCTACCTTTCAAACCGCAAACCAAAAGAAGGTTTTCGGTAACAGAAATGGCGTGGTTGCAATTCACAAGGATGCCGCAACTATTCAATCACGATTTGGTGGCATTTCGCTTTAAAACAATCTCTCATCAATCGGATGGAGAGAACTTTGATACTAGAATTGAATGAGCAAATGAAATAGATGTAATAATTTTAAAAATTAATAGAATTAAAATACAATTAGTCCATACCTTACAGCGTCTAAGTAGTGCCACATCTAAGTCTCCTACGGTCCAAAGACGTGGCACTACTAATTTCGACACTGAACATTTCACGACATTGACGTAAAACTATGTAGCGATTACACACTGTTCGTTCATGTGTATCTCATATGCGTTTGTGAATTTCGAAGTCAAAATCACCAACCTAGCCGTCCATTTTACGTGATTCAAACTATCGACGAGACAAACAAATGCCCAATAGATTAGTCCCAGTTACTGAAATATAACAAACTACCGTGGAATTGTTGCATCCATATTGTGTTTACTGTCTCCCTTTTACATAAAGACCAGCAAAGTCACGTTATAAAGATAAACCCGGTATCAAGGTGTGTTTATCGTGGACGAGTGCAAAGGAACAACTTAATAATAACGCCTTATTCCCTCTAATACTCACCTCAAGACAGGCTTATCTGTATCGATAAAAGAAAATTGTGCCAACACTGTACCCCTAGTTCGCTTAAAAGGTGTTACTTCAAAAACAACATTGGGGGAAACTAATCCTTTTTGTAACGTACTTTAGAGTTCAGTTTAAAGTAGCATATCTCCAAGATGGTGCACTCTCAGCAAGAAGGTTCTAACATTCTCGGATGCGGTTTCAAAATAGAACTATGCCGTAACAAGCATGACTAAATCCACTTCATATTCAACCGGTGTTATCAACGTAGCCATTCCGAATCAGATATCGGATAGGCGCTCGCATCTAGATAAAATTGAAATCGTTAGAATTGAATAAACTATCGATTGTCGGATCGATAGACCGTACATGGATTTTTAAATTGCATCGCTTGTGAAACGCTTTTTTCTGCAATTAGAAGCCAAGATGGAATTGAAATACTTTTAAAATGCCGTTTGACGGAATTAATCAGCATTTTTATTAGTTTGTAGTTTTTTGTGAGCTCGTGTTCTTAGCGCTGTATAATTAAACGGGGTCTTTGATAGGATAACTTTACACGTAGTTGTTTAAGCTTATGTAGTTTTATCTAGCTACGAGTTTTAGAAACAAGTACTTAAGTACAAATAATTACTTTTATTTACAAATAAAAATGCTGTTTATTTTATATTTCGTTTAATATTCAAGTAACGTAACTTTTTACATTTTTGTTTAATAGATCAAGGATCATAAGATCGCCAGAGGTCGCGAAACAATCGATTTTTAATTGTGTCTGGTTTTACGATCCTCAAGGGGTTAATATGTTAAACACTATTAATCATAGTCGAGATTAATTACCTTAGCATTTAGCAAGTAGTCACAAGAAATCCATTAAATTAATTAACTTATATCCCTAAACGTATATTAAGTACCTACAAGTAACACTACTTATTACATTTTGAGTTGCTACTTAAAATGATTTCATTTTTTTTTATATACAAAGCCTGGCAAATGACCCCATTCAACCTGATGTTAAGTGGAAATGAAGTCCAGGCGCGAGGACAACTGGTGCAACGTAAGAGACGTAGCATCAGTCACCCTCACTCTGCCGGCCCACAAAGTGCCTCTTCACGCCTCGTATATTATATACTTATATACATATACTTATACCTATGATTTTTTGTGTACTGAATAGTTGTTACTTTGTATTTGGTGGCTCACGAGCCAGCGGGTCACCTGAATAATTAATAACTAAATAGTTAAATAATTACATAGTCTTGTTAACCGTAGTAAATCATAATTATACATAACAATAACATTCCATTTCAGGTAGGTATGTATGTGATTTATCTCTAAAACGGATACCACCTCAGACAGAAACACGCCTAGAAATAGGATAGCTAAAAATATAAGTACACTCTACAAAACAGGGTCAGCAAAAATGTGTCCGGGTAAACGTAGCGGTGTCTGCTTAATCCTTCGCTTTTCCGCTCGAAACCGGCGCGTACCGCTTCCAACCAGATTAGGGCTGACACTAATTCGGTTTTCAACTGGTCATTTCGGATTATCGCGTTCTGTCATTTTACAAGCGGAGAGATCAGTAGTTTTAGGATTTAATCTTTACATAACAAATAAACTGTGCAGCCCATGGTGACCACTCTCTACAACTTTTGATATAAAAAAAATTTACTTACTCTATTAAAAGTTCATTGCCAATAATATATTTTTATATGAGTATGCAATAAAGTTAGTGGTAGTTATCATAGCGCACTCTGGCAATGGAACACAAATGAGCCGTGATTATATATTCTGTAAGTATACCAGTAATAAACTTGTAGTCGTCAATTTCTCGAAAACTAGTATAATTATTACTTGTACTTAAATGACTGCACTTAATTTTATGATAACTTTTATTATGATAAAGATAAAGAGATTTTTATTTGCAAATATGGGTACATGATTGGTGGTACAGAAAAATTAAATTGATTCAGCCATATTTTACCACTAGGCATGCAAAAATACGTTAAACATAATTAAATTATTATAAATTCAAATTTAAAAGTAAAAAATTAAATTTATTTATAAAGTTTTATTAATAAGTACTTACATTTTTCCTCTAAACGATGGGACCGACAACCGGAGGTCCAGGGTCCAATTCCAATGTGTGTTTCCTATTGTTCGATGCATAGCCCGAGTTTGTGATTATCAACGCGTGGTTTGTGATTACTAAAAGTGTGGTAATTAACCCAATACTTAACAATTGTAGCGAAAACTTGATTTCAACGATGGAGGCCTTGTCCAGCAATGTATGTAAACTATTACTTTAATTATACTCATACAGACTTGGGGTTAAACGGCTTTTGTTCTATTCATAAAATAGTGAATTCTTCGATTTGCGGGCCTTGCATGCAAAACACGAGATATGCCGCGGACGATATTCTCTCTTCCTTCGATGGCGGGAACGACAAAACTATCTCGGTTACAGTTGTCAAAACTGGATAAAATTATGTTGCATGTTAGGGTTTGTAGACAAAAATACCACAGACAAGCAAAAACTACTATTATGTCCATTTTTGACATATCGTGTGTAGGCATAACACACGAGAACGGGTCGAGAAAATTTTCACGTGTTGCGTATGCTAGATGTGCTACGTGCTATGTATGGTAGATGGTCGAAGAGTAAATTACGCTGGCTACTGTATGGCTATTATAAGCTAATTGTAGTTTAACTGTTGTAAGCATTCGGTCTTTTTTAAGACATTTTAACCATGAGAGTTACAAGTCCTCCACAAAAGATTTTTAGGGACACCAAACAAAGGGGTTAATTCGCAAATCCAAATTTGCCATAAAACGCTCATAAAGCTCCCGCGGAACTTTGAAAAAGCTTTCTATTTGTATGATAATGATAATAGATAGTTGTTCCAGCTCAGTCCTTAAGCCCCGCTGGGTCGTTATGCAGTTTAGACATTAAGCGAATATGTTTTTGTGCCGCCAAACTGTTTTTGATATTGCAAGAGATTAGACGATCAGCCAAACAGGTTATACGGGGTTTTTCGTAATAGTACTATAATCCCGCAACTGGGTCATCCTATTTAATGCAAATGCAAAAAAAAACCACTATTAGTATAGAAGCAGTTTTGAAATTGAAAAAACAGCTGTAATGTTCTACTCATGTATCCTCCCGATTTTAGAGTGTAATAGTTCTGTCCATCCGACTGGATGTCAGAAAGAAATCGCCTTATATCTAGAAGACCAGCAAATTGTAACTGTGTATTGTATTATAATGTTGTGTGTATATACTGTTGCGATAAAAGTATTACCTATTTTTAAATCTAAGGTTCGGTTATCGCTAACAATCTTAGCGGACAATTTAGCATACCTACACTACGCCCCGCGCCGCCCGCCCCGCCGACTCAGTCTTAAGAAGTACTATACGGGTATCCTGAAATTCCTTCATTAATTCATTCATTAATTCTTCTACAGCGCTAAAGAAACGTCCTGAATAGACTGGTGGTAGGTTAAAAATTATTTGGACGATTAAAAAGTGTTTTTTAATAAGTCTCATTGAATAAAAATATTATCATTTACATTTCCATTCATTAATGTATTGGCACTAAAAACTTACGGATAGTTACGTGCTTTTAAAATAACCTACTGTTGCTTACAACTTTGCGATATCATTATTAACAAGAGCAAGACGTCCGAGGACAACTCACCAATCCCGAATCCCGACAATCCGGCGATCCCAGCTAATGCCACCTTTGTAATTCAGTCCTGTGATTCCCGGACTGCGGGATCCCCCTAAATTGCGGTCCGCAATAATTCCGGGGTTGTATTAACGCGCTCTCTATTTCGCCACGTTCCGGAGTTAGATTGTTGAGAAGACATGGCATTATAATTTTCCAAACTCACACCAATTACTAAGTGTCATTGTGAAAATTGTTTTTTAAATATTTTACTTTATAACGTTTTAATTCCAGATTCGAGACAGTTTTGAAAATCAACTCTTCCTAAATTGACTCGTTTTGTACAAGCCCTGAAGCAGGAACTTTATGTTGATAAAGATGATGCAAATGTATGGCTTATTTTAAGTCCACCTTTAGCACCACCATTCAAGTCTGTTTGTTGTCTTTACAAACAATCTTAGACCTACCGTTGATACATATCCGACAGTTAGAGATAAGCTAGCCAATTCCGGGTGAAGTTACCTTGCTGCCTTGCCTTACCTTCAGCCTTATCGTCTCCTAACATCAAGTACGATGAATGCCAAGTTGTTTCTCATTGTAAAATAGAAAATATTCATAAAAATTTAATACATACATATATGTTATACCCACGACTATTCCCCGAAGGGTTAGTGAGAGAGCAGGCAATGACGATCGCAAAAGCATAGTGCGCTGGTACAGTCTATGTTTCACTAAAAGAATAACTGCACATGTGCTCAGCGTGACAGGTGGTGAGCCCATCGCCGCTATATGCTGTTGAATGTATGTGCATTTCTTAGTCCGTTAGTCGCCCTTTACGACACCCAAGGGAAGAGAAGGGTCGGCAGTATTCAATTACTAAGACACCTGACAGACATAAGCTCTGTGTAAAAATGTGTAAAAATTTAATGTTAGTGACATTTTACTTTCTTCTTGCATCCACGACTAAACCCACCTAACGCTGGTCAAATATAAAAGCAGTTAAAGACACAGTCTGATCCCTTTAATTTGGTCCAGGCTGATAAATCGTGGCAGCCATATTGTCGCCTATTAAAACTATAAATCTTGGGGTCTAGTCTATTGGGCTTGTAGGGAAATTAAGAGCTAGTTTGGATAATGTCCCAGTCGTTGGTGAGACAGGGTGGTTTGGAACACGATTTATCTGTTTGAAGGTTAGAATTTGGTCCTAATGAAAATTAATCGAGCGTACAGATGTCATTATAAAGTAAGTGCATTCACTTTCAATTGTGGGGGATGTTGAAATTTTATCATTTGTGTGGTTAAAAATTAGAGGTTTGGAAAAACAGGTATAACATGTTTATTTATTTATTTCTCAAAAAAAATGTTATTTAATGTTAGAATAAGAATAAGAATAATTTGTTTGCTAAGAATATGGTTGGTTACATTAGCTGGTCATATTTTTATACGATCACATATTCTGCCAATGTAGACATGCAAAATTTTACAAAATAAGATCAATTATCTAATTAATTATTAAAAAAAACATTAACATCATAGTATCAATTATTATTAAGTAGTATATTGTATCATTAATATCATCATTATATCATGAACTAAAACAAAACACTCTTCTAGACTCGTAATCTTTGTATTATTAGTTTTATTGATCTAAAACATATAGAATATTAGAATTATTTAAGTCTAGAAATAAAAAACTTAATCATTTTTACAAAAATAAAATGTAAGTTATTAAATTAAAATCAAATCAAATGCGTTTATTTATTTCCTGCTATAATTTTAACTTTTAAGAAAGCTACATACGCCATCGGGTTGGCTGTCTACGGAGGTAGACCGTATTCTGAGTAGATCAAGCAATACACTAATAAAGGGCGTTACTTTTCTTTTTTAACGTAAAAATGTTAGAAAAATCCTTAATACTTTCTACACACAATAAGTACCTACGAAATTACCTTAACTAACGGGTAATATTCAATCTAAGCCTCAGAAGTCACCTAAACTCCCCCAATGCCACTTCTTTATCAAAAATTAATTAAGAAACTACCAAACAGAAGACAAGCGTTGCGACCATTACGACCGCTATTAACCCGTCGCTGGCGGGCTGTTTAATTCAATTAATATCATTCCCCTGTCTCGCTCTAGCGCCAATTGTTTGCATATGTTTATCTCGTTCTGGCGAAGTAATCTGCTACACGCCTTGCGGTGACCCAGGCAGTTAACATGTTGGCCATTGTTTCGGGATTTCAGTGGCCCGCAAGGATAAACTTGTCGGCTTAGTACATTTGTCGTTGGTTTTGTGCTCGGCTACAGGCGCGGTGGGTAGGATTATTGGATAAGATAATACGTTCCCTTGTATATGAAGTCGCACGGGATCGGGTACAGACGTTTATTTATAGACACATTATTTTATTGAACCTATTTCTTATGTTTACCGAAGTATACGTCATTATGTTTCTTATTCTGTGAAATAAATGCTTTATAGGTAGAAAAACGTAATAAAATTATTTAAAAAACACTTTAACTTTAATCATTATTCATACGTAATATTCTTTACTGAAAAATTAATAATACCGGTACATGTTGGTGAAACGTGGCAACTTGACCACATATTTTTACATTTTATAATGTAACTTTAAAACAGATAGACTTCGTTAATATGTTAAGGATTGTACACGACAATAATACATTGACTTTTCATTTTCAATAAGAGTTTCTTCAATATACCTTATATTTGGCATCCCAGACAGAAATACACAACATAGGTCCAGTTTCCACAATTTTGGCATCTTGACCTCTATGCTAGTTTTCATAGACTCGTGCATATAATGTCTCACTTTAGGTCTAGTTACCATATTTTTACTCATTTTAAACATACAATCCCAAAAATTATTGTATAGTAAAATAACTGGCAACACTAGGACAACTCGGGCAAGTTGCCACTGGGTTCGTAATGATTTTCATACAAATTATTCATTAAAAAGGTAGCAAGAATATGACAAATACTTTTTTTTGCCAAACTATATTTGGGTTCTTAGATTAAAAGATTTAATTTCATTTAATAAATTTTTGTATCAACCTTAAGCTTAGGGCAAGATGCCACGAAACTGTTAATGGTAACTGTCAACATAACCAAAGCAAATATTGTTCAATATTCTGTTCATTGGTCTAAAAACGGTTAAATAATAGCGTAAATTTAATCTTTGGGTATCATTACACAAAATTTTCATAATTATTTCACTTACCTCCTACGATCAATCGTTTCAGCTCTGTGAACACAATTACACTGACACCAGCAAACCCGCACTTTCGACTCTTTTTGTTTAAAGCTTCCTTATTGGGTTACGATCAGTGTTACAACAGAAATAAAACAATTATATAGGACGTGATAATGAAGATAATCTATTACAATTAATTTAAAATTGCTAACTGTTTTGAATCCTACCAGACTTATTAGTTTGTAACTAAAGGTAAGCTAAGGGCATGTTGACCATAGAAGGTCAACTTGCCACGTTTGACGGTTGTAGCTTATCTTTCTTTCATTTTAATTTGGCCATTAATGGGGTTAAACATGGGCACCTTGACTGACACCTAAGCTATAGTCGCATTACTAATAACCACATAATCTATTTTATTTATACAATAACTTGATATTACTATTTCATCGATTGAATATGAAGCAAGATTTCACAAATAAGTCTCACAAGGTGATGATCCATAAAAGCAAAATCTCGGTGAAATATTCGATCGCACTACCCCTCGGAATATGAATTAATCATTCTGCCGTCAACAAAGTGAAGTGTCATCGAACAGACAGCGGGGGCCTGACGGGACTGTCCATATTTGTATACCGGAGTTTATTTTGCGACAAGCACGAAATAACTCAGAATAACGGCATACCCTTTAAAAAATAACGTTTCAACCAGCGAAACGGAAGGAATATGAAAAAGATTATACATTGTGTATATGAATATGAACCGGTAGGCGGTTCATTTTTCGTTAATACAATACATTAAAGATACGAAGAAATCTAATATGTTTTATCTAACAAAAAAAATCTCGATTATCTAATTTTGTATCACATCCATCAAATTGAAATAATCGCATGTCACGTCCCTAATCAGCAAATGGAGTCAACTATCCAACTCCCTGTAATTCTGCCTCCCAATCAGAACCTATCCCTGAAAGGGAACGCCTGAGGGGTAATTACCACCGCGTCATACATAATGTATGCGATGACTACAATTTTAAGCCAATAAATAACACCCCTCGTAATGCAGACGAAAATATGGTAACGCATTTATTATACATTCTTGAACGTAATAGTCGGCGCGATGACAGGGAAATGTACGGAGCTGTTTGTCCCGCAAATGTTTGAGCAGAAAATGAGTTGACATGCGAAAAGTATGGCGTGCTGTCGTGCGTTATACGGTTATACAGCCGAGCAAATAGCTCTGCTGTGACGGTTCAAGTGATGTGGTTCTCAGGATGGGATTTATGTTTTTATAATTGTTATAATTGATACCTATACCTATTTTTTATTTTATTTTGTTTATTTGTTTCATGTATAGAATATTAGACCTCTATTTTGAAGTCCGTAAAAAATTAATAAAATGTTTTCTAGTATGTGGTATATTGTAATATATATATATAAACTTTCCACCTTAGTATCTTTATATATTCTCAGCATTTTTCCATTACAAGGTATGGCTTATAATTTTAAACTTTGATTTTAAATAAAATCAAGTAAACACTGACTACTTTTATTTTTGTACGTATCTAAACAAAATGTATATTTGCTTTTCAAAACTCTGTTATAACCAGTGGTCGGAGTAGGTATATTGATTTTAGATACTTGCGTCATGATATCATAACATGGACATGCATTTCTTCCGGAATGTACCGGAGTTTCCAAAAATTTGGTAAATAGAGTAATAAAATAAAAAACCATATGTAAGCAAACAAAATTGTTTATTGTTAATACAAATAATCATTATTACAGTTTTATTAAAAATAATTATTTTTAATCCTCATCGGTTACAAGTTCTACATTTTGATTTTTTACTTAGGCCTTACACTTTTATTTAGGCCAAAGAGCCGGCTCAACATTAGCCAACAGGTCGAAACAATAAAGCTTTGGTCACCTATCCGTTGACCGGCCTGTGTGAGAGTGACTTAACCTCTACAATCAACGACCAAATGTGCGGCCAAGTGAGTCAATGAGTTCCAAAGGGGAAATAAGCCCAACAAATCTATAAACTACATTTCCTAAACTAGTTAATCGTTACTTACCCTAAATAATTATTAAAAAGCGACAATTATTAATAATTGTACCATCGTGATGGTTGGTTAGCGTTAGACGGGGGTTTTATAAAGGGGGGACAAAATTTCGTCCATTTTAGCGTAGGACGCACCGTTTCCAAGATATTTAAAGATTAACAAAAAAAATCACTAATAATAATTTAAGACGTGATTTCTTTTCTTTTGCGAGATTGAGACAATGGATACGGCCAACATTAGAGATGGAGACCAGCGCCACTAGCAGCATAGCGTTGAGAGTATTGATACATTTTTAACTAGTTTCATGTAATAATTTCGATGTTTCGGTATTTTTATCATAATAATCCGGAAACTCGGAGGAGTATCCATATTAACATATACGTTTGATGTCAGTGACCTCAATTCAATATACCTACTCCGACCACTGGTTATAACTCTCATAAAGTTAACAGTGTTTAGTTTTTACAGCTCATAACAATTCACGTCGAGTATTCGCCTCTCATTTCCTAAAATATTATCGCCCCCGGTCCCGAGGCTTGTTTGTGAAATAATGGATTCATTCCATATTCATTTACATCCCTAATAAGATTGGCGTGACACTGCCAGTGTCGCCGAATTACCCTGTCAAATATAATAATCTCATTGCTTGGCGCTGTTAAAAGTCCGCTTAACTTCAGTTTCA
The DNA here is from genome assembly GCA_963921215.1 of Scoparia ambigualis. Lineage (NCBI taxonomy): Eukaryota > Metazoa > Arthropoda > Insecta > Lepidoptera > Crambidae > Scoparia > Scoparia ambigualis. The sequence continues at coordinate 2,495,830 of OY992511.1, forward strand.
ATCGGGAGTGAAAGAGAGAACAGCACTTTCTCGTTGCCTCTTTTAGTAAGTGACGTGATCCAATTTTAAATTTCGCCTTTCGGATTTTGTTATGTCAAACTCTTGTTCAAATTAGCTTTTTCGTCGATTCGTTTGATGTTCGCTTGACAAACGTGGGTGGGGTGCGGTACTTGATAGCATTAAGTAGACAAACAACGTTAGATGAGATAACAAGATCTGACATCGCTGCTGTTAGACTTAATTCAGCACATTCATCTGAGTTAAAAGAAAATGTTATCGTTATGAAAATAAAATGTGTGGTCAACGATTTTTTATATAAAAATATACATATTTTATTCAAAATAAACAATTATAATATACTAGTAAGTATATATAAAATGTTTTTAAGCCCTCCAAAATAGCCAAATAATTTACCAATCGCATGACCGGACATGATCAGAAATTCCACATATTTATTTTTTTAGGGTACCAGGTTTATATACTAGAATAATATGGAAAGAAAAAATATCGTATAGCACTCTAAACGCTATCTATGAATGTCCACTAGGTTTTTATTTACTTACACTAAAGATTGCTTTCGAGCATCAGTAAAATGAAATCTAAAATTATATCTATAACTACTTACTAGACCTTCAAGACCACTTAATCGATAGTGATTATATGGTGCGTGATCCATCTTTACTTGACCATCGATCAATAGGTGTCAAATGAGACAGTTCTCTTCCATTACCCTGTCAGTAAGTACCCCTACCACATCGTCCTTCTCATAAAAATGAATTTGTAAGGGTTAATATTATCATTTACCTGAAATTATATTGAAAGAATTGTAGAACTATATGTCAACTAAATATAGTAATTTTAGTTTATGCGGTCGCTCGATAGATGTCGCTGTACGTTTCTGAATCGCGCTATCGGTGTTGTCGGGGCGTAGGTACTAAAGAGTGGGCAGACTTTTCAACGACAACCAAACCGAGTATTAATATGTATTTATTTTTTGATAAGTAAGCTTGCGCATTCGCTCAGGATTACTTGAGTTAGAATTGGAGGGAGGGATTTTGAATAGAACAGATCAACAGATCTTCTTTTCTGTTACCCATTCCATTATTCTTATCAGCGAACTTTACTTTTTCTAATATCACAATTTAAATTAGTTATGTGGAAGTTAGTTATAGTTATTCAATTTTTATAATTACGGTTCATTGGATGGGTGAATGAAATAGAAAACCAATGAAAATATCCTCCATGCTTCGCAAAAATTTGGTCCTGGTTGTTATCATTCCAAAAATGGTAATCGTTAATAAATACCCACCACACCAACTTTTTCCCGCCATAATTTGATGTACTGAGACTGAGACCGAAATATCGGCATGTATAATTATTTATTAAGCTTTCTCTATGGCGCTTTGTTGCTTCTTTTATAATGCGTTATATTTCTTCTTTATATAATTAGTTAATATTTTCTATATCGATAACAGAAACCCTAATTTTAATTAAAAATGAGAAGTTCATCATTAAATCTAAAAAGTATCAAACAGTTGTAAATACCCATTTCAAGTGTTAGTAATTTTCTTTTAAATACACCTTATGTCATAATGTTCTTGTTTAAATCATTTTAACGCAAATTTTGTTGCGTACAAATAACAAATTGAAAAAGACGGTTCGTTTCAATGCCCATTTTTTGTCTCATAACTCTTCAATCTTTCGACTATCCTGCACGGGAATAAATTCATATTTATGTGTCGTCGCTACGAATCCGCTCACTCGATTAAACGATGCTCGATTAATTTAATCGTTACTATTTTAATCGGTGGATGGAATATAAAGTCCATCTGTCGTGTATATTGATGATATTATTATCATCGATCGTCGAGTGAGGGGAACGGACATAATGTTTATTGCTGAATTATTGATATCAGCGTGAATTGTATAGCGATGGAATTTATTGCGTAGGAATTAATTGTTTGCCGTTTTATTTTATAGCTGCATTGGAGACGCTCGCAGAATTATTTACCTTTCTGAATGTAATGCTTATAGAACCTTCAATAAGAATAACATATTTTCTATATAGTACCTAATTTATTTATTGAAAAGACAACACAGTCGTTTGAGCTTCATTGTGAAATCGTAATAAAAATATTCCTTTAACGTTTCTTACTTGTACTGTAGGAAACTTTTTTTTGTTATTTTTAACCGTATCTATTTTGAAATATTTTACCGCTTGACACGATACCGAAGAACCTTGGTCTGTAGCGATGTCTTGATTTCAATTCACTTCAAAATCTAATTACTTACTAACAACTAACTTAAGCTATCTTTATGTCCAGAGGCACAAAATCGGTACAACTAACTCTGCCCTCGAACCATTGACCACCAAGCCTATTAATCAAACATGCGTGTTTTTGATTAATGCCGCGATACCCGATACAAAATCTGTCGGAGGAACAAACAACGCGATTGCTATCACAAAATGTATTAGCAGGGTGACTGTAATGCCTTTTAATAAGTGGATACGTCGCCGTCGGCGAATGAAGATTTATGGAATGAAAGGGTGTTCAGTTTTCACTAGCTAACTAAATTACCGATTAACTGTCAAAACGAAATTATATCCATTCGAATGATTAGACCCTACGATATGATTATTGTATTTTAAAGTTAAATGTAAACAACATTGTATTTGTTTACTACGGATTTGTATTCAAAGTTGTCTGAGTTAGTTTATTAATTAGTATTAATAGTAAATTAAGAATAGTTTTAAGAGGTTATAAAAGAGATGTCCCAATTTGGCCCTAGAGACGTTTCATGTTTCGATAGTGAAATATAGCGTGCCACTTGATAAACATAATTTCAAGAAATTGCAGTCTCATTTTTAGTAAACGTATATTATATACTACTTAAGAAAGTACCGGTAAAATATCAATAATACACAAAATGTTAATTATTCATCCAAATTTATTTTATCGCCCTCAAAGGTATGCTCCTTCAGAAACGATACACTTACGCCAACGAATAATCCAATAATCAAAACATTTTTAAACGCTTTTTCCGGGTTTGAGTTCAGTTCTCGCCGCGAATTCTCTTTTAAGTATGTCTTCTATCGAATGAAAACAGGTGCCACGAAGTGGTAATTTGAGTTTAGGAAAAAGAAAGGAGTCGGCTGGAGCATGGGTAAATAAGTGGTTGCTCGATGGTATTTGTTGAGTTTTTGGTCAAAAATTCGTTCATGACTTTGACTTTTGATCGACTTTGGCGTGGTTTTTTCGGTTTCGGTTCAGTCGGAAGGCGCCACTCCGAAGCTTGTTGACTAGTTTGCATCAAACTCGTAAACCCACGTCTCTTCACCAGTAACAATGCGTTGCATAAATGTTGGGTCGGAATTGACTCGTTCTAGCATGTCCTCAGCGGCTCTTATACGGTTTTTAGAGAAAATTCAGGTCTTTTGGGACTAGCCGAGCGGCAACATGTTTTATACCCAAGTGATTATTTAAAATGGTACGAATCGACTCGTGAGACACATAAAGTTCAGCGAATCATAAACAAATCATCCGTTCCCGAAACTTTTTTGCCAGAATGTATATATAGATACTTCGTGTTCTAAGTTATGTTGAAAATTACGTTTAAAAAGGAATTAAAGTTAGACTTACGTCATTTTCTATCTCAGAACAATAACTAAAGCATTCCTTTTTAAACGTAATTTTCAACATAACTTAGAACACGAAGTATCTATATATACATACATTATGTCAAAAAAGTTTCGGGAACGGATGATTTGGTTATGATTCGCTAAACTTTCTATGTCTCATATTGTTCTGAGTTTCCTATCTACCACATCTGCCATTTTGTAATAATTTACGGCACTTGCATCAAGGATTTTTGAGCATTACCGTATAAATAAATAAAAAAATCTAATCTATTTACATTTTATTTTATGAAAGTTAAAAAAAAGGTAAAGTTCGCAAGTAAAGAATTAAGTTGTCACTACTAGACAGCATTATATGAAAACGTATGCTTAATAGTGCTAAGCACATATTACCTATCACATTATATTAAGTCTGTATGAGATTAATCCCTTTGCTTTTCTTATGTTTAAAATATGTAATGTAATAAAATTTTTGGTGGCAATGTCAAATGTTGCAAGAAATTATTAATATTAAATATATATTATCTTTAAAACCTCTCTATTTACAACAATGACCACTGTTGATTCTTAGAAGGGTATGAAAATTAATATTTTTTGTGGGGCGGACAATATATGGGGAATGGGACATCTCCATAATTATAATATATTTGTTATTGCACAGAAAAACAGTAACAACAATGACAAAAGAGAAATTGTGTACAAAGGTAGATCTTTCACATTTAAAGTTTTTTATTTTGTACGGTTAATACAAATGTTATCATGACATTAAATTATTTGAGCTACATAATGATCCTTTGTATACAAACATAAAATACATGATTAACGGGGTTCAATGTAAAGCAATATGAAAGGTATCGAAACATGGTAGGTACTGAAGAGGCGTGGGAGCGTTTGTTATTAAAACCACCTTTTCTTAGTAACATTCTTTGTTCATGATTCTAATTATATATTACATAAACACGTTAATACAAAAACAACATAGTAAGTATAGACTTACCATGTTCTTTTTGTATTACATTACTACACATTATTACATGGATAGCCATGTTGGCACTTCTTGTTCATGTTTGATCTCTCTGACTATAGGCAACCCGTTTGACATTCTAATTCTTCTCATGATTTCAAATTATGTTTTATATATTATTGTAACGTAGAACCTGCCAGTGCATTAACATAGCACAGTGACATTCTTTGATCGAGTTCCCCATAATAGCGGAACGCGAAAGTTTATATGGATAAGTAATATAAAATATCCAAAAATGTGTAGGTCAACTAGCGAAATGTCATTAATCATAAGCACTTAACCCGGCGCGGCCGCAACAAATTGCCCGCCATTTGTCCGTGGACTAGTGTGACCATACATCACGCGTCGCCCGGACGCGGACATTCCCGAAACGGTTGGACAATAACTTTTCATTACCCACGATTCATTAACATGAGGGGGACAACCAATTATGTATGCTCTATCAATCATGTCGACTAATAATATTTTATGTTGCGGGATTGATAAGATTTGGTATACTTATTCATGAAAAGTCACTAAACTGTATACGTATACAACCGTAAGAAAATGCTGGTTTTTGTTTGGTATTTAATTATCTCACTTAACTTTGACTTCGTTCAAAGCTGTAATTTTTTTATTATTATTCTACAACGGGTAAGCGCTTGGCCTTCATCTCACCTGATTGTAAGTGACGATAAGGCCGAATGTGGAACCGCGCGAACCCGGAATCCTCAACCACTGAGGAACTAGCTATCTTATCTCTATTGTCGGAACACTACAATGCTATAAACATCGTTGTTATGGCGACAGACTTAGATAAGATGGTGTTAGCTAGCCAGGCGGACTTAACAGCCCTACCACCAACCATTTTTTTTTAATTTAAAATAAAATAAAAATATATGTACTTACGTAGATCATAAAAAAAAATTATGTTTTTTTTTTAATTGAAAAAAAATTTTGGGCTTTTCATATACTTTTATAGAGCTATTATCTATATTTAATTAAGGTTATCATTTTTTATTTACGAACTGGTATTTAGAATATCATCATCATTATAAACAAACGTGTAGAGACTAGCTCATAGGTATTCCACCATTCTGACAGAATGCGGGTTGGTGGAATACATAAGTAAATTAGAATATTATCATATTGTCCACACCTACATTCACAATTGTAACTTAGTTTAACATCAGTTGCACTACAAATATCATGAATACACAATGTATCACACAGTCCGATTCCAACTTCCCCCTGCGACATTTCCACTCGACAGCAGTTTTTGTTTCACGTTACGAACGCTTGTTATTTTTATTTGCGTTATATCATTATTTATAACCGGGATTGCGAGTCTCCAATAAATCTCGACGATTTATAACATTGCACATGTCCCTATCGTTAAAAAGATTACTGTCTCCTTTAATTTAATTTATCTAAACCAAAATAGTGTTTATTCTAAGATATCAGCTGTTTTCTCATAGCAATTGAATGTTTACTGTCATCATTGAAACATTGGGATGATTTAGAGGAAACTTTGCAAGAGTGATAAATAAATTTTGTAACGTATACGTAATAATATTACAAACATATTCAAAGGCACAACAAAACAACATTCAACACTTGATACAGTAGTCTAATGTCTCATGGTAAGTTGGAAAAAATAAATAATCTTCAATTAAAAACATAACTGGTAGTTACATAAATAATATTTCGTTCGGCGTTCAGTTTTAAATTGTCTTTTAATTATGACCTAATATTTTTGCTAGCTTTTAACAATATTTCGCACATAAAAACATATACAGTCATAACTCAAAATTAGACTAATCTAATTTTGAGTTATAAAACATATACTTACAGTCATAACTCAAAATTAGATTAGTCTAATTTTGAGTTATGACTGTATATGTTTTCATGTGCGATTTAAGGAAATAAATTGTTTAATAGTTTTAAGTCACAAGTATGTAAGGTAAATACTACAGTCATTGACATTGTATATTAAAAATAATATAATTCAAATTGAATGTAAGTATTAAGTTGTTTCAACAAACATGAATAAACATTGATGTCTTTGCAATATAAACCATATGCAGGATAAAATGTTTACTAGAAAAGAAATCAACCAGTCTCAGGAAAGCTTGAATTTGATTCGAACCTATGACCTTTGAATTGCCGGTCCACTTCTTTTCTTTCTAGTAAACATTTTATCCTATATCTATATAGCATTGTGAATGCACAATTTCAATAATAAAGATAAACCATTTATTTTACCCTACATTATTATTTTTATAAGTAATGAGTAATAGGTACAAATAAGCTATTTCATACGGTGGTAGTTAATTCATTATGCATTCAGTAGAGCGTTTATTTCGTTAGGTAAATTTTATAATTGGCTCTGTTGGTTAACCTTCACATTTGAGGAAACTGAGGCACTCCTAAAACTGAAAAAGTGTAGGCGAAACCAAGTTAATATAATTAAATATTTTGAGATTTTTGCTCTGTTCAAAATATTCTAATTTAATTCCAGCATGACTCCAACAAAGCGTAGCATCAGTTAGCTATAACTCGTGAGACTGAGCGCTGGCAGGGTAGTGAGCCGGCATGATTTGTGTGGCGTGCCAGGGTAATGACGGCCATACATTACACCAGCCCCTGGATGTGCGGCGATTTTTCACCGTGACGCGGCACTAGCGCTGAATAAACTTGGCACTTTGAAAAGGAATGTTTATGTCTCCACGGCTGAAATGTATGTGACGTATAATAACGCTGGTTGGGTTTCGCAGTGCTCGTACTTTTTAAAGTAAACACTTTTTATGCTTTCCGTTTGCTATGAATTTGAGTTAGTTTAGGGTAACGTATGGCAATTTTAGAATTAAAGTCTCGTGATCGCGGATGTATAGGTAAGCGAACCTACCTTGAACTGTCAGGGCAAATAAAAATGCAATACTATTTAATATACTACACTCTAAAAACACAGATCCCGTCAAAAAAAGCAAGCAAACTTTTTGTTCAACTTCATTTAGACAGAATGCACCAGCGACGAACTTACAATCTACAATTTTGCTACTGTAAAGAATAATTATTTTAATCGATTGCTAATATGTACTAAGACATAAGTATTACGTTAAACGTTAAAAATTCCCTTTCTGATTCGAACATAGTACAGATTCTACTACTACTTCGCATAGAAATACTTACTTATAATAATAAATTCACTATTGTAAAATTAACAACATTGTATTTTAAACAAAAGCCAGCTAATATCCTCTGACATCATATCCTGAACATCAGTAACATCGGAGTGATTAATTACATACATTAAGCTACGTCATTCATATCCTACACGCCGCAGTATTACACAGCCAAACATAGAGGAACATTGGGAAAAACACCAACATATTTCATAGGAGCAGCCCCGTCGCCATTTCTACAACTCATTGCCCAAATAAAGTCGACCAAATAAAAAATCCAAATAAATAATAAAAGTGTGTTACGGGACATTACATGAGAATTGAGAGTGGGTACATTAGTTATTGTAACACGACAAAATATCTGTAATAAAACGTAATTTATTGCGCAAATAAAATATAACGGCGGTTAGGGGCGGCAGATGGGGCGAGAGATCTCGCCCGCGGTGCAAGCCAGACGCGGAGCGATCTGTCAACTTGACAACTCTTCTTTAGCGGGGCGGATGGGTTCCTACTCAATAAGTAATACTCGTAGTTGTTACATGTTATTACTTTAACTCTTCAAGGATCATATTTGAAAGCCCTCAAATATCAAAGTGTCTTCATTGATCGCGTAAACAAAAGATGACGCGATCCACTTCACAAAAAATGTTATAAAAACTTATGTAGATAGATCACTTAGCTACATTCTGTAAAAAGCACGTTTACTATGAATACTTTTACTTTCGATTGGTGTGCAAATTAGATTGTAAAAACAATTAACAATATACTTTTTTATTTTGTAACTATTATTTATTTTTTTATATATATTTTTTATTATTTTCTGCTTGAAACTTTGTTCTTACGTATATTGTTGAGTTACTTTTTTAAAAAATGCCCTAGAAAGTCCAATTTATCATATAAAAGAGAAGTTATCTACAGTGTAATAGAAAAAACAATAATAAATCATATTTGTAATGACCACTTAAAAAATCACAATTTTTCTAGCTGTAATGTCTCTCCAAGATGGCATCCATTTTGTTTCTGTTTGTTGGTACTACTTACAAATATGTATATATTGACGATGAACTAAACTTGTCCATACGAAAATATAACGTATCGGCAGGTATAAGAGAATAAAGTCGCACGAACGGGCGCGACCGCCGGCGGTCTTATGATCCTTGAAGGATTTCTCCTTCTAGAAGCCACGACCGCCAGCGGTTTTATGATCCTTGAAGGGTGAGATCTATCAGTATTATAACTGTGATAGTGACGTTACGGTACCTGTCAGGACATGCTTACTTAAACTTTGTGGTTACATAATAACTCATGCACCAAACCCGCATTGGCCTAGCGTGATGAGTTATGGCCTCAGATCATAGTATGATTTGAGGTTATGGCCCAATCCTCCCGTCTGCTGGTGTACGTGTAGGAAGGCCTGTGCTTGGTAGTGGGACGTATGACCTGTAAAAGTGGCTGTTTAAGATTATTTCATATTATCCGTTAAGCAAAGGAGAAGAACACTTTTCAGTGCAATTTTCAGTACTTAACGACTCAAAATAAAACTAAGTTGATTATGGTTTCGGGACTTAGAGAGATTATGAGACTATATTTCGCTAGTTATCATAACAACACTTTGCAACACCATATCATACTCCAACGGCTTTTATAAATGAAAACTACATAACAACTATGTCACCTTGAAGCTAGCAATAACGAACCCCAAGGGCACTCTCATCCACAAAAAGCTACTACCGCTCATCACTCATGGCTGGACCCATCACTACCCGGATATATTGACAGAGTCCTCTGCCACGGATGCCGAAGAAAAATGGCGGTCATTTGTTGGCGTCACCGTTTTGTTCTGTGCCTTCGAGAGGCGAGATAATGGCTGATTTATTTGCGCGATTACGGACGAGTGTGCCGTCGGTGGCCGCCTCATTATTAGGGCTGGTGTGAATCGGTAATGCTGCAATGATTATTTTTGATGACACGCCGGAGTGGGGAAACGGCTAGACAGACGCGATGTGTAGGGTTGAAAGGATATTCACTAATATATCTGTAGCGTCTGATAAAATATTTATGATTCTTCATTCAGAGATTTAAAATATATGTTAAATTTACTTTTTTGTAGTGACTTTATAAACAATTTGTTAAGAGGGTTTACTCATTTCGGTTTTCCATACAAGAATAAGAATAATAAGAATAAAAATAATTTATTGCTTTTTCACACAAGAAATATCAATGCAACACTTAACAATAAACAACACTGTACCTAACATATAATAGATTAAAAAAAAAGAGTTACACACATTTTAAGGTGAAAGCAATTGGAGGTGGCTCAGCATATGCTTACAAGAAAATGCTCCCAGTAAGCGCTGGTTTTCAGCCACTCCCATTTCTCTTAGCTGTTAGGTGAGAATGGGGTCATGAGGGCTATTCATCTACAAGTTACACAAACAAATCATCGAAACAAATTTTAAACTTTTACAAAAAACAATAACAAAAATGAGAGCTAAGTGCGTGTCACTTAAGGTGAAAATGAAATAACCTAAAATAAAATTAATAAACAAAAAAAAAAAAGGAAGGACACTAATACTATTGTTATTAAATATTGTGTGTAGTATGTTATGATTTGTATGAGAGGGGGGTGAGTAGTGTATGCATGTGTGCGCGTGAGTGTGCGTGTGTGTTTGTGTGGCGTGTTTGGCTATAATAATCTTAATGGAAGAAATCTTTCAGGGGCAGGGATTTCCAATGTCCACCAACAATGTTTTCTGCAGCAAGTTGTTTGCTTAATAAGGCAGTTCTGTGACGTCTACAAACTTCCAAGTTGAAATTTTTAGAAACCGTTAAGGCAATTTTGATGAAATTTTGCATGCTAAAGTAAAACACATGGATCTAAACAGTTTGTTGAAAACATTTTTTAAAAACGTTTTTTTAGCTGAGTAATTGCAATTTAAAGTCCACCATAGAAAGTTTAAAATCGCAATACCTCAGTTAAATGAACATTTTTTTAAAATGTTTTCATCAAACTATTTAGATCCCTATGTTTTACTTTAGCATGCAAAGTTTCATCAAAATTGGCTTAACGGTTTCTAATAATTTTGACTTGGAAGTTTGTATGGGAAACCGAAATGCTTTTATTTTATTATACTTTATTGCACAAACAAATTACATAAACACACACGTTACACAGGACACATATAAAGGTGAGCTTATCTCTAGAAGAGATCTCTTCTGATAAAAATTAAATAGGCGGGACTTACTGCGCTAAACATAAATAAAATATATTTTTAAAAATAAATACAATATATATAAAATAATATTTAAATAAAACAAATTACATACATGTATTATGTTACTGATTATCACTTAAATTTGATAGGTAGTGCTCTTTGAGATGGTGTTTGAACGACTCTACCGATGGCCTCTCACGAATGCTAGCCGGCAGTTTGTTCCACAATCTAGCTAGCTGCATAAACAGTGAAAGAATTGTGGAAAAATATGTAATTCGATTGTGGATAGGATAGAGTTCTTGTATCACAAGAACGTTTGGGGCGGGATGAAGCGGGAACGTAGGTAATAAGGGAGCTGGGGGTAGTGAAGGATTTTGTAAAGGAGGCATAGTACGTGCATATCTCGGCGAAAGCGTATAGGGAGCCACTTTAACCTAGACCGGAACTCCGAAATATGGTCATATTTTCGCAAACCGATTAGGTATAAACCGAATGGACAAATTTTGCAGGCGCTCCAGTTTGTTAAGCAGCTTTTCAGTCGCATCTAAAAACGAACATCGGCATAGTTGAGAAGAGGGAGAAGTAGGGACTGAACGAGTTTAATTTTGGTGTTGTATGGTAGGAAAAACTGGAGTTGCTTGAGAGAATGATAAGAATAATGCATGGAATTATGTAAAAATGAACTACTTATGTGTAATACTTATGACATTGTATGTTATTCTATTTCTGCATTATTAATAACTACTATTTTTGTTACCTACTTGGTAAGGCTCTATAGTTCAGTCATAAAATAAATGCTAAAAAATATCTGAATTACTAATATTACTACTTATTATATTAATTATAATCTGATTACTTTATCTTGAATACTTGCGATTAAGCCGCTATTTCCCATTTTCTTAGAAATATATGGTTATTTCCATGTAGAATTAAAGCTGAATCAACCACCTGCCATTATAAAGAGGACTTTATAAATAATTAAGTCAATTATTGAAATTGCCATCATCGGAGCATGTCCTCAAAAAGGCATAAAATAATGAGCTCCTTTGATCAGCACATGGCACTGGGCAATGTTCCTTTTGCCATTCCGAGACGATTTATGAGTCTGCGGGTGACGAGTGCAATCCTGTCGCTGCGTGTGCGCTGGACATTATTTATTACCTACTGTAAAGTACTAATTTGTCAGTCATAGTGTTTTGTTTTTTCGCATACGCTTTGCTATGAAACGGCCAAACTGTCTAACGTTCTTCGGTAATGTTTAATATTACCATAGTCTTGTTAAATATTAGTAATAAGTAACGTTTGAGTGTTGAGTTAAAATTGTGATAATAAAAAAATTAAAAAAAACCACTGTGGAATCCTGCCTTCTATTAGGCTATCTTGGTGTTATTCCACTCGTGTACTCAACATTATGATTTTACTTTGTAAGCAAAGGTGGTGCAATTTTTTATTCACCTTTACCTGTCTTTTTTTTGTATGAATTTAGTTAGGCAGATATATGAGAATGGCACACGCAAATATTCGGGTGAAAACGAAACTGAATCATAGTAATTAAAATTTGTAATATTTTCGGGTGAAAATTAAACTGGGGAAAAACCCCACTAACCCAAAAATTTTATAAAGTTTGCATATTAAAATTCAACCAACAGACAAAATAGTATTAAACCACATAATCTCACCTACAAAATATTTTATAATGTTATTTAAGTTTCAAGAATTTTAAGACGTGCATAAAGCACCATCTCTTTAGACAAATCATCAACAATTCACAATTGCCCATAAATTTTATTAAACACATTGTACATCATACGAGTAACGTCTAAAGTCGCAACACGTAAAAATATAACTGCCATTAAAATTCTAATTTAGAGCTCTGAGAAAATATCAACCCGAAAATTGTATGCCGACACACAAAAGCTGAAACATCACTCACGCCACCTCGACAGCACTTTGTGCAACAAAGCCAACCTTTCTGCTGTACAAAATGGCTTACAGCATGCGCATTGTCGGGTACCCTTACCCTACTTTGAACCACAGTATAGAAAACATCGCTGCAGTCAACCGTTAGAAGTTTGCAGTGTACAAACTTTTTGTATAAAATTATTTTGGCTACGTATAGTGAATGTAAAATGTTATGGTGTGTACAAACATAAAGGGGTCCACAGCTGTAATAATGAGTATTAATGTGCATGTCACATAAATAACGCATAACAAAGAGGCAGGGAAGAGATGCAACATAATGCCAATACTTCAAAACCATTAGCGCTGTTCCGAAGCTGATGGGCTGGAACGGAGGGAAAGAGATAGCTGTTGTTACTGGGTGTTGTCACAACGATTCGTATAGAATAGTTTGTGCGTTGTTTAGTGACATCCCTCTTTTATAGGATTTAGCTGTTAGTTGAAAGCTTTGATTCTATCAGGTCAGGCGTGTTGTCCCTATATTACTACTGGAATAGAAATTATAAATTATTTATCTGACTATTTTATCGACGGTACAGTTAAGTATATTAAAAAGAAACCATTTTATATACTAACCTAGATCTACTTGCTTTAAAGAGTTTCATTGGAATGTTTTTGTTAACATGTACCTACTTTACAAAACAATCAATGGAATTATACAAGCATCTAATTTTATTAACACTCAATGCTACAAAATAACAGCATTCTCTATAACATCTTACAGTTTATACACTTAAGCAAGCGACTAATTAACAGTCGCTTGTCACCAAACACTGCGGACGTGCCTCTAAACTTTGACTTAGGAACCTTAAACTAATAGTGCAATGTATGTATGGATATTTTCAATTAAAAAAACCGGATTACATCCAACTACTGCGCTTCGCATTACTAGGAAAACTAAATTTGTCACTCCTTATGTGGCAATGTCACATTAAAAAGGCGTAAACAAATATGTAATGTATGAATAACATAGTTATTCTTCATTTTCAAAAAATTGCCTGTGTTGTGTTACTGTACGGATATTTCTGTGCTCGAGATATTTTATTTTATTTATCCCATCCTGTAATCTGGCATGCGAAGTTGTTTAACTTGCTACATCGCAACTCTTACATATAACGTAACATAACATTACACTCTTTTTTAGTCTTCGTCTCGATGCAGGAGAAGTATACAGGCAATGCAGGCAGAGTGACGAACCACGGGCCGGCGAGAATCCACAAAAGCACTGAGCAGGGGGAGGGTATGGGTACGTATCATAATGTATAAAATTAAAATATATAAGTTTACAATGCATAAGTTCAAAATACCAAAAATCAAAAAATATAATGGTTAGAACAACAGTAACTATTAACCAAAATCCATAAAGATCATAATCCTTAATCGTCCAAATACATACAATCAAAAACCCTAACTTCATTATACCTGAACTTGAAATCTAATAATATAATCCCTAGTGGTATTTTTTTTAATAGACAACAGAAAGAGTTTCTTTCAGTAATTTTTGCTTTCTGTTGTCTAATAAAAAAACAAAACAAAACAAATAACCTCTAAATTCAAGACAATTGCTACGCTGCGCTTCGCGATTGTTTTTAATATCTAACCTATCACGTGACCTACTGGAGTAGGGCAGCTAGTATCCTCAATCATTTTCTCAACTTACTATTAGGGATTATATTATCAGATATTTCAAGTTTAGGTATTGTGAAGTTAGGGTTTTTGATTGTATGTATTTGGACGATTATGGATTATGAACTTATGCCAATTAAGTTTATGTACCTAAGTATTTTGAATCATTATATTTTTTGATTTTAGGTATTTTAAACTTATGCATTATAGACATTTATATTTTAATTTTATACATTATGATACGTACCCCTTGCCCCACCGCGAGCATCAGACCGGCGGAAGACCCTCACGCAAGACAAAACTGAGCATTTGTACTGGGCAAAGGTCCACGCGGGATTGCCCGGGAATGAGCGTGCGATTAAGTTGGCAAAAAACGTAGATAGAGAAAGATAGACAATACTTTTATTGTAAAATAGCACAAACATTTACATTAGACATAAAAGAGCAAAAATACAAAGTTACAATGAGGCGGTCTTATCGCTTAAAAGCGATTTCTGCCAGATAACCAGTCGGATGGAGAGAACTTTTACACTCTATGTTCGGAGGTGCAAACATAACATGGTTAACAATTAAATGCAAAAATAAGTAATTAAATAAAATAAAATTACTTATAAAATAAATAAATAATAAGGTGTAATAAATATGTGTATATATATATACATACTTAAACATAATAGTCTCAGGTAAGAAGTAGTGGACAACGACAGCTATGCAGCAGGATAGGGTTAAAGGGAAAGGTAGAAATTCTTCACGAGCTCCTTGAATGCGTGAATGGTTTTAGCTCGCCTGATCGCAACTGGAAGCGAGTTCCAAAGACGAACAGCTTCAACAGTAAAGGAGCAATCGTAAAAGGTGGTGTTGGCGTAATTATTATAATATTAAAATCAAGTAGCCAAAAGTATGTTTTGTTAAGTATACTGCATTATACCTACTTAGACAAACATAGCAAATAGAAGTAAGGAAAACAGTTGAAATTATGTAATGATAAATGAGGAATGATAAGTTATAAAATATGTAAACATAAGTAAATAATTAAATAAGAATAAGTAAATAAGAATATTGTAAACCCAAAAGGACAAAACCCCTGCACACGTGTAATGTAGACCAGAAAAGCGAAAGTAAAATGTTTTAAATAAATAAGTAAAGAAAAAATGTTATAGCTATTATAAGAAAATTAAATAAGACAATTTATAAGTAATAAGAATAAGTAACCAAAAATAATGTAAGGACATAAAAGCCAGAACCCATGCACATGTGTACTGCAACTTAAGTGAATGTAATGTATAATAAGAAAAACGTTATAATTATTATAAGAAAATTGTAAAGCAGAAATAGAATAGCATATAAGTAAGTAGATAAATAGTAGTATATTATATAGGGCATTTATTATGCAATAAAAATGGTACCGAGTAATCGGAGAATTAAGCGAATAAGAATAGGTCGTTATAATAATGTAATAAGGATAAGTAGAGTGGATAAGTAATGAATAAGAGTAGGTAGACTAGTGTGCAATCAAAATGGAAACCAGACAGTAGCGTATATTTGTATAATTGTAGTATGGAAAATAGCATAGAAATAGAGTAGACAGCGCATATCCATGCCAAGAAAATGTAGGCTTTAAGCCACTTCTCAACAAATTAGCTGTAATAGAAACATCTCTGATCTGACCTACGTTGGTCGAAAAGTATTTGAAAAACTAACTCTTTTTAGTACCTAGGTTTTCCAAGTTCCTATCTACTTAACTCACGCTTCACACACACCTCGGTGGCCGAGTCCTGGGTTGAGACCTGGGTTGAATTCACATTCCAGTGTAAAATGTGTTTCGGATTTATTGATGCATAGGACGTGTTTGTGATCACAACAGAGCAAATATTAGTTCCGTGATCATCAAACTACATTTGACAAGTGTGGTCATAAGGCCAACGTCCATGAAATCGTAGCGATAACTTGACTTTAATGTTGAGGCCTCTTCAATAACGTTATGTTATACAATTATGAACCGACATAAGACAGAGACTAAAAGGACTACGAGTATCTCAGTGGCTACAGAACAATTCATAGTAGGTATCACAGTGGCTCTATTGAGTATGTGGAAAAAGACCATGTAAAGAATAGCAGGGTCTGCTCTTTTTACATTATCCTTTTCCACTGATATCCTCTGTTATTCTGACATAGCCTTTTTCCACTTTATGCAACGACGTGGACTGAGCTATACTTTACTGTGCTTTTTCATCTAAGTAGGCACTCACGGAAAAACCAAAAGACAGAAATTTAACGGCGCGGCAGTAGCTAATAAACGTCAATCATAAACGACATGTGGTAAGACATCGTAATTACAAGGCGTTTATACATATATCTGCCCTTTCATTACCGACTATCCAGCACAACAAAGTTGCTAACCGCTACTTTGCAATTAGTTATTCTAATTGTACACGATGCAAACCGCGGGTTAGCAATTCAAATGTATATACGCACACACCGCACGCTTACAAAAATGCTTGATGAATAATTGAAACTTGAATAAACATGGCCGGAAGAGGCCAGCTAAAAAAATTATGACATGTTCACACACTGACATACGGTATAATATGTAATACCGAATATGGAAGTGTTAAGGAATTTGTTAATATACAATACTGCAAAGGACTGTGGTAATTGGAACTTTATAATAAAATTAATATTGTTTTGACTTTTTTAAACACAACGTAGAAGCCCTTGTCACATCCAACGGATACTATTTATGATTTCTGACTCTGTCAAATTAAAAAAAAGTCGTGTCGACCTAAACGCCATTTCATAGAAACTTAATAATTAACCCTCGCGTCATCAGACTCATCATCATCTGCCTGTAACAACTCCACTGCTAGACTCATCACTTTCCACATTAGTATTTAGGGGGCTTACTCTAGCACGCTAGCCCAATACAGTTGAATCAATCTCAAGAGACAGTCAAACTTAATTTTTATCATTTTACGAAAGTTTCAATTATCTTACACCCAGATGAGGCTAACAGAAGTGATACTAACAAATTCATTCATTAAAAAATGTCAACTATAAGTCTCTAAGTTATATCCATTCATCTAGTTTTAAAATAGATCGCTCTTAAACGGTAATTATCAGCATATATCCGTCCCACTGCTGGGCACAGGCCTAGGCACGGGGGGAGGAGGGCCATAACCCATCACGCTGCCCGATGCTGGTTTCGTGGGTTACGATAGTTTTAATACTGCTAAATACTTATTCGACATTAATGCATTTTTTTCTGGTGATGCACCAACATTGTTATCTAAATGTCTTTATTTTTTTCATTGCACCATAAATTCAAATATGCTTCCGCCTATTTAACCTCAATGACATAAGTAGCTATTTGTCGACCCAACTGTACAAACATACACCTCAACACATGCGATGGATTAAAGAAAAAAGTTTTGACCAAATACCATTGAAAACTAAGTTCTGCTACTCGGTAATAGAGTATTACTTACATCGTTAAGTTAAACGGCAGGAAACTTTAACGTAACGAAAGCCAAAAGAAAACAAATTCATAGAATTGCAAACACTCCTGTCAATCTGCCAATATTTTTAAACGTCGATGCGTAGAAAAACCAATCGTGTGCGTTGAAAAATAGAGGTTGATATAAACGCATTATGTTTTGCGAACGCTTTTCAATGGGCTACTGAATGGAGAGTGGCAAAAAAGCAATAACAGATTTAATAATGGACATCTGAATTTCTATAGACTATTGTGAGGGCACCAATATTGGAATTAGCCAATGAAAAAACTGAACAATGCTTTCAAACAGTGGATTTATTAGCGCGAAATCTAATTTATGACGGGTGCCATCCCTTTTTCTATTGAAAAACTAAATCGTTATTCAGTAATCGGATTTAGTAAATATATCTATTTATCAGTCAGTCCTTCTACATTCTTTACTTTTCTTCATAACTTACTCAAAATCACTCACTTTACCCAAAATCGTCATCCTGTACTTAACTGCCCGGAATGGTTATTTTCCGGTTCAAATTGTTGTTGCGGTGACAGTTCGTTAGCCACATGGAATTGAACAAGGCTTACCACCACCACCAACCAAACTTTAAACAAAGAAACCTTAACATATGAGATGATAGTAACAATAAAATGCTTCACTTTTCAAGTACCTACTTTTATTTGATGCATATATGTAAGTGTTACAAGGGGGGGGGGGGGGACGTTTTGCCCATTCTTCTTTACTTATTTAGGGGTTAGTTGTAGTTAATTTAAATTCAACCTTAAAATTCAATTTAAAATTTCAATAAAAAGAAATCCTTTTCAAAAAGTATAAAGTATATTAGATTCCACATTAGGATTTTCTTTATTCTTATGTGGAAGTAGATCTACATTAGATTTCGCCTTTCGTACATACAAGTATATACCAATAGATCTACAGGACCACTAGACCACGAGAGTAAATAGTAGCAAAATCCTTTTTCTTTTACAAAAAGTTTACAAAATAACCAGCAAAAATTATCTCAATGATATTTTTAGCTGCAATATAACGACTCAGTTAATTAAATTCTGTTAACTTTTGCAAAAACTAAGAAATTTTCGTTAGTTCCGTTTTTAACAATTAGAAAAAAATATTTAAAATCAAGCGTTCTATTGCGAATGACAGTTATTTTAACACAAACACTTGACGCTCTCTATTCGGTACTAATTGACAGGTTGTCTGGCCATTGTGCGACTCTACCAGTAGTTTCATTAGCGGCGACAGTCAAAACAGTGCAATAAAAAGCCAACAAATCACACAAAACGGCATTTCAACTCGCGTTATTAGGATTATGAAAATATCAAACGTATCTCTAAATAAATTATTTCTCATTTCGAGGCATATTAAATAATATACGGTAAATAACGTAAAAATTTCATCATTCCCCTGTCCAAACGTGACACTTAAATTAATTTTAAAGTCAGCCGGCTTGAAATAACGGCTTAGCAGTCATCGTTGACAATGTAATTTAACGCTCAACCTTGGCAAAAAAGAATTTATTATACCTAGTGCCAGAGAAATAACATTCCCGTTTCAACATCGTAACGCTTTATCGGATTCTATATTCGAGACAGTTTAAATAAACGAACGATGTCGCGCGGCGGTGTGTGGGCAGAATACTATATTTCTGTGTCATTAACACGCCGATCTTTAGTATTTCTATTATGTTAGACCAATTTTTCGTTGTTACGATAGATAAAAAACTGTCGTTGAAACAAATTAATTTGTTGAAAAAAGTGTCCCGAGCGTGTTGCCGCCAGCGTTTATTGTGAAAACAGACGCTGGATTTATGAAGAGGGAAAACGTTTAAACTGCGTAGTGGCTGGAAATAAGAAAACATTTACACGACGATGACGAGCTTAGACTTTTTCGATTTTCGATTTACTTTAATAAATTTTGTCCATGCTCATCTATGGTATGCTGTATGCTTCATGCAGGGATGTAATATATAGATTTTGACTTTCAAAATCGAACATTTCTTGTCCGATGGTAACGATTGGTAGCATCATAAAGATATCTCTTAAAAAATTTTAATTAAAATAATTTAAGGATAATGGTACTTCTCATGGCTCTTCTCGATAGAAGTCTGCATTCTGGTGGAAGTGTGGTAGAATTACAACTATTTTAAGAATGCTTCGAAGAGTGGCTTACTTAAATTAAATATCCTTTTATTTACTGCTGCAGACATTCGCCGCAATCCTTCAACTCACGCAGCAATGCTAGGCTCCCGTCAAAGTGCCATTCCGACAGAGATTCTAGACCATTAAGTCTTGATTGCCACGCTCAGACTTTAATGATTATCTTTAGAACCACCATGATTTCTTGATACCTTACACAACATTTATTTTACAGCATTTATAAAGATTCTTTGGCCAGCAAGAGCAGATGATGGCAGCTTCAAAGGGGAAGAAACAAGGAGCTGAAAAGCTGGTGGCAATCCCAAATATATAGGCATTTAGGTGAGACAAAAGCATACAGACTGCGGTGGTTCGGACAAGTTGACGAAGCGTGCATACTAAGGCACCCCCAGGAGGCAAAGACCATTTGGACGCCCCAAGTACCGCTGGATGGACCAAGTACCAAGGACCAAGGCTAAGGATCTACACAAGTTCATGAAAACCAACGACTGGCAAGAGATCGCGCAAAACAGGAAACAGTGGCGTCACCTTTTGGTCAAGACTCACTTCGGGTAGCTGAGTCATCGGAGTAAGTTAATATGTGAGATTTTTTAATTTCAAAATGTAGTGTTAGCATAAACATAAAAAAAACAATTAGGCAACAACAAAACAAAAGATGTAACCAACAAAACCATTTCAGATTAACAGATGCGGTAGAACTTTGATATCGCACTATTAGTTTAAATTGCATATTTATCAAGTGTAATGTCCCAGAAGAGTACACTTAATGGTTACCCTCTTTAATGAGTGTTAAGCGTCACACGTAGTCCGCAAAACATCCCACCGCCCGCTCGGAGCAAATGTCACTCTGAATTTTAATTAAAAATGTTATCGCTTGGCAAAGTATAAATTATACTTTTTTACACGTTATGTGGAATACAAAAGGTTTTTATTACAAATTGGTTAGGTACTAGCTTATAAATAGTTTCTGTTTTATATACATTTTTAATGTAGCTTGCAAGCTTGTGTATCCTATCGTACATAAGTATTTAATATTTTTAATTTCTTAAATAAAAAAATACATTCTGCATATTTCATTATAATTAGTTTTGAAAATACGTATTTGTCTATAATTATACATAATTATAGACCCTAATCTTAAACAAATATTTTTGTAGTTTAAATATACACACATCAAAAGTGTCTAGGGATCAAGCATTTTTATGCGGATTTCTTGAGATTAAGATGTGGCTTTGTAATAAATTTATGATTTTATAAATTTATATGGATCCTTTTTGGTGCATTTCATAATTTGAAACAGGAACTTTCAATCAATTTCTAGTAAAAGATGAAAATCAGCTGTCAATATTTTCCCTATAAAAACATACAACGCATTGAAGACATTATTAGTGCTACTGTTTCCCTACTACTGATTAAAACCAACGTTATTATGGAGCGGCGACGTCATTTAAGCAGGGAAGAAATGCTCAGAGCCGTGGGAATGATAGAAGCTGGTTCCCGGCAACGTACTGTGGCTTTAGCTCTGAATACAAGTCAGAGTGTTATCAGTCGACTTTGGACACGTTACCGAAGCACTGGTACCGTGGCTGAGCGCCATGGAAGACGGTATCGCTGCACCACACGGAGACAAGACCGATACATTCAAATCACAACTCGAAGAGCTCCAACAATAACCGCCATGATGTTAGCCGTGAGGCTTCATCACTCTTCAGGGAACTTAATTAGCGACCAAACAGTCAGAAACCGCTTGCATGAAGTGAACCTTCATTCCCGAAGACCACTAAGGGTACCACCTATAGCAATGCACAATCGTAGGATTCGATATCAATGGGCTCTTGAACACAGAAATTGGGCAGAAGAACAATGGCGTTTCGTGTGCTTTTCTGATGAGTCTCGTTTTGGTATGAGACCGGATACAAGACGTATACGACACTGGAGAACCTCTGGACGCCAACAGCGATTAAAATCCTGCCAGGAAGTCCATCCTTATAGTGGTGGAACCATCATGGTATGGGCGGGTATTTGGATCGGCGGAAGAACTGAGTTGATTTGGATCAGAGGCAACCTCAACGCTCAAATTTATGCTGAGACGATTGTATCAGACGTCATCGTTCCTCTACAAGTGCAAATCGGTCCCTTATTTCAGTTAATGCATGATAATGCACGACCGCACACCGCAAGAGTTGTAAGACAGACTCTCGCCGCTGCTAACATCAATGTCATGCCCTGGCCTGCTCAGTCGCCAGACTTGAACCCGATTGAGCATGCATGGGATATGCTACAGAGAAGAGCTTCTCCGAATATGGAGGGTATCCAGTCGCAAGAAGACCTTTTTTTGTTGTTGCAACGAACATGGGCGGCCATTCCACAGCGTGATTTGGATGAACTCATTTTGAGTATGCCAAACCGATGTTCTTGTGTTGTTAGTGTTCGCGGTAGAAACACGGATTATTAATTGTTTAAGTTACCCAATAAAATTTTAAAGAAAACTGTTATTTCAGTCTTTTTTTCGAACTTTAATGTTAGTGGTTCAAATGTCAAAAATCCCTTTATTAGGAAAATGGCAAATTTCTTTATTAATGCAAAGGTGACTTGGTTTATCGTTACTGTAGACAAACGAAAACACTTTATTTGATGAATCCTTAAAGAAAATTTTAATTAATATCAATCAGGAGAAAAGTTATTGCAAAAATGTATGTTGATCCCTAGACACTTTTGATGTGTGTAGTTAAACCAAAATAGTTGGAATTAGTCTGCTTCTAAATTATCTTGTTTTGTATCAGTCGCATTTTGGCTAATTGTAAATAGCTCGATAACACATTTAAAAATTAAATGCAAAACTACTTTTGATTGTCAGAGAGCCTGTAAGTTTTATATTTTGCAATCACAATTAATTTAGCTGCGTAATCTTATTACGAACTAAATTGACTCATTGATGCCGTCAACGTTTCTAAGAGCTTCATATAGATTAAATCTGTATAAATGATTGGGTTCGTATCCTGCTGTAGTACTTACTTACTCTATGGTTGAAAATGATGAATATCAGGAACAGGAAGTATTATCCATCATTAATTAGTGTCTGCGTCTGCGTTGTGCAAGGATAATAATAATAGTCATTAAGTACAATGATAATTATATAACAGATGAAAAGGAATATAAGTAAGTACCAATTTCTAAAACATAAGAATTTATATCGCACAAATTCTTTTCTCGTATCCTCTCTGACACTCCAAAGCTACGTGTATTATGAGACTATTATCCTCTAACAAAACCGTACAATTTAAATATACTCAATCACCTACCCATTTTTCCACAAAATCATCTGTTTACGAAACAGTTTAGTAATAAAGCGACACAAATGACTCACCGAACGATCCGTTGACGGACAAATCCGCCACTACAAACGTCACTATAAAATTAATATATCCGAAGGAATGTCACGAGCTATTACCAGTGGTCGGAGTAGGTATATTGATTTTAGATACTTGCGTCATGATATCATAACATGGACATGCATTTCTTCCGGAATGTACCGGAGTTTCCAAAAATTTGGTAAATAGAGTAATAAAATAAAAAACCATATGTAAGCAAACAAAATTGTTTATTGTTAATACAAATAATCATTATTACAGTTTTATTAAAAATAATTATTTTTAATCCTCATCGGTTACAAGTTCTACATTTTGATTTTTTACTTAGGCCTTACACTTTTATTTAGGCCAAAGAGCCGGCTCAACATTAGCCAACAGGTCGAAACAATAAAGCTTTGGTCACCTATCCGTTGACCGGCCTGTGTGAGAGTGACTTAACCTCTACAATCAACGACCAAATGTGCGGCCAAGTGAGTCAATGAGTTCCAAAGGGGAAATAAGCCCAACAAATCTATAAACTACATTTCCTAAACTAGTTAATCGTTACTTACCCTAAATAATTATTAAAAAGCGACAATTATTAATAATTGTACCATCGTGATGGTTGGTTAGCGTTAGACGGGGGTTTTATAAAGGGGGGACAAAATTTCGTCCATTTTAGCGTAGGACGCACCGTTTCCAAGATATTTAAAGATTAACAAAAAAAAATCACTAATAATAATTTAAGACGTGATTTCTTTTCTTTTGCGAGATTGAGACAATGGATACGGCCAACATTAGAGATGGAGACCAGCGCCACTAGCAGCATAGCGTTGAGAGTATTGATACATTTTTAACTAGTTTCATGTAATAATTTCGATGTTTCGGTATTTTTATCATAATAATCCGGAAACTCGGAGGAGTATCCATATTAACATATACGTTTGATGTCAGTGACCTTAATTCAATATACCTACTCCGACCACTGGCTATTACGTACCGGGATTAAGGTTAAAGACGCGCACGGTTCCGTCGGGGGACGCTCTAAATATTCGTGTTAAGTGGTTTTACTGCAGCTGTTAACTTGAATGTGAAACTAATTTAAGACGTGTTTGTACTGACTGAGGAATAAAGTTTGCCTCTTGTTTTAGTGCTTTAATAACGTCCTCGGTGTTTAAACGTTGTTAGTTAATAACTGTTGATCGGAGTAGGTAGAAAATACATGTAACGCGTGCTACCAGGTACGACATAGAATAATTAGAACCACAAATAATTATAAATAAATAAATAAAGTTAGTAAATTATTAGTTCTTACAAATCGTTTAACGATTTAACGGTTGATACAAACTATATTTTAAATCTACAAAATAAATTAAAGATAGGACATTGGTAGACTGTGTCATGCATTAAAGACATTGACCGGCGGGCGAACATGCGGAAGGCCTTCGGGCAAAACAAAATGGTAAGTTTGTTTTGGGTGAGGGCCCACGCGGGTCTGAGGGCCTAGTCAATTGGCAAACAAATTAAACGCTACGAAATCTTCGCTACGATAAACCGAATGTATGGGATTAACATAAGCAAAAGTTACCTACGACGTAAAATTTACGCTAAAATAGACCTAATTGACAGTTTGACAAGCCAAGAATCGCTAATCTAGCGATCACTCAAACATTGAAGATAAAAATTCACACAAAATGGCGATTGTTTGATCAGCTGATGAAGGAATAGTTGTGTTGTGTTGAAAGTTTTGTTTAAAATGCTCTTTTTAGGGCTATTGTGGACTGCGATAATCAAGTGCTCAGGCGCTAAGGAAGAAATGTTTCCCTACGTTACTTGGAGCAAATTAACGAAATCGAGTTTGTTGTACTTGTGAATAGTTCTCGGAGTTCTCGTTTACGAACTTTCAAATATCTAACTAAGGTCTGCCGGGAATTGCATGCTGATATAGTTGTTGCGATGTGAGTGACCAAATAAATGTGTGTCATGCAACATTTTCCGCAACGTAGAGCAAGTCGCTGCATAACAATTTGTAGGGGCTCTCAAACCATACAAACATTTGGGCCAAATAAATCCACCTAAGTACCTTTAATCATGACAAGAAAGGTCAAGAGTAAGATAACAGTAAGGGACTTTTTGTATAAATATTAAATGTAACCTATCCATAATGTCCATTTATCAATTTATAACTTAGATTGCCTATTTGTTTTACAGGTTCCAATGAAGATTTAATTTGCCAGGTAGCTTAGAGTATTAAACCAAGGCTCTAAGTGTAGTAAGGTGTACCTATTGACTATACCCTATAAATCTTATACAGACAAGCATCTTTCTTAATAGGAAAAGATATCAGTCCTTACGTTCAAACGGTAAGTTTTAATAAATAAATTATTACTTACATAATAAAGGTAAGTATTATGCCTATTATTATATTGGGATTTACCAGGAAATGTCAGTTTTGTTAAAATTGCTAGAATAAAGAGTATTGACATAAAGATAAAACTATTTTATGTGGTTTTGCAGATTTGAGACGACGATTCAAAAATCTTAAATGTTACCTCATAATTTGGAGGATGGACTTCCTCAGAATGGTGAACAAACATGGTTATTTGGTAAAAAACAATATCAAGCAATTTTGTATAATACATAGGTACTTACCTACTAACTTTTTATCTATGACAATTTTCTATAAGTAAGTATATTGTTCTAATTTCTTAGGAGATTCTGGATACTTTCAAAAAGCATGGTTAATGATAATAACAACAATATTTAATGCTGCATCAGACTCACAAGAAAGGAGGGATGTGTACCACATGTCATATCCAACAATGAAACTGCATTGAACATGGCTTTGGCATCGTTGAATTTAGTTATTTATATGATTTTTTTTTGTGGAGCTCTAATGTTGACAACGTTTTTATTCTACAAAAAGGAGCAGTCTGTGCCATAAATATATTTAACCCATAAAATAGTGATTTGGTTTATATGATGGGGAAAAATTAAGTATAAAGTTAATTTAGTTCTAAGTTTATTGTACTTTATTAAAAAGATTTACTTAGGTAGGTACTAAAAAACAGTACCTTCTTATACACACAATTGGCATTTATTTTTATAAGTACACATAGTTTTAATGTCAATAAGAGAAAGTGAAGCCAAATATTTAATAAACTTTGACTTTGAGAGAGGTAGGTAAGGAAATAAGAATATATTAAGAAATACAACATTAATGTTATTTTTTACTTGATATTTAATTTTACTTGCAGTAGGTACCTATAGAAAATGTTTAAGTACCTACTTATATCAATTTCTACTAGTCATAACATTAAGCTATTGAAGTTGTACTTGATTCATTATCAACATACAAAGGTAATTATATGTATAAACTTGCATTATTATTATCCGATTATTAAATCTGGTGGGTTCTATTGTGTTTGTTATAATATTGTTTTTTCTTTAAATAGGTGGCTTAACATAAGGTGGCTTGTTATACATATAATACAAATTAAGTTCCATATCTAGCATACTCTGTAATAGTTTAGTTATTATCAATTTGGCGATTGTGAAGTAATCGATTGTAATTGTTGCTTGAGTTTGTAATGTTACTATCACATTTTTATTTGTGTGAATCTGTAAATGGTTTGCTGTTTTACATTTTCAGTGTTATACTTTTTATAGAACTGTCGATTAACCTGTGAATATAAAATAAATAAATAAAATTAATTGTTTTTAAATTATTTTTGGTAAATATATACTACCTACTAACTTTTTATGTATGACAATTTTCTATAAGTAAGTATATTGTTCCAATTTCTTAGGTGATTCTGGATACCTTCAAAAAGCATGGTTAATCATAATAACACCAATATTTAATGCTGCATCAGGCTCACAATAAAGAAAGGATGTGTACCACATGTCGTATCCAACAATGAAACTGCATTAAACATGGCTTAAAGTTGTACCTACTTGATTCATTATCAACATACTAGGGTAATTATATAAAATTAATTGTTTTAAAATTATTTTTGGTAAACATATAAATAATCCTATGTTTTATTTCGAAACATTATCAACCAACTCATAATGAATGGCAGTGAAATAAATAATGTAAAATAAATAAATATTTTAACTTGTCGCGTAGAGACCACGATCATGTCATTGTGTCTGTGAAGGCGTATATTTAATAAATGATTTGACTTTTAATTTCAATTATTTTCGGTACCTACCGCTATAAATAAGTAACAATGAAACAATCCTATATTAAGGCGATGTTGTGTTCATCGTCATCCTATGAACGTCCTGAACATTCCCACATGAACGACAGCACTAAGGCAGACTGGGCTATAACAGGCTTAAGCCCTGAGCCAATACAACCGCAGTGTGCTTTACGTGCCTTCCAAAGCACGGAGGAGCTCGAGACGCTTTTTATTTGGTTACCAATCCTTTAGCTCGGTAATGTGAAAGTTGCGTAACTAACTGGCAAGATCACAAACCGGTGCGGCGCGGGCGGGGACTTTTTGCATTAGTTGAACCTCTAGCATTACCTTTCAAGTAACAGTAAGTACATTGCTTCGCTAGTTTGCATATTTTAAAATTAGTTTTAATTTAACTAGCAAAACCATGTACTTGGAATGTTTTTTATTTTATTTTATTTAGGACAATAATCAATTAGAAAAGTAATGTGATAGGTGTTGTAGTTAGACAACTAAACCCGAAAGCCTTAGCCGCTACGCCATTGAGTTACTTTAGGCGATGTACTCATACAAGATACAAACGTTTTAATCACTACCTAGTGGGTACTCGCATCTAAGATAAAACTGTTTAAATGTTCGCGCGGTTTGTAACATTTAGTGTTATCACTTATTTCATTACAGACGGACGTCAAGTTGTTAATATTTGAGAAATTCTTGGCAGCAAGCGTTTGCTTGTGGTCTTCAGTCTTAATATATTTATATTATATGCTGAAAAATGGGTTTGGTCTCATATCAATATGGTAGGTAAGTCACTCGTCATCATTATAAGTACTTATTTACAAACGTGCTTGTCTGGCGAACTTCCGGCGAAAAAAGCGATTGATTCATTTTTCAAATTGTCTCAAGGAGTCTACCCGAATTTCTTAGTAAAATGACATTCAATTCACTAAAACTCAAAAGGATCGGTGTGGTTACTACCTATTTATTAACGCGTTACATTATCATCAAACAAAAAAATACTAAGACAAGCCTGTATGTTCTATATCCCTTAGCTTATCGATATCGATGTAGCCTAGCGAATTTGATGAGCGATTTTGACGCTGTCACCGGTCGAGCGTTTGCCAGTTGACTAGGCCCTCTGCCCGGAAACGAACGCGCTGACGAAATAGCGAAGGAGGCGGCATCTTCGTCACGGAGGAGGTTGGATTACGACCGGTGTCCGGTCTCATTCGCCAAGCGATTCATACGCGATGAGACGATTGGCGAATGGGCCCGGAGATACGAGTCGGGTGCAACGGCCTCCGTCACAAAGATGTTCTTCCCGAGCGCAACCGCGGCCTATAAACTCGTTAGGGAACTGAAACCCACAGGTACACTAACGCAGGTGATGACGGGACACGGTGGATTCTCTTCGTACTTGAACCGATTCAAGTGCAAGGAGAGTCCATCGTGTATCTGTGACCCCAACCAAGAGGAGACAATAGCCCATATATTGTTAAGCTGCCCAATTCATGAATACAAAAGAATGAGTTTCGAGGTAATGATTGGTGCGAAGTTAAAACAAAACAAAATTTACGAGTTTTTAGTAGATAAGTACAAAAGAACACCATTTATTAAATACTGTGTAGACATAGCGGTAACGGTAATAAAAAGAAATAAAAGTAACTAATAATATGTAACCACTTGTATAATGGTATACGTAGGGTATACATAATATATATAGGTAGTATAAAATGTAAGTAGTAAATAAAGCAAATGTGAAGTAGCAGAGTAATTAGTAAATAAGACAAAATTGTTAAATAGAAAATAAGATAGAATAAAGTATAAAATAAGTTAAGTATAAGATGAAAGGGCACCATAAAAGGAGCAATAAAAATGGAACGCTTATGCGAATAAAAACTTAGTATAAGAGTAGGGTAAACAGAAGTAGGTGAAAAAGAAATGTACTTAAAAATAAGTAGATGTAAGAAGCAGCTAAGAGTAGGAGGGCACCAAGCGTGCAATAAAAATATAATGCTAGCAATAACCATATAATTATATAGTTTAGAAGTAGGATTTGGAACGTAGATAGGGCACAAGATGCCATAAAAATGTATGCACCAAGCACGATAATAGAGTAGGAGAGCCACAATAGCGTGGCCTAGATAGATTTGTCTGTATAGGACTACGTAGAGAACGTCTCCGACTTGTCCCACTTCGGGGGAGTAGAAAAAAAAAGACATTGACCAATTACACATTAGTAGCTTAAATTTTTTATGCATTTGTTAACATTGTTTTCACCTTTGCCTCTAAAAGTACCTACCTACATATTTAATGAAAATTCTGTATTTCCCAGAAGTAAAATTTGTTATTCTAGTCAAATATTAACATGAAAAGCGTGAAAAATTATAGCATAAATTGACCATTAACACGACACGTCCCTATGAGCTATGAGTGAATGCATGTAAAAAGTTCACGCTAGGTTCTAGTGGAATTTTCCATGTTGGGATTCCGTACATACGAAATTAATTTCATCATTAATTGTTTATTACTAACTAATTCTACAACATGAGAGTGCAAAAAGTAATGCTTTGAAAAGTCAAGTGAATTATCTATGGTTAAAGTAATTGTTACTTTTATTTATAAACATGTATCTAAAAGTTATCAAACGTAACGTAGTAAACTGCGAAATTATCCTAGAGATTTACATTGGTGCCCACATTTCTCCAGTAGAAGTTACTCTGGTGTTACTCTGATATGTATGAGGCGTCGTCGGCGTGGGTAGCCGAGCGGATGGATGCTCGGGTTGAACGCGTGAAATCGTGGTTCAATCCCCATAGCTCCGTTAGACTACTGACGTGAACCGTCTCCTACACAGCCATATTGAATAACAGGATGGGTTAACAGGATTACGGGACTATTATTAATGTGTTAAACGCACATTAATAGTAATATTTAAAAAAAAACATGAAGTATGTTTAAAGCCGGGATCCGGAATACCTGAATGTCCAAATGCCGAGCGTTCTTGTTTCAAGAGTCAAGTGGAAATATCATCTTTATGTAAGTAAACTAGCAGCCCGCCCGCGACTTCGTCCTCGTGGACCCCGTATCACATGACGAATTTCGAAAAAATTCTATCATATATACCATTGTCCTGGCAATAAAAAACACAACAAAAAACTTATTAAGTAGCCAAATAAAAACTATCGTGGCAATTGATTTTTATTTATATTGTTCTTAAAGTTGCCAAACCAACTTGTTTACCTGCACGACCTAATGTCTTCTTGCAAAAGTATGTACTTATATTTGTATTTGTAAAAGTGAAGTGGTTGCAACCTCGGGCCCCCAAAAGCGCCCTCGGACTACCGCCTCCCTGAAGCGCGCGCCTAATGACGCGTGCAAGATGGATGGCTCCGCGCCGCCGCCACAATTATTCTCTTTTAATGTATTTTAATCAGACATCTTGTTTGCGATTTATCATGCCACTGTTTTCGAACTACATGCATACATACATCTTAACGACATCATCATCATTGGGTGCCATCTTCAAAATGAAGTTTAAAGGTCAGTTGACAAAATGTCTGGCGATCCCATGAAGTAGCTTTTAACTGACCTAGCCAAGCCCAGTCCACTGTTTGATATCCAATAGTCCAATTATTTTATTTTCTTATCATCATAATCAGCCTGTGTCAGTCCACTGCTGAACATAGGCATCTTTCAACGCACTGAGCCCGATCTTCGTCTCTTCTATTCCAATTGCTGCCAGATACCCTACGAATAACGTAGCTTCACCTAGCCGGAGGGCACCGGAGGGCGTCCTACACTACGTTTAACGAGTCGCGGTCTTCACACGTCTACCCCGGCGGTTGTAAATCAGAAGATTTTCTATACACACATTGATAACTTACCTAAACAGAATAAGTTACATATTTGCACTTGCAATAAGTATGTAATAATTAAAAATCCTTAAAACTGTTCTGAGAAAAGAAGTAAAAGCTAAAATGTTACCCTATCCAAGATTCAAGTTACATGAAACTTGCAAAGTTTGTTTATCATTAAATTAATAAAACACCTTTTTTTCACTTCCAACGTTAAAAGAATTTTAAAGGCGTATAAAAAACTTTAATCTTCCTTCTTTTACATTACGATCCATTATAAGTACTTTTGATTACCTCAAGAGCAACCCCGCAAATTAATTACGAAAGATTACCGCAACTCGTAATTTTGCAAAACCATACTTCCCACTCACAACACCCCACGGACTATATTTCATACTGTGCGAACGCCCAAAAAATGCAGCGCACAATAATAAATTAAAAGCATTTTCAGCTCCAACAACTTCAGGAGACCTCCCTCCCAACTGTGAAACTCGGAAAACTGTATAAAGGCCGGGCAATTCGTATACGTTTGGGGGGTCAGTAAAAACTGGTTAGTCCACTCTGTGTTTAGCGAAAACTTGAAAAGAGCCACTTTGTAACGCTTTGCCGTGAGTTCAGCTCGCAGTTTACTCTAAAACATGTTGGGCGGAAAAAATACGGTTATTTGTTTTCATGGCTGGCTTGCTAAGTGTAAGTTTCTTCTAGTTTTGTGATAAGAATTAATTCGTTAGCGGTGCGGAGAAAATGGATGGTAGGTTTATTATGAAGAATGTAACAGTTAACTTAGGTATGTTTAAAAAAAGAAAGGATTAGAACCCGAAGTCGGGTACGCCGACTTCGGGTTGACTCTGGAAATTCTACATATGTGATACATATAATCACGACCATTAACCTCGAAGGGTTAGTCTTATGCAATGAAGACAGCAAACGCAGTCCTCTACCATAGTCCACTTTTCACCAAATAGCGACTGCACATGACATGTGTTTTGTGCTCAGCGTGACAGGCGGTGAGCTCATTGCCGCTCTATGCTGTTGGATGTACATGCAGTCTTTAGTCCGTTAGTCGCCTTTTACGGTACCCAAGGCAAGAGAGGAGGTAGTAGTATTCTTTCACCGCTACGCGACCCGGGTAAATGGAAATTCTTAATAACTAAATAACGAATACACAATCATGGAGATCGGACCATCACCCAGTTACACATATTAATAATTTTTTTGTCATTGTCGATGTCTATATCAATAACTCTAAGGTACAATAAAACTCGAGCAAAAATAAGAACAACACAGCCACATAAAGCATTTAAACCCGTGATTTAAACAGTGTTTACAAAGTATGTATGTATATACAAAAGAACAAAAAAACTAATACCCCTTTTAATATTTACCAACGATGTTGTCGCCTGTACTTCCAAAACTATGTACCAACTACAAAGGGGCATCATTAATTCAGGGCTTCGCAGACAAAAGTGACACTTTTTACACCTTCCAGAAGCATTCGCGTGACGTGTACTATAGCACACAAAAGCCACGAGATACAGCGTTTGTCGTAAAACGGAGACTCTACAGTCAATTACGGCGAACATAAAGCCTTTGAGATACCCTTTTCCTCCTCTAACTGGAGGTTCCACTGCCCTCTCTTTCTAGCAAGTCAAAATGAAGAGTCCTTAGGTTACGCTCGCTGTTGCAATAACTTTCTGTTAGGGAGATCTTTTTCTTATTTTTAAAGTCTTTTATGAGAAAATCTTGGAGCCAAGTCATATTTGCAATGTAACGGCATGCTAAAACAATTTTGTCTTTGAAATATAGTTATTAACTTGCTTTTAGCTTTCAGAGTTAAGGTTATATAATACACTAGCGGCCGCTCGCGGTTTTACCCGCGTAGTTCCCGTTCCCGTGGGAATATCGGGATAAAAAGTATCCTATGTGTTAATCCAGGTTATAAACTATCTGTATGCCGAATTTCTTCAAAATCCATTCAGTAGTTTTTACATGAAAGAGTAACAAATATTCATTCTTACAAACTTTCGCGTTTATAATATTAGTAGGATGTATTTTACATTTTACTTACTAGTTTTAATAGTTTTGATTTTATTCACTGTCAATAAAAAATATATCAGGTGATTCATTGTTGTAAACTAATAACACTTTTAAACGTTTGCATTATAAATAAGGGGTTTGAAGCCTTTTACCATCGATAAACCCCCGTTAAACATCTTCCCCTGATTTATATGTAATGAAAATTTAAGTACCTATTACTTAAGATTTTAATTTTTAGTTTGAATTTAAGTAACGTTGAAATGTAAACTCCTTGTGTATTTTACGTAAATAACAAAACACCATGTAGCTAAAAAAGTTTCGATACTACAACATTCCATTTTCTTGACACAAACAAAAACCATTGACACACGAGACAGGTCAAAGTGCTGACTCAAAAATTCAACATCTACGACACATCGACACTACTTCACTACAGTTGAAGTGACTCCCCTCTATTCCCGTCAATTCCAAGACCCATATGCATAAATCAGTTGAATAACGCACAGTTGTACTCCAAGTAGCTACAACTGAACCCGAAAAACGTATCAGTGTGCCATCCGAGTGCACTCCACCGTCGCGAGTCGTAACGTTACAATTTTACGACCGCTTTTATTACTAGACGCTTTCGTGCACGATTACCCTCCAGAGTGAGTTTTGCTGTTACGCGCCCCGTACTACGCGCGTTCACCCTAAAAGAGGTGCGTAATAACCAACATGCTACACTTCCATTGCTGTTTTATTTTTAAATTGAAAGCTGGTTCGACAGTGAGTAAGGCAATGGATGGTTGCTGTAACAGTTCTCACAATGAGAGTG
Source organism: Scoparia ambigualis (assembly GCA_963921215.1). Classification (NCBI taxonomy): domain Eukaryota; kingdom Metazoa; phylum Arthropoda; class Insecta; order Lepidoptera; family Crambidae; genus Scoparia; species Scoparia ambigualis. The sequence continues at coordinate 2,530,362 of OY992511.1, forward strand.
TGCTAGTTGTCAACAATTACAATTTAATGTGTGTTTTATTATCGCAGACGTCTAATGTACTAGTGCATTAATTTATCACCTCCCCTTGTTTACGAGTTACAGCTTGACAATTGAAATGATGGCGTATTCTGAATTCAAAGAGACTGGCAGCTTTCCGAGCGACGTAGAGCTCCCCTGCCGCGTCCCCGCTTTGGTTCCGAGGTGGCGCTGGGAGGGATGTAATAGTTTGAGGGGTCTAGGTAAGCTGGACGTGTCTCACAATCGTTTGGACAGACAAGCGATGGACGTATCAAAGGCCTGGCAACTGGAAATGCAGTTGCAGTTTCGATTGAATCGAGAGACGTTTGCGGCATGCCTGTGAAGTAAAGGTTGATTGGAACGTGTCTGCACAACCAATACGCTGTTTGCTTTGCAAATGAAAGCATCTTGCGGCTTAAACGCTGCGCGCTGCGATAGGACAAAGCGCTTCCTCTGTCTGTATTTCATTGACGTGATTTTGTGATGTTCCATCAGAATGCCTGAATCAAATCAAAATGTTTTTCTTTGTATCTTTTATTGGTTGACTATAATGGTGGATAGGCACCTCCAGCACGTTATAATGATACCAAGTGTTACGTTGTAAATTCAGGGTCCTGTCTGCCTTTACTTATCTACAAAAGAAGTTCGCAATGGTTGAATAGTACTTACCTGAAACCATTGCGTTAGAATGATCAAATGTCCAAAAACATTAGTCCGTGTAGCTTGTTTGAATTAAATCCATTTTTCTTCACATTAAAGACATGGAGCCTTGGCTGACACATTACAAGACACACTTTTCTTGCATTTTCAATTAAAACATATTTCTAAATCAGTTTTAGTAAGACTTAAACTTACATCTAAAGAGATTTTATTCCGTGTTTACGTTTTGTATTTGACATAACACCATAGACAAAATGACAGCCACCGTAGCGACGCCTAGCGGTAGCGGGGCGAAGTAGCTGTCAGCTTTTAATTTCACATAAAAGATTCAATTTTAAAAAATAGTCGAAACAGTTCTAATAATAAATTACATAATAAATTAATATGTATATTAATTACTTTAAGTAATTAAATTTAATTCAAGCAAATCCGGAAATAGAACTAATTTTTTCTATAAGGACTTTTATCTAGAACATTCGAACGGGAGTAATATTTTTTATATGGATATTGTCTCTGCCCGTAGGGGTTACCAGAGAGCAAACTAATACTCCTTAATATTAAGACAGGGTAATTAGTGAGTTAAATATCACAAAGCACAATTTTAAATTAAAGAAAAATGCATTTCCCATTGCTAAACGTTAATTTTTTTTTAAGTCGTGTGTTGTTATTGTTGGCAAGTTCTGTTAGCAGAGGGCGAGTTGTGACAGACGTCATATTTGATGTTTTGTTGGTTTGAAGGAAAATTTTAAAAGAACAATTTCTTATGAATTACCCGACAATGGGAGTATAAATTATAAGCTGGCCTTCGATTTATAAGTGTTTCCGGCGAAAGGAAAGCTGCCGAGTTGCGACGCCGAAACGAGCTCAATCTCTGGTGTGACGTGGTGCGAGGAGTTGAGATCAATGCACTCAGGTAGGCATGAGCCGTCGTAGTCACCTTTTGTTTTAATCTGAGGTCGTAATAATGTAGTGGATTTGAAGCGTCATTAGCTTGAGAATATAGTCAACAAGTGTGTGGTTTATTTACAGGAATCCGTGCCACAACCAACCGGTCGTGACACCGCTGGCAGCCACGCGTAGATATAGAATATCCTAGCGCGTGAGTATCTCAATAGCATGGTTTAAATATAATAAGCCGTCATACTAGGAAAGCAAATCGATATTTCATGGTGTCTGAATCCTGCCTTGTCGCCAGGCGACGCAAGGCTCTTGGCCATGTGGCAGACGTGTCAAACCCCTTTATTAAGTGGATATTGCCCCATCCAACAGTAGTCTGGCATTGTTTAGTTATGTTTATTGGAATATCGTAGCCGTGTAGTGCCTTGTGTACTAGTTAAATGTGAAACAAAGCTAAAATTAAAACATGGTGTTAAATGTTAGTGTTGGAGTGTGAGTTTTTAGTTGTGCAACAGCGTTGGGAAGCTTTTGATAACCCATGGCGCTGCGAGTCCCTGGTTATGATAGGTTGCAGCCCCAGATACACAGATAGCAGACTGCGGGACCCTAATTTATGTAACAGTTCTGAACTAGGCGTGTAGTGTTATAAATAGGCCCGTGTTGATAATTTCAGTTGCTTCGAGAGGCCCGTCTCGCCGCCAGGATTTAGAGCTGGGCCCTAAAGCCTGGACGCGAGACCTGCCTCTTCGGGGCACCAGCGGCCACCTGCTGCCAGCGAGCTGTCGCCGCACAGGCGTTGACGGTTTTTTTGTACCCCCACTCTGGGTTTAATCATTCGTTATTCAGGAACATATTTTTACATTAGGGTTTCGAAACCTTAACATAGTATTTTCTTTTATATCCAACTACACCAAGCGTTGGTGAAGTTGTGAAACCTTTGAGGATCTGCGAGTTCGACCTGTGTGAAGTTGTATGGTGACATCGTCTCCAGATTCGGATCGACTATACGATCCTGGCGTCCATAAATATTTATTTAATATCGGTATAACCCCACGGTTCTCTAGAGTATCGGCTTTAAACGTGTGAGAGTTTTGATACGGTTAAACGGTTTAAAACATTTAATGTAATATTTTTATAGACGGAGTAATTTAATTTTAATTTCAACTTCATACTCCGAACGGTATTGGCTTTATCCCGACCCCCACTCACGACCATAGCTCGTACGACTGAGATATTAGCTGGCTGGTTAGGCAGTAGTAGGAACAGTATTATAAAATTTATTTTAAATTAAAATTATCACCGACCCGCTTGGTCACTTTGGACTCTTAGGATTTTAGTGTGTTTTAGGGGGTGATATAGCTTTGGAATAAGGTTTAGATTACTTTAAACAGTAAATTATAGTTGGCCAAAATTAATAGAAAGTTTGTTGAACTTTCATTTGAGATTGACCCTAGGGTCAATTTCGACTGATAGTTTTTATTTGTGATTTTCGGCTAAATAAATTAAAAGGAGTAACGTAGATGAATTGTACCTAACATAATATAAGATAAAATTGTGACTAACCCCCCTCTTTTAAATAATAAGAATGAAATAAAATTTATAATTTTATTTTATTGTTGTTGGACTAAATATTTGTGTGTTCTTTTACAATATACTGCCTAGCTGTTGAACATTTTATGGTTTTATTTGATAACAACCCACTGAAGCTTGCATTTGGGATTTTCTTCCTTTTCCCCAAAAGGGACAAAATCTCAAATGTAACACAAGGGTATTTTGTTCCTTGAATTCAGGCACATTTGGGAAAATATTTTTTTACGAAATTGGAATTACCAGAATTCAGAATATAACATATATACTTGTGGGAGATTAAGAAAAGAGAGTAATGATTTTTTTTTATTATTAAATTAAAAATGTTTTATTTCATTAACAAACCAGGTGTTTACAATGTTGAGGTGACTTTCCTGTTAAGTATAATATACCTGTATAAGGGAGTCACCGCTCTTCCAATTTGTCATAGCTTACAGGTATGTAACATTTTAATAAAACAAAGACAAAAGGGAAATTAAAATAAAACACTTTGACAAAAATAGTAAAGATAAATGTGTGTGTGCGCGCGTTTGTGTTTGCGTGTGTTTGTGTGTGTGCGAGTGTGTGTGGGGGTGCGTGTGTGAGTGTGTGTGTGTAATGTGAGTTTTTAAATACTCAAAAGTTTAAAAAGATTCATGCCAGAGTAATACATATTGTCATAGTTAATTTTTTTTATCAAGATTTTGATCAATTTATATTCATAAAAACCAGATTAATTGGCAGACAGTAATAATATACACACATTTAGTGTTAATTATAATTCCAGTAATATCAATTTAATGCAATAATAAGTCATTTGGCATTTTACATAATGAAAATTGGTACTTACTACTATTTCTTGTAACATACACAGTTATGTACTTAAATACATAATTTAGTTACACCATCATAGCATACCTCAATACTATGTCGACAATCAGAGCTCCGTCATGCTCCGCAGTTGAGTACAGAATGCCCGGAAGGCGCTAGCGCTAGTGTTGCCAGCGGCCGATAGTCAAAAGTAACACGAGGCTGCTCAAAAAGTAACATTTTCATGAGAAAAGTAACATTACCATAATAAATAAAATTGTAGAAAAACGACTGATTTCCTTTCTTTATCTTATAAAGAATCGTAACAAATGTTATTATTAATCGAATATCGGTAAACCTGAAAAAGATAGACGTAGGTATACACTCTACGAAATCTCCAAATCTGTCGAATTTCTCCAATCGATATTGATCTTTATCTTGAGGACATAAGTTACAAAATTTATTGAAAATTTTTACAGTTTGTGGTAGGTAGATGTGCAGCTTAACTAGCTGTTATTGTTGTCTTATTGGAAATATCATAGTTTTAATAATTTATAAAACAAAACAAAATCTCATAATTGTTAGAGTAGGTAAATAAAAACATTTTTTTAAGTACACACGCACGCCAGCAGCACAGATTAGATACGTACCCAGCAAGTCAACTTTCTCTAATCGATACGATCCTTACCTACATCTTACCTATAAAGTTTAAAACTTTTTGACGTAGGTAATTTGACATTTAATTTTTGTGGTAGGTTGACCTGCTGTCGTCCGTAAGCATGAACCTATAAAAAAACTTCATGTCTGTAAGAACTGGGTACGTACTAACTACGCTACGGCTAGCGGCTGCCGGCCGGTAGGTACTCCGCTTACTCCTTACTGTTTGTTTACAAATGAACCAAAGTTTCTTGTTTCATATCAATAAGTATAGCTAGTAAAAAGTTTATAATGAACCCTTATGAAGTTTTCGAAGCTAATCAGTTAGATAGGTTATTTGAATTAGATATATTTACTTACCAACTTCTTAGTAAAATTCAAATAACGGGACGCCGCCCTTCAAATGAAATCATACGAAACGGCGCGGCAAATAGACAAGTCGACAACCAGAAAAAATAAATTAAAAGTAAAGAGCCTTTTTAAAAAACAAGCTTGTATTTAAATGCGCTAAAAAGAAAAAAATAACTTTTACTTTAAAACTTTAACTATCAACTTATAACGTCATTACACAATTTATGTGATATAAAAGGTTAACGCGTAAATACTTACTCGTATTTTCTTAGAATGAAAATTTTAATAGTTGAAATCAATGACATCAAGTTACATATTTAATTTACTTGTTTTTACACATATAGTACCTAAATCTCGCGACAACCTTTTACATCATATAAATTGTGTAATGACGTTATAAGTTGATAGTTAAAGTTTTAAAGTGAAAGTTATTTTTTTCTTTTTAGCGCATTTAAATAAAAGCTTGTTTTTTAAAAAGGCTTTTTCCACCTATTAAGACTAATCAAACTCGACGCGGTTGTGCCGCTTAATTACTGAGTTCCTATGGCCACCTTTTAGCTCCATCACCAGACCCTGGTTACCATCTAGCAACAAAGTACTCGTCAAGACGAATCAAACGAGCCCATACTCGATTGGGTTATGTATGTCGTTTAATTACTTAGTTCCTATGGCCATCTTCCAGCTCCATCATCAGACCCTGGTTACCATCTAGCACCAAAGTACTCGTCAAGACGAATCAAACGAGTTGAGACTCGATGGGATTGCGTCGTTTCTTTACTGAGTTTCTAGGACCACCTTCCAGCTCCACAGATTATACCCTGGTAACCATCTAAGAACAACGCACTCGTCAAGACGAATGAAACGAGCCGAAACTCGATGGGGTTGCGCCGTTTCATTACAGAGTTCCTACGACCACATCCAGCTCCATCATCAGACCCTGGTTACCATTGATAGACAAACTACTCATCAAGACGATTCAAACGAGCCCATACTCGACGAGGTTGTGTTGTTTCGTGCGAAGTTCCTGTAGCCACCATCCAGCTCCATCATCAGATCAGCACTATGACATCATAATATTGCATTGTCACGCGATTTACACATGTATGCAAACTTTCAGCTCAATCGGTAAACAGGAAGTGGATCAAAATTGAGTTGCAAAATTCCACCCGAACAAGACATACATACATACGTAGTGATTAAATCCTCTTTGCATACATACATACATTGCAAGCTAAATAAAAGCTTGTAACAAACCGAACCGACCGAAACCGTAGCACCAAAACAATAAATGTTATGCTATTGCTATCTTCCTCATTAATCAAGTGTGAGAAAGAAATTAGACGATGACCTAAAATCAAGTTCGCACACGACAAAAGAAATATCCTTCCGCTCCGTTACACGATTTATTTTTTATTTTGAATATTTTAATATTTTACTTTATCAAGTCCTAAAAGTAACGTAAAAGTAACATTTTGAGTCGTGTAACATGAAAGTAACATGAGAGGGTAAAAAGTAACGTAAAATGTTACAAAAGTAACATTCTGGCAACGCTGCTAGCGCATGGCCTTTTATACTGATGCACAAACAAGTCTCTAGTGACGCATGGCGTGGGGAGCGTAGCAATGGGCAAGCACGTGTTTTCTTATTCGTATTAATTAGTGCGATGAATTTGCTTTCTTCCAACATTTGTTTTTAATGCTAACAGTAATAGTAATGTACATTTAAATGCCAATCTCCCACATACTATACTATTATATTTGGAGGACTGCAAAATCAGTCCTCTGCCGTAGTCCATGTTTCGCCAAATAACAAGTGCACTTACTCAGCGTGATAGGTGATGTTCCCATAGCCGCTCGATGCTGTGCAGTCTTGAGTCCATCATCATTTAATTCTTTTAACGAGCCGCCACCATGTAGCCCAAAAAAAATTACAATGAGACTAATAAATAATAGGTAGGTACAGGGTGGGAAAAAAAGACCGTGGTTGGAGGAAAAAGTACTCTTAATATTGATGATGGCAAATTTTACTGAAACGAAACATTCCTTTATTTACAAAAATAATTAAAACTGCATTTAAAGATTTTTGAAAAATCACCTGCTTATGCCGGGGAACTAACTAACCGGTGAAATGTGAAAAAAAAACATTGTTTATTTTATGGTACCAACCGAAAGAGTCCATACCAGTACCATAAAATAAACAATGTTTTTTTTCCCATTTCACCGGTTCGATTCCCGGCTCAAGCAGGTGATTTTTCAAAAAAGCAGTTTTAATTATTCGGGAAAATAAAGAAGCGTTTCCTTTCAGTAAAATTTGCTATCATTAATATTAAGGGTACTTTCCCTCCAACCACGATCTGTTTTTTCCACCCTGTATATTTTAATAATAAAATCAGGTTTTAAGACAATATTTATAAAATACAAAACGGACGGAACCAAGCAATTTTTTATTACTTACTAACTGTTTTCTAGCCAAGCTACCATTAAATTATGCCATCCACAACACAACAATAACAAATGAACGTCGACTGCTGTCTTGTCGATGGCAAATCGTCAACAGTAATGCCAGCATTCCGGGCACCAATTACCATTCCCCTGTAATTTGTCCGTACCATCGGCGCACGCTTCAAAAACTGTTTGCATATAAAGTTGCGTTGACAGCGGCACATGTCATTTACCTGGCTGGTTTGACGGCGCGGTGTGACACGGTAATGATTGTGCGGTGACAGGGGAATGACGTTACGGCACGCTACTTCGGACGGACACACCAAATACATTTATTTATAGATTCATCAAGGTGTATACAAATTTTACTCTGTTGTGTTTTAATTTTACTCTTTAAAAACGGAACTAACGGTGTTTATAAAAAGTTGATAACATTATTTCATATAACCAACTAAGTAAAAATATATGGTTGAAGGCTCTTCCATATTCCAAACTGGTGGTAGAATTAGTAGTTTCGTTTAAACTAAATGTTGATTAATGTTAATTATTTTTAACAATTTTAATTAGTTTTGCATCAATAAGTCGTGAAGGCTGATATTTATTTATTTATTAATTCATAGAAAACTAACGGCAATGGATTACACATAATAGCGTAAGAGTATAAAAATAATTGTCTTAAGCAGTTTTCACAGATATCAAAAGAATTTATTTTAATTTAACTTTGAATTAAATAACTTATATTGGGTAAGTCTGTAATTGACACTTTTTTATTTGTTGTTGTTTGTTGCGAAAACAAGAAACCAATAAAAGTGAAAACATTGTCTGGAAAAAGTTAAAAAAAATAAAAGTACATAAACAGTTTGTCCCTTGAGTTTCTTCGATTAATAATTAACAGTATATCGATTGAAGGTTCAAATAACTCCACCGCCTCTCAATGCCAATGGCCCACATAAAACAGCGAGGATTAACAAAATTAAGAACCCGTCACGACCGTCAGGTGTAGTGATGTATGCATGCGTGTGTATCCGACATAAATCACCAAGTCATTCTAATGGATAACCGGTATAAATCTATTTATGCCGAGTTTTCAATGCACATTTCGCATGTTCCACCGCCATTCGGCATAATCTGCAGTGAATCATTCCCGTATAATTCTGATGTAGGTATGATTAAATTAATCATTTGCTTATTGAAATAAATCGATTGTGAGTCCAAGGATGTGAGTGATTGCGTGAATCTTTAATCGCGAATATTTTGAAAGATGACGCAAGGGGTAATAGGAGTTATACTGAAACTTATTTTACTGATTGTCTACTACTAATTGTTTGTTTTATTTATAAACTTATACATGTACCTACATAGCAACGACATAGGTACACATTTAGACACCTTTTTCCACTTTAAAAGTCATTTGTAAAAGGACGGATTACTACTTTTCCAAACTGGCTCTTAAAGTTGGAACAAAATAATAATATTATAACTTAATTTAATATTTACGGGATTTACATTATAAAAATAACTTTTATTGGGTACCTTTCTTAAATTCGAAATTTACCTGTACGATTTTTATTTGGCCGAAAACGTTTTGTAAATTTTTTGTTTCCTATACCTGGCTCGTTGCACCTCGAACTTTCGAGGAGCACCGATAGCCTACTCCATTATAAAGACCATACAAAAACTTGTCAACAATAAAAAGACAATAATTATTCAGTGGGTGCCTTCTCACATAGGTTTGCAGGGTAATGAAAGCGCAGACTTGCTTGCCAAAGAGGCCTCGAGTGATGGGATTCCATGCAATATTGTTCCTTGTTTCTCTGACTATGTTGCCTTAATTAAAAATCATATGTACGGTACGTGGAAGGAATATTTCAATGAAAGATCACTAAGTAAAGGAATATGGTACAGAACTATCCAACCTAGCCTTCCAGGGCACCTATGGTTTGAGAACGCAGATATGTCAAGGAGTGATATTGTCACTATGTTACGGATTCGATCTGGACACATTCCTCTTAACAGCTTTGCATTTCTGATGGGAAAAGTGACATCCCCTAACTGTTCAGAGTGCGGGAAAATTGAAGACGTTTACCATATATTGATAGAATGTGTCCGGAACGAGGCTGAGAGAAGACAATACTGTACTTCAAGGCATAACAGTGTATTTGAAATAGGGAAATGTAATAGTATCTTAGCTTTCCCTCTCTCACGGGATGCTAGGATGCTCCTAAAAATTGTGTCAATAGGTTTTAAGCGTAGAATGTAGTTAATTATACTTAAGTATATACAATGAGGGTGGCATTATCACTGCGTGATAAAACCCTCTAAAAATAAATAAAGATTTAAAAAAAAAAAAAAACGCTGGCTTGCAGCGTAATCAAACTACTAGGAAGAATTCAACGAGTTTTCTGGGGTCTCGGTAGCTCAGCGGTTAGAGCAGTGGCCCGGCAATCCAAAGGTCGTGGGTTCGAATCCCACTCGAGCTTCCTGAGACTGGTTGATTTTTTTCTAGTAAAACATTTTATCCGTTAAAATATAACATTTCAAATACCTTATTGAAATCCATAATATCATAGAACAACTTGTACTAGGTACGTTACTACGTTTAAGCATGCAAGCATGCAGCATACAAGCAAGGCATGAAGCATGCAACCAAGCATCAGCATCATCCAATCACGCAGCATGCAGCAGGCATGGTTTCTGTCACGGCTCCGGCGCTGCGAGGCTCGGCGGTCCCACGCGAGCTATTACACTCTAGCGTAGGGCAGACAAGACTACGTGGAGTCGGTTTTGCCGCGATTTGTTTCTGTCACTGACTTTTGTAGCACAACCTTACCGAAATCACAAAGTATTAACTTTTTAAGAGATATTGTAGTTTATTTACCTAATAATAAGAATATGAAAAATAAAAAAAATAAAAATCTGGGTATGATATTTTAGAGAAAAAGTTACTTCGAATTTTAATACTTCTAGATATGAAATTTATTGTAAGTAAAACATCTTCCAAAAAAAAGTGGTTTTAATAATCGGTTCATAAGTTTATGGATTAACAAAATTCAGTAAAAGCAACAATCTGGTATTTAAAACTTCGTCATACCGTTTTCGAACAATTGAAATTCGTACAGGAAAGTTTCGAATTTATGATAGGTTACCCTTATAATGTCTTCGAGTATCCGATATTTCGGCGCAATTGTTTTAAATACCGTTATTGTTGATTTCCCTACATCATGAGTGTGTATGGAGCTAAACAACAGAAAGATAAAGTATTAATTTCGGGCGTTAATTAAAACCACAAAAACATGGTAGCTAGTAATAATGACTGTAGTATAAATAAAAATACAAAAAAAAGTGTGACGCAAATGTCAAGCCATAGGACGTGCGCAGGCGCAGCAATGCCGAGTTGTGAACCGCAAATGTTCACGCGTCGTAACTCACCGGCGAATCAAAGAGCGATGACACTTTTACTACGATTACTCATCGGGAGCTTCGAGAATTAATACTCGGCTCGAATTAGACCAAGGATGCTTTATGTGACATAAATTAAACGCAGAACTTGTGATAATATAATAAAAAAGCAATAAAATATAACGCAAACTGTCATCATCATCTCCTAATCAGCTTTTAGACGTGTGGGAAGGTTTGGCTATTACCCACCAGGCTGACCCAATTGCAGGGGGTTTATACATTTCGTAAAGTATACCTACCATACAAATTTCCAAGTAAATAATAAAGTAATTTTATATTAGTGGACTTTAAAGTGCATTTATTTAAAATTAAAGTTGTAATATGTTTCACTTGGAAAATTTACCTTTTTTCTAATATTTTGTACTATTTTTTTATTTTCCTTTAGCATGCAAAGTTTCGTAAAGGCCTATGCTTTGTAAATTTTTGAATTTATAAGTTCCATACGAACTTACGGCTATTGTAACCTACTTAGGTGCATACTTACGACAAAACTGGGTCTAACCCCTAACCTAACCCTTACAAAACGTTTGCTTTAAAGCTCTTAAACTGTTTAGCTTAATATATTTTAATTTGGTGCGAAAGTGGTTTCACTCGCGAAATCGTAACCAGTTAGCTACTGCGACATCGATGTTAGTACATAGTGTACATGTTAGTTCAATTATTATCACATGTAAGAATTACAATGATAATAAGTATTATACGGTGTATTTCCAAATATGAATAAAAATATATTGTTCTATAAAGATCAGTTCAGAAACCATTTTTGTACAGAACATAGTTAACCACTCTTTATTATGTGTAGATACTCGTATAAAAAAGGTTTTTGTACATTATTTTCATAACTAGTATTCATAATATTCAAACGAGGCGTGAAGAGGCACTTTGTGGGCCGGCAGAGTGAGGGTGACTGATGCTACGTCTCTTACGCTGCACCAGTTGTCCTCGCGCCTGGACTTCATTTCCACTTAACATCAGGTGGAGTGGGGTCATTTGCCGGGCCTAGTATAAAAAAAAAATCATATGTATTTTACATATTATGTAAATTATTTTTGTAATTAAAATTAAAATAGCGACTCATTACACGAGACGTTCTCTTCCACCGCATCAACGACTGTTGTCTACGAAACTGACACCAACCAAACCAATATATCAGCAGGAGCTGTAACTACGTGCAGATGGCAATTATGAGTGCCTAACCCGCACACACCTCGCGATTAACTCGCGTCTAACAACGATTTATATCCGAGCGATCGCGTCCACAAAGCTTTGATCCAACGAGTTTCAAAGTACCCTCTAATTAAACAGACTCAGCCGAGCAAACCTCACTCGTAGACGCAATTAATTACCGCCCGTAATGAGCCATTATGAAAAGTTAAGCCGCTCGGAAATAACCACTGAACAGTGAACATTCACCACCCGAAATCTCATTGGAGTATGACTGGTTTAAAAGTCAGGTGCAAGCACAATATTAAATAACCAGTCTCATAAGCCCACGGCATAAATAACCCCTTAATTCTTAAATAAATTGTCCGAGAATATCATTGAACGATCGTATTAACACTAAAATATCATTTTTTAAATCCAGCCTCGTAAATGTGCTCGGGGTCTCAAAGACCACCTTGTCAGCTAACGCGTAAATTAACATGAAAACGTCATACAAAGAGCGTAACCCTTCGCCGCCGCATAATAAACAAGTCGAGGTTCTCTCCCGCGGCGCGTTTACGGGGCCGCCTATTCAAACGACCGGACATTATCGTAAATATTGTGGTATTTATTCAGATTTCGGGCACAAACAATTCAATTCACGCAACGGCTGCTAATTGGGCATAAATCGTGGTAAAAATATTCAATAAGCATCTCACATCGATTAATATTTTAAACAGTGAATGCCTTCATTTTGAATGCGAGTTAAGTGATGCGTAGATAATTCTGTATGTAGATTTGTCGTTGATCGTGTTGTCGGGAGGGTTTCATTCCATGACGTTTTGTTTAAACCGACTTTCTTTGTTGTGCAAGCTTTGTACGGTTCGGTGCGTGATGTGAATGAAACGTCGATCGTCTGATTAATTTATTTTGAACGTCTTAATGACCCACGAATCTCATTATGAAAATTGTTTTCTAATGTAATCAATCGTATATGAGTTTTATACAAGAAATTATGCAAACCGTGAGCCATTATTCACTCCAGCTAGGAGAAATGTAGTTCAATAAGCCGTTAGCACATAACCGCCGGTGGCATTACTTAGAAAAAGTAACACGCCAGACGGTAACATGAAAAACGTCGGACTGAACACTTTATAATAGAAATAATAACGCAACAGCCGCCGTGAATTATTGCCCACATTTCATGTTAAATTGTATGTAAATGTGGAGCCGCCGCGACACGGCTCCCACAATAACATAATAATGGTGGATTTGTGACTCACGTGAAGTTGTTAGTGTGTACTTAACCCTTTATCGGGACACGCACGCGGTACGTGAGATCATTACGGGGGTCGGTCGGTCGCGGCGGACGCACGATGAGAATGTACGTTTTAGACCCGCCGGCTCTCGGGGGTTGACATGTTTTTGGATGTCGTGATCGGCCACTTTGTACATTAATGTACATGTGACGTGCTGTGCTTCAGATGTTGTGTATGTAATACAGCCTTCTTCATTAACCTTTTCAATACGCTACGCATATTTGGATTTGAATGGTATATTTGAATTGGACATTGGGAATGCTTTTAACGGGTCTAAATTAATACACGCAGGTGTGTTTTATGACATAAAGAGTTTTAGCCGAAGGGTGTTACTATACCGACGATTCAGATGTCGGGTCAGCACCATGTTGCGTCAAACATCGGCCATTGCCTGCAACTTTAATATTTCTTTAAAAAATATTTTTTTTCTATGTGTACAATCATAAACTTCCAAAATTGTTTTATATTCCTATCTGTATTAAGTATGAAAGGTATTTATTTATATGCTTTCGTTGTCTGGTGACATACTAATCATCATTACATATTATGAAGTAAAGTGACCGTTTTCCTCTGTCTGTGGCACCGCACTATTCTCCTAAACCACGCAATGGATTTTTATGCGGTTTTCACTCAAAGATAGAGCGTTAACTGAGGATGGATTTTGTTTATATTTTGTAGATATATTTTTTTAAATAGCTGAACTGTGACGGTTTTTCTAAGTTAGTGTGGACGAAGGCGCGGGCGGGCCGCTAGTAATTAATAAATGGATAAATAGATGAATTACTTTTTTATAGACTATCAAGAAAACAGACAAATGCCAATTATTATTATTAATCTATTATATAAAAGTGTCCTTTCTTATTGTAAAGGACGATATAAAATAATGAATTTGTCTATACTATTGTTTACAAAACGTATCTACTTGAGCTAAATGAATAGTTTCGTTTCAAAGTGCTTACTGTGTGACTAGTCATAGTCATAAATTATTTATTCAAATAAACTTAAATTAAGTGTTACGAAGGTAAATAAATTATACGAACAACACAAAAATGAATTGGCATAAAAATCTAACAGCTTAATTTAAAAATAACGGGAGCCAGCGACAGTCACATATTGCCTCCGTCACGAAATGTAAATTCCAAAAACATTAAAATTATATTTCATTGCTGCGCGGCCGTGTGCCGCAAACATTGAGGTATTATAACTAGAGACGCACCGCGAAGCAATTTTTTGCGAACTGATTAGCGGGTCTACAATCGCTTAAAATAATCGCAATCACTGGGGCGTGGGCGTATGCATTCCATGGGTGGGCCACTATTTAGTGCCCAAAAACTATTATATTTTTTATAATTCACAAAATTAATTATTTAATTTAAAATAAAAAAGTACGATTTTTTTTGTCTTTTTTGTCATGTTTAAAACACTTATCCTGACCAGCCCTTAAAGTTTCTTGCGGTTTCTAGCAGTCGCATAATATTTCTTAAAAAAAATAAACGAATGAAGTGTTTATATGCGCGGAGCTGCTTTTTCACACATCCATTTATATGTATATCTATCTATAAACTTTAGTTAACGTCGGCACTCATCATCTCACATTTGGGCCGTAACGAAATCACTGGCAGAGGCATAACAAAGCACGCCCTCCGGGGCAGCCGCGGCCCTCCGGTGGCCGGGGACAATCGCCTCCAGCACGGAAATTGCTTTCCGATCCTGGCGGAGGCTCTTTACACAGTGAGCCACGACTGCGCTACTTATTTTAATATTATACGAGCTATTTACATCGCACGATACAATTGTGCAACATGTTAACGTTATTTTAACGTTTTAACGTTCGTTTTAATTTTATTTTTTAACATTGAAATATTCCGTGCATGAATATATTGTGGTTAAACGCAACTCTATCTACTACGAGTATAAAAGAAAATATTGAAGTCAATACGTGTATTGTAAAACAACTCTCACAGGCACTTACTTGACTTTTTCTACCATTATACTTGGATAGCTTATTACGCAAATAACATGTAGGTAAGTTGTTACATTTGGGATTTTGTCCCTTTTGGGGAAAAGGAAGAAAATCCCAAACGCAAGCGTCAGTGGGATGTTGTCAAATAAAACCATAAAATGTTTTACAGCTAGGCAGTATATTGTAAAAGAACACACACTAAAATTTTGTCCAACAACAATAAAATAAAATTATAAATT
The DNA here is from genome assembly GCA_963921215.1 of Scoparia ambigualis. NCBI lineage: Eukaryota > Metazoa > Arthropoda > Insecta > Lepidoptera > Crambidae > Scoparia > Scoparia ambigualis. The sequence goes on from OY992511.1 coordinate 2,545,885, forward strand.
TTATTTCACTCTTATTATTTAAAAGAGGGGGTTAGTCACAATATTTCCTTATATTAGGTTAGGTACTAATCATCTACGTTACTCCTTTTAATTTATTGAGCCGAAAATAACAAAAAAAAACTATCAGTCGAAATTGACCCTAGGGTCAATCTCGAATGAAAGTCCAACCAACTTTCTAATAATTTTGCCAACTATAATTTACTGTTTAAAGTAATCTAAATTTTATAACCAAGCTATATCACCCCCTAAAACACACTAAAATCCTAAGAGTCAAAAGTGACCAAGCGGGTCGGTGATAATTTTAATTTCAAATAAATTTTATAATACTGTTCCTACTACTACCTAACCAGCCAGCTAATATTTCAGTGGAACGAGCTATAGTCGTGGGGGGTTGGGATAACACCAGTACCGTTCGGAGTATGAAGTTGAAATTAAAATTAAATTACTCCGTCTAAAAAAATATTAAATTAAATGTTTTAATCCGTTTAACCGTATCAAAACTATCACACGTGTAAAGCCAATACACTAGAGAACCGTGGGGTTATACCGATATAAAATTAATAATTATGGACGCCAGGATCGTATAGTCGATCCGAATCTGGAGACGATGTCACCATACAACTTCACCCAAGTCGAACTCGCAGATCCTCAAATGTTTCACAACTTCACCAACGCTTGGTGTAGTTGGATATAAAAGGAAAATAAAGCTTAAGGTGTCAAAACCTTAATTCAATAAATGTTCCAGTTTAAAAAACAATTATCCCCTAGTAAGGGGTAGAAAAAAAACCGTCAACGCCTGCTCATCCGCTAGGCGGCGACAGCTCGACTGGCAGCAGGTGGCCGCTAGTACCACGACGAAGCAGGTCTCGCGTCCAGGCTTTAGGGCCCAGCTCTAAATCCTGGCGGCGAGACGGGCCTCTCGAAGCATCTGAAATTATTATTATTTATAACACTACACGCCTAGTTCAGATCTGTTACATAAATTAGGGTCCCGCAGTCTGCTATCTGTGTATCTGGGGCTGCAACCTATCATAATCAGGGACTCGCTGCGCCATGGGTTATCAAAAGCTTCCCAGCGCTGTTGCACAACTATGAACTAACACTACAACAATAATATTCAACACCATGCTTCAATTTTAGTGTAGTTTCACATTTAACTAGTACACAAGGCACTACACGGCTACGATATTCCAATAAACAAAACCAAACAATGCTAGACTATTGGGGGATGATGCAATATCCACCCCTAAAGAGGTTTGACACGTCTGCCACATGGCCAAGATCCTTGCGTCGCCTGGCGACAAGGCATGATTCGGACACCATGAAAAATCGATTTGAATTCCTAGGATGACGGCTTATTATACTTAACAATGATATTGGGATACTTACGCGCTGGGAGATTTTAACTGTGCGCGTGGCTGCCAGCGACCGGAACTTCGTTTCGGGCACGGATCCCTGTAAATAAACCACACACTTGTTGACTATATTCTCAAGCTAATGACGCCTCAAATCCACTACATTATTACGACCTCAGATTAAAACAAAAGGTTACCAGGACTCATGCCTACCTCAGTGAATTGATCTCAACACATCACACCACGTCACGCCAGAGATTGAAATCGTTTCGACGTCATCAGACCCGGCACTCCAAATCGCCGGAAACACTCAAACCGGAATGCCATCTTATGAAATCTACTCTCAAAGTCGGGTAATTTTTAACAACGCAGTTCCTTTAGAATTTTTCTTCAAACTATCAAAACGTCAAATATGACGTTTTCATCTCTCGTTCTGACACTGAAAGAATCTGTCAATTAGAAAACTACTTGAACTAGAGACAAGTTAACGTTTAGCAATCTGAATTTCGTCCTTTTTTAAATTTGGAAATCAATTCCACTCGAGTTAATACCCTGTCTTAATATTAGGGATTATTAGTTTCCTCTCTGGTAACCCCTACGGGCAGAGACAATATCCATATAAAAAATATTTCTCCCGTTCGAATATTCTAGATAAAAGTCCTTATAGAAAAAATAGTTCTATTTCCGGATTTGCTTGAATTACATTTAATTACTCAAATTAATTATTATACATATTAATTTATTATGTAATTTATTATTGGAACTGTTTCGGCTATTTTTTAAAATTGAATCATATATGTGAAATTAAAAGCTGACAGCCACTTCGCCCCGCTACCGCTAGGCGTCGCTACGGTGGCTGTCATTTTGTCTATGGTGTTATGTCAAATACAAAACGTAAACAATCTTAATTTTTTCCACATCTAATGCAAAGTCTTGCTAAAACTTATTTAGAAAGGTGTAATAATTGATAATGCAAGAAAAGTGTGTCTTGTAATGTGTCAGCCAAGGCTCCATGTCTTTAATGTTAAGAAAAATGGATTTAATTCAAACAAGCTACAATGACTAATGTGTTTGGACATTTGATGTTTTTATCTACAATGATTTCAGGTAACTATTATCAATTATTGCGAACCTCTTTGTAGATTACTAAAGGCAGACAGGGCCCTGAATTTACAACGTAACAAAGTGTATAAGGTAACATGCCTCTAATTAACCGCCTCCGTGGTCTAGTGGCTAAGCCACCGGTTTCAGACCCAGAGTTCCCGGGTTCGATTCCCAGCGGGGGGTACATCTTTGTGTGCTCGGTTTGGTTGGTGGTAGGGCTGTTAAGTCCGCCTGGCTAGCTACCACCATCTTATCTAAGTCTGTCGCCATAACAACGATGTTTATAGCATGTTGTGTTCCGACAGTTAGAGATAAGATAGCCAATTTCTCAGTGGTTGAGGATTCCGGGTGAAGCGCGCTTCCACCTTCGGCCTTATCGTCACTTACCATCAGGTGAGATGAAGGCCAAGCGCTTACCCGTTACCCGTAAAAAAAAAATTAAGCAAACAAATTTTACAAAAAAATTGTATCCAAAATGAAGTCGAAGTCAAAGAAGAAAAAGTGTTTTTAGGATCATTAAAATATAACCCTTGATGAAAATATAACACCTGAGCTTGGCAAGGATATACGCGAAATAACAAGCACCACCATGTGCCGGAGCACAAGCAACGCTTCCATTCCATACATGAAAGGACATGAAAGGAGGAATGAGACATCATGAGCTATCAGAAAAATTATACACTAGCTAGTATTTTAATAAATCACGAAACTGTTTAGGTAAAGTTTTTATTATTTTTCTTAAATAATGTCGATGCGGTAAGCACATTTAGCCAGTTCTTCAGCTACTTCTTGAAATATTTGAAAAGTGACGTTGCACTGCTTTTTTTTATTTGCCAACACTCATGCACGTTCACGAACACTTGACGGTTAGGGTGCGTTTCCATTGAGGCGGAGCTGAGCGGAGCGGAGCTGAATTGACCAATCACGATGCTCGAAATCTTGTGGAACGGAGATTCGACCATCGTGATTGGTCAATTCAGCTCCGCTCCGCTCAGCTCTGCCTCAGTGGAAACCCGGCCTTAATGATTCACCACTATTTCACATTAAAATTCGATAAAACCAAGTTTAGCTATAACTTTCTTGGACAATACACACATTTTAGAAAATAAAACAAAACTGCCGACTTGACGATTATTTTCCTGCCAAAAAGTCGCATACCTAGTACAGTTTTTAGTTAAAAAGAAGAATTATCTAAATCGGTTCAACCGTCTATAAGTAACTTCCTTCATTTTTGAATTCGTTTAAAAACTGACATCTTACTAAAATTGATAACGACTGTGAATAATTATGATACTATGATACCCTAGAATAATACTTGGGTTATTCGATTCTTAGCTTGTTACTCTTTGATGTTGCAAACATCTATGAGCTATAATGGCTGCTTTCCTAGACAGTAAGCTTTGTTTGCCGGCACAGTAACGTTAAAAAAAATACGACTTTGTTCCCTGCAAGTCTAGTGCTATAATGGTCTCACTCATGCCATGTTTATCATTATTCCCAAATACATTGTCTTCCAAAGCCAAGGGTTCCTCAGCCCTCTGGGAATCGGGCCTGACGCAACATTTTTCAAACTCCGCCGCAGGCGAATAGCTGATCCAATTTAAAATCTGTTATACATTGTAAAACAACCACCTCACGCGTATTGTGATTTCGGGGGATGTTCGAATTGACTTTAGCGGAGGCAAATTGAAAGCGGATTATCGTCTTTTCTCGAGCGTGATAGCTTTTTTCTATGCATTTTTAATAGTGGATCTTCTATTGTTTTGAGAGTAAAAGTATGGGCTGCATACTGTCCCACAGCCGGGCAAAGGCCTCACAAAACACACTGTGCTCGACATGAGTTGAGTATTGAACACGCAAATCGAGCCGAGCGCTTCACCACTTGCCACCGAGGTGTAATGACCGTAAATGAAGCAAAAGAATTGTGTCAGGATAGTAGGAAATGAAAAGCTGTGGTCACTGCCTACCCTTTCGGGGAACATCAGCTAGTTTATTCTCAAAAAAAGATAAATTCCACTTACATGAGAATAAAAATAACATAAAAGATATCCCCGCTATGATCATCTAGCGAAACACTCACTCCACGATAGTTAATTTATACTAAGTAATTATAAAAACAAAAAATAAAATTATAATAACAGTAGTTCTTCCAACAAACAAAACCACGTACAGTAAACAATTCCAAACAATACAGTAAAAATTTTTTACTCAGACGTGATTTGAATATACGTAGGTATATACTTAGGTTAATTTCTAAATAATATATAGTTGTCAGCAATATATTGAGATCGTTTTGACTTAAAACTGTTAAATAAGCTAACATTTTACAGTTTTCAAATAAGGTAGAAGGTTATTGTAAAGTTATGCTCCCTTAAAAGTGATATTAATTTTGGCAAAGTTAATACGTACTTTTGGCAAAACAAGTAAACTTGGGAAGACAGAGTTTACGTATTTGAGATTTTTTGATAAAGTATAAGTTGTATGGATGGATTTATCAGTTTGATGTAAATAAATTGCTGTTACTTTGCTTTTTTTAATTGACTTCGTCGTTAAAATTACATTCTTTGTAAGCTTAACATTGTATGTACGGGTCACGGAAATGTCACGGAAATATTTGTCCTAATTTTCCGTATTGTGCAAAAACGTTGCAGGAAAAACCGGCAATTCAGACAATTCGCTTTTTCATTTTCTTTTAAAATGCTAAATCTAAGTTTGGTCATTACCCTGTCTCTCAGTCCCCTGGTAGCCATCATCCGGGTCCACCTGGCCATTCACTGGCCGTAACCTGACTCTGCGGTCACGTGTGATCAGCCATCACGTGCCGCTTTGATGTTCTCCACAAGGATCGATTAATACTACAAGCTATATAGTTTTATGGTATTCAGAGGCACGCTTTTCAAACTGAACTATGCATTTCAATAGATCATTCAAACGTAAACAATACCTACGATTATTCATTAGTTTGAAATTTTGGGCCAATTTTCCTACTTTTGGAACTAATCCTTTAGTGGCCATTGCCGGATCTTGCCCTTGACGATCTAATTAACAAATTGTTATGCGCGTAGGTATGTTAGTATGTGGACAAGCCCGATTTATGTTTTGTAAATTTGATTAATCACCGCCTGCTATAAATAAATTAAAACGAATTTTTTTTACAGCAAGTAGGGTAGAAGTACCGGTTCGCCGGACACTACCTCTTTCCGGCCACTTCGCACATTATTTTGAATAATAGCAGTATTATCGAACTTACTTTTTCAAATTTCGCGTCATTCGATAGGTCTGAACTTCGCCATTCATACACTGCAAGAAATAACTCGACGACAGACAATTGTGCCGTCAGTTGCCATTTCAAAATTTACTGAAAAAATAGTGAGTGGACTTATTTCTAAGGTAAGTTTTTCATGTGTTACTGTCAATTAACTGGTGGTTGGCTTGGTTTGTGCTTCAATAACATGTTAAATTTTAATATTCAAGTGCTAAAATTCATCAAACTTTAATTATTTGAGATATTATTGGGGGCCGGTAAACACGTTAACGATTTACTGCAAAATTCAGCTATCGGCCGGGAGGCCGCAAACTAGTTTTTTGTGTGCTTTTTTTCTTTGCGTTTATTTCGATTAACTTAAACTTATCAAGATAGAAGTTATAGTATTTATCAAGAACTAGATTTTTATGAAACTGTTACTAGTGGCCGGCCGCCAGTAAGTGTTATACTTTTAAAGATATGACCTCCTGAAATACTAAATATTTGAAGGCCGACAACTAGTCAAATTCAAACCGTTTTTCGGCCGTAGGTTATAAAGACGGCCGATAACTAGTAAAACTAAAACCTGTTTACGGCCGTAGGAAATATAATATGGCCGATCACTAGTAGAAATTAAATTGGTTTCCGGCCGTCGAATATACACGTCCGATATACCGGGTTGGGCTTGGGACGACAGCTAATTTTTTTTTATTCTACATTTTTTTTTGTTAATTTGCGTGTGAAAAAATACAGCTTAAATCTTATGTATTAATAATACTAATAACTCAAATGCTAAATCACTAACGATTTTAACCCGTCAGTTGTGAAAAATATGGTTTGATGCTTGTGTGTTGACTTTTGGAATTGTACTTGTCTTTTAACAGATGGCTCCTGTTGCTAAAAGAAAATAAATAAAGTTCCTTTCAGATGATTCGGTTATACCGAGGAAGCTTTAAGAAACGCTGTTTTGATGTCCTGCGATGAAAACTGTGAAGGCAAAGAAAGAAAAATACAGGAAACTCAATCACATATTGAATGTGGTTCCTGTAATCTTGACCTGATTAGTATACTGAGGAAGAAGGGGAAAATAATATTAGTCTTGACCAATGCATTCGATGGTATCACCTCAAATGCACAAAACTAAGAGATGTATCTTACAATGAGGCAGCTTACACAAAATATGATTGTGAGTTATGTCTAATGGCCCAAAATGCTTAAGAAGAAGTTTTGAAGACTTATACTTATAATTGTTTTTTATTTAAGTAAAATTTTAAACACTGAAAAAAGACGACAACCTCGGGCGGGAATCGAACCACGCACCTTCCGCATTCCAGGCGGCTGCCTTAACTGTTTTAGCTGTTTTTTATATGTTACAAAACGTTCATATTTTATTTAATTTGATTTTTTTGTTATTGTTATGAGCTTTTTGTTGATTCTGTTATCAGAGGTAAAAATATATAATTTTAATTAAGATTTAATTTTATTTTTATCTGTGTTTTTTCATTTCGAGAATGATTATTTTTTTCAGAATGGAAATATTAATTATAAATAATATTAATATATTATTATTATTATTAATATTATTATTATATTAATCATGTCGAATATATTATTATTATTAATATTAATCATGTCGATCATATAACTACTTACCTTAAAAAACGGATTATAAAATAAATCAATATTCGTAATTGATTGTTTTATTTACTTACATAATTGCATTAAATTATTTAAGCTAAGTATATTCAAATCCTTACAGAAAAGAGATGTCTTTTTCAAAGCTGTATTTTCAGCGTTTAGTTGGATATGCGTGTGTTAGAATAAACATATTAATATCAACCCTTTGAGCTTATAACAAGATTCAATTTTGTCCTGTGAAATATGCGGCCGATAACCGGTAAACTGGTGGTCGATAACTGATTAAAATGGCCGATAACCGGTGTTTTTGCTACTTTTGTGTTTATAGATTATTTGTAAATTATCGGCCAAAGATACGTTTATAATTATTGGGTTTTATAAAACTAGACTATATTTGGATAATATAATGAATTATTGAAATTTTTTGGTGTACATCATCATATCAAACATTAACGCTAAAGTCAGCAAGTGGCTTAAGTGGCCGAATACCGGTACTTCTACCCTACTTGTCTTTCTCTTTAATTTCATAATGATTATTTTATAAATTTTATATTTTGTGTTATCCTTTTTTTCAGTTACGTTTTGTGGTTTTAAATATATTTTTACACATCCATAATACCGACTTTTATTTCCCCAGCATCACAAAAGAAACAAACTCCCCTGGCCCAAGAATAGGTAGCCGTCATAGTCCCCTCCTCCGTGCTCGCCCGTCTGTCCCGCGGATTACTTGTATCATTACGGCGACATCTCCGGCTGTGGAACAAACGGCGCCGATTTATGCTTGTTTTACGGCTTAATAGCTATTTGGGGGCGAAGTTATAATTCATGTCAACTTTATATCTAGCCCTGCTGGTGTCGATAAAAATAGTTGTAATGCAACTGGACGTGCAGCGCCATTTTAACTTGATCTTTAGTATTTGTTATTCTACTTTTCTTATTCGGGTCGTGTTAACGAATAAAACCATATTGTAACTTCTTTTTTCAATAGAAAGACTGGCTAGGAAATCTGCAGATTTATTATAATCACTAAATGTCGATCACATATAAATGTACTATATTGTATAATATAAGAATGTATGATGATTAATAAATGATGATATATAAAATAATGGATGCCATAATCACCTTTTTCGTCGGGTTGCCATTAGCAACCCCTTTCAGTAAAAAAAACCAGTCTCTAACCAGTGTGACAACTAGAGACTAGTTGAATGACATACATACATATAATCACGACTAGTTGTGGTGCGAGTCCCGACAGCCATGCTGGACACTTTTATGAAGGAAGACTTCTGGCCGAAGGGCGTGATGTACCGGCGTTTCCGCGGGAGATTGCCCACCAACACCACCGGAGCAGCACAAGCCAGTGCTAAATACTAACATAGTTATAAGTTATATTTACTAACAACAATTGTTTATTTTGTATGTATGTTAGTCTGTAAGGTATATATTATATGGGCCCTTATTGTATTTTATACCATCTATACATTGTATGTTGCCTGAATTAAATTAAATTATTATTATTATTAAATTATTATCCCCGAAGGGGTTATACAGACACAGGCAATGAGGACCGCTACTCTACCATAGTTCACTTTTCACCAAACATCGACTGCACATGTGCTCAGCGGGACAGGTGGTGAGCCCATTGCTGCTCTATGCTGTTGGATGTATGTGCAGTCTTTAGTCCGTTAGTCGTCCTTTACGATAACCAAGGGAAGAGAGGGGGTGGTAGTATTCTTACACCGCTACGCGGCACGGTTATACTACTTGAATTAAATTTTAAAAAAAGAAACACTACCTTACTTGCATGACATGAAACACTACCTTACTTGCATGACATGAAACACTACCTTACTTGCATGACATGAAACACTACCTTACTTGCATGACATGAAACACTACCTTACTTGCATGACATGAAACACTACCTTACTTGCATGACATGAAACACTACCTTACTTGCATGACATGAAACACTACCTTACTTGCATGACATGAAACACTACCTTACTTGCATGACATGAAACACTACCTTACTTGCATGACATGAATTTTCTGTATCTTTAAATTTTCTGTTTGAATTTCACACATGTAAGTATTATACTTTTAATTTTATTATTCTTCATGTTGTTCATTATATTTAACATACAAGCTGTCATATACCATACAACGAACCTTATCTAAAGCGATATTAATATGCATAACGTAGGTATACTCAAAGGGTAAAAATAATAAAAATCAAGTTCCATATCACACATAACAAAAAAAATACTGATTTCATTGTTCTGTCACACGCAACCGAATCAATCATACGCCGCTTGAATACAAAAAGCTTCACAGAATAGAGCCTAATCGGTTTATGCGCACTGAACTTGATGAATCATGGCCATTCTTACGCAAATCAACTAATGCACAACACCGGTACGTTCAGGAGAAAGGGGAAATTAAACTATATTGATGTGCGTTAGAGTGTATAATGCTAACTGCGTTGTTTACTAAATGAAAACTGGATCACTTCCCTATGACAATTGACGTGTTGAGGGCATCCATCCATCTATGTCTCATGCTGCTATTACGGGTACAGTCGGCTGGAATATATCTGAAAACTTTCGTGGAACGAAACATCACGATGACGAAGGAGGTTGTAAAACAAATTGTGTTATTTAAGTAATGTTTGTCTTTCTGTCTTACAATTTTGTGAATCTTTTTTTAAATAGTGTTTAAGTTTTGTCTGTAATCATTTTGTAATAATGTTTTTACGCCGAGCAAAAGTTGTCGGTGAACAATAAAAAAAATACTGTGTTATTTTCCCTATTCTTCAAATTATTAAACTTCATCATGAAAAGTTAATTTAATATATTTTTCTAAACGATTAACAGTTAATAGTTATTACTATTAAAAACATGTAACTTGTGAGTCGCGCTAGTGAAATTTTTAATCAAATTTTTTTTTAAAATATTATACCCATATCTACGTTAACTCGCTATTATTTATCTCCACCCGACTGTACCTTATTACCGTCCCCTCGCAGAACAAGACATTATATTATTAAAATCCACCAAGCCGACCGTAAAATGATATGTTTCTTCAAACAAATTACGCGCATTGAACACTCAAGATGGATTACACTCATTATAATTTCACTGGTTCGTGTCTGTTGGGGTACTTTGTGCTACGGCCAAGGTATTAATTTACTATATTTTATGTTGTGAAACATGTTTTAGAGTTGTAACGGTCCCTTTTGTTGTGTAAACTGTTGTGCTGACGACAATGGCACGTTGATCACTGTTATTTGGAGTGGCTTGTTGCTTTGATTGGAGGTCTCTGTGTGTCCGCTTGTCATTCGGAGTCATGTGTAAGGTGAGGTGAGTTTCGATATTGGCTATGTTGTCGTGTCGTTATTGTTGTTTAGATCATAATAAGTTTATTGTTGGCTCTTGTTACACAGTTATTTGTATTTTTTTTACATTATTTAAGTTATGTCAACGTATATTTTTTCTGTATTTTTTTGCACGAGACGTTAACGGTAAATATTAAATAGTTATTTAAGGATTATTGAGCACTATTAACAAACTGAAAAATAATTATAACTAAAAATAATTATTGTAAACAGTCTATTTTCTCAATTTTAAACGAATTTTAATTTTTATCGTTCTATTTTAATCAAAAAATATTACGAAACTTAACGCAAAACAAAAATACGTAAATTTTCTTATTTTACATTAAATTATTCACACATCCCTTGTGTGTCGAGATCCGTGTTGGAATATCCAAAAATCTAAAACTACAAAAACAACAGAACACGCCACACTCACACAAAATTATTTTCATTTGAGCGAGTAAAGCGAAATAGCGCAGCGGGCGTTTCCTTTTTAATTTTCCCACTCATATCTCCGATTGCGGCGGAGTTCCGCTAATGCCCACATTTTGTCCACTCGCCGCGGGCCTTATTGGATGTGGTAGATTGCTGTTGCTATCGCCTTATACAGTTTCATTTCTTAAAGGATACTTTCAGATTTGTGAGACAAAAGAAGTTTTATCACAGAATATGTCGCATGGAAATGACGATACCAAGGATTTCACGAAATCCCTAGGGATACCACGATACCACGGTTGATATCGAATACTCTTTTCAGTTAAGTATATCTTCTAGCAAAATGTGTGTAATACTAATGTAGTGATACGTCGGCGTCGTTTCGTTAAACTCAAAAGGAAGTGGAGCGAGTTGGTGATCACAAATCCGGGTTAAGCTATACCTGGGAATTTTACCACCTCGATCCGGTTACTGGGCACTCGGCTTTGCCAAACGCTTAGCCACTGAGGAGATCTAAAGTGCAATAATAGTTAGCGATAGAGACAAGCAACAAAGTAAAATCTTGTTTCTCGACACTCATTACGCCCTCTGGCCGCAATTTGACACACGCGCCGGGCACCGCGTGACAGGCCGCGCTAGAACGACACGCCGCCTTTCATTACGCGCGGAATGGCGCGTCTAATGCCACGCCGCCGCTGTGTTACCCGCCCTAATTGCTTATTACGGAGATGTCTTTGTTTATTAAAACGCGAAAGGCGAAAGGCTCGTTGGCAGTTTGTGATCGTGTAAGTTAAGCAACTTTCGATACGGTGGAGTACCGGATGGGTGACCAATAAATAATCTTAAGCTCCGCCGTACAACGAAAGGCACGTTAGTCGGTCCCAGTTCTTGTCGTAAGATAGCAGGCGTCACAACTCACCAATCTGATTTTGATAGTATGACCTAGGCGCAGCGATATTCCTAAAGATTTTCACCAAGAAATAAAAAGGGATCACGGGACGATAAGACCTGAGTTCCTCCACCAAAGGGTAATTGCGTACAGTCTGTTAGGCCAGCCTAGGTAGCAGACAAACCTTAGGCACTTTCTCACACCACTCCTATCCTGTCAATTTCACCTGTATGCCGACGACCTGCAAATTTATTCTCAGGCCCCCGTTGATGATATTGTGAGGTTAATCGCCAGCCTTAACGCTGACCTTGCGACTATTCTTGAATGGAGTCGAACCCATGGCTTAACGGTAAATCCTAATAAATCGCAAGCTATCATCACCGGAGGCTCAAAACAAACAGCCAAGTTAAACAATTTATCTGTTCCTTCGCTCTTCTTTGACGGTATCTCAATAAACTACTGCGATGTTGTAAAGAATCTAGGGGTCCTTTTCGACTGTACCCTCTGCTGGGCTCCACAAGTAGCAGAGATGAGTCGTAAGGTGTTTGCTGTCTCTGGTTCGCTTAGGAAGTGGAGGAACTTGCTTCCTGTGAAGACCAAGGTCGAACTTGCGCAATCTCTCCTTCTACCGATCTTGGACTACGCCGATGTCTGCCTTGTTGATCTTAATGAGGACTTGCTTAATAAGCTACAACACCTTCAAAATCTCTGCGTCAGGTTTATCTTCGGTTTGCGTAAGTTCGACCATGTGTCTGAATACAGGCATAGGCTTCAATGGCTAACTATTAGGTTGCGTCATGAGGAGCATATCCTCACTCTCGCTTTTAACGTACTGTATGATCCTCGTACTCCTTCCTACCTTAAAGGATGTTTCCGGTTTCTAGGGGAGGATCACAACCGTGGTCTCAGGTCAAAATCGTAAAATGTGCTAAAGGCTCCCTTTACTCGGTCAGGTTATTTAAAGGATTCGTTCACAGTCCAGTCTACTTTTCTTTGGAATAACTTACCCTACGAAATCCGACACTCCAAGACACTTTCTATCTTCAAATGAAGACTACACAAGCATCTATTAGCTAAGTCATCTGCTAGTAACATAGTTTATTTAATATATATATATATGTGTGTATGTATGATAATTATATCGTTGTATATATATGTACGTCTAATTTAAATATATATTTATAATATCTGTTTTTATTAATTATCTATCGTGTAATTCTTTTTAATTGTACTTGCGCACTTCCTCTTTCTCTTATTTGGGTCCTAAAACCAAAGGTTGTCTGGAAGAGATCGCTTTCAGCGATAAGACCGCCTTTGCTCATACTAGATTTAAGTTTTGTATTGTAAAATTGTTCCACATGTATGTGCAATAAAGAATTTATCTATATCTATCTACCTTAGGCATTTTCTAATGCATATCTAGGTATTAGATGCAAGTTCAAAGCAGGCATCCAGCGCAGGCCGGAGGCCCGCGGCCGCCGCGTTAATTCTTTATGATTGATTATCTTTTCGGCTAATGAGCTTCGAACCTGTCTTGCTGGTGTGGTCCAAGTTAGTAGCTTTTGATAATACTGTAAAGTGAAAGTGACAAGGCATTCACCTAATGATCCCACCTTTAAAAAACCTCTTCTTCTTAGTCAGGTACTCTTGGCAGAGTGGTCGTGACTGTCGATGGACAGGGTTGCGGCTCGCCATCGCCACTCGCTCTCTGTCCAGTCGCATATGTATGTACGAGTATGTATGTACTATTAACAAAATCTGCCGTATAACCACCTTAAGGGCTATTTTCATTTGCTTTTGTCCCAATATCCTTTTTAAACTTTTGCTACAACAAATCATAAAATTGTGAAGACAGTGAAGATGTAACAAAAGGGACGTTTTGTTTGTCGTGAAAACGGAAAAATTGGCTGTTTTCTATTAGCTGTTATTCAAAATATTTTAGATATTTCGCACTGAAATTTTCAATATGTGTTACAGAACGTATGTGTGAGGGGTTCACTGTTTTCAAAACACGATTGGAAACATTTCGCTCTATGGAAAAAAAATCCTGAAGTCGACGATAGCCCAAAGAAACCAATGGACTTCAAAAACACCTGATACGTCCTGGATTCAAGGGGACAAGGACAAGGTAATTAAAACCCCGCTAGCTCCTTTCCTCCGTACCACGAGAGTTATGAATTATGATCGCTCTTCCTTCACAATAAGTGCATAAATAGGGGCCGGCTGATGGGGTATAAATCACTCGCGCCATCCATCACCGGACAGGAAGCGGCGGTGCCAATATAAACACACTAACTGCGGCGCTGCCAACTGAATACGAGCGGCCTAATTGGTTTTTGGAGGATGGCTCACCTGCATGGATAATTAATACATCACAGTTATTCACAGTGTGTTTATAGGAAACTAACCTTTGGTCGCGGCTTCGGTCGCGTTAATTTGTCGCGGTAGAAAGTAGCCCACAACCATCACCAGGGCTCCATCTATCTCCTTACCAAAAATCTTAAAAGTTGGTTTAGCGATTTAGCGTGAAAACGTAAAAAACAAACAAACTCATTTTTAATCGTAATCGTAACCGTCGAATTCAACATGTAAAAATGGGATCGTAAAATGGTTCACATAACATACTCGTATTAAAAACAATTCAAACTGAGTTTTGTTTCAACATAACAGTCCATCGTGACGTACCTCAATGATCGTGATTGATACCTTGTAAAAACAAAACCGAGCGAACGCAACACTCCATCAAAATAATCATATCGCACCCAAATGTTTTAATAAGTACCCCACAAGTGCGGCGCACCGCGGCGGCTGCGGTGCAATTTGCAACCATGTGTGAAGCGGCAGTGCCAATTACGACCACGCAACGACCAGATGCACCCACTAATGGACTAGCTTTAAAATGTCTCGTTTGATGGTTTAATTACCAGTGGTCTCGACGAAAACACTGGTTTTTACAATTTTTCTGTAACAATTGTTTTTATAATGTTCAATGAGAATGTATTTGTGTGTTGACTTTACAAAGTTTAGAAGGAACATTGATATATAATAAGTAGGTATTGACAAAAAGATAATATTTTATATCTCTTGTCGCTTGTAAAAATAGAAGTTGATGAAAATGTAAGAAAAGGATAAAATGACTGTTTACTAGAAAAAAAACAACCAGTCTCAGGAAAGCTCGAACGGGACTCGAACCAGTGATCTTTGGATTGCCGGTCCACTGCTCTAACCGCTAAGCTACTTAGACCCCAGAAGGTACAGAAGACAAAAAGCTACATCGAGAGTGTTATTTTCACTGCCTCCCGTAAGTTGGGTATTCTCAATAAGGTAAGGCGGTTTTTCACTCCCGAGCAGCGCTGTTTGCTGTACAAGACTCAGGTGCGATCGAGTATGGAGTATTGTTCCCATCTATGGGACGGCTCCGCTAAATACCTCCTCGACGCACTTGATAGACTGTAAAGGCGAGCGGTACGCAATATTGGATATGCTGAGGTTACAGCCTCTCTTGAGGACCTCCATCTACGTAGAGACATTGCTTCTCTCAGTGTCTTCTACCGAAATTACTTCGGAAAGTGTTCTAAAGAATATTTTGATCTAATCCCGCCCTCTCCTTTCCTCTCCCGGACTACACGTGCTGGTCTTAGGAACCACCGTCGTACTGTGCACAATATCAGCACTCGTAACTTTGGCAAGTCGTTCCTCTGTAAGACCATTCGGCTTTGGAATTCTCTGCCGGCGCATGTGTTTCGCAGCTCCTATAATCCCGGGTCTTTTAAACGGGGCGTGAAACGGCATTTATGCAGGCCGTCATGAATGGGTGCGCTTGTTACCGTGCTTGTTCCACGGTGAGGAGCGCTCTTATTATTTTTGAGTGCATCGGCTGCTTATCATCAGGCAGGATCTAGTCACTATGACGTGTCACATTAAAAAAAAAGTTATCAATTATTCAGGTTCCAAATTCTAATAATTTCTGTTGCATTCTCGCATCTTCATCTGAGATAGGTTGTCGTGACGTCACTGCGGTATCTCTGACAGTGCCGGCTCACTAAGCAAATACATAGCTTAGCGCGACAACCACTTAGCGGTCGGGAGCCAATCCGCCCGCTTGTGTAGCGGCCACAGAGCTAAGAGCGACGCGAATTGGGCAGAAATTAAGTTACACGACGTAACAAGACGATTATGACGACAAGACTTAACATATTAACCTATAGAACGTAAAATCAATCAACTAACCAACCAAACAACAACCAACAACCAATAAAACGAACAACTTGCTTAAGAATCCGCACGAAACGATCACCGTCGTGCAACTATTATTTATGTATGAACGCAGTAGTTCATAATGACGAGTTCTGTATTGTTAAGCCAAGTCTAAGGCCGACCGTGCCGGGGATATCGTCTTTAGAAACAAGATGGAACCAATTTCTACTCAGGAGGTCTAAGGTATAATTATTTTTCTTGGGTGGTTAAGCACATACCTACAGCTATTTCATAAAAGTCTTTAGTTATGTATAATAATGTTTTCCAGCAACCTAGAGTACACAGCAGTTGCCAGGGAATTGCACCTCTATCTGGTAATGCATAAATTCGTTCCTGTTGTTTACAAAAAAAGCCCTTTCTAATATCCTTAAACCAACCTATTTTTAAACACAGTATTGCCCATTAATGTTTTTTTTATATATTTTAGCGTTTTATTAACGCTTAAATTATACTTAAGTAAAATTTTAAACACGACGACAACCTCAGGCGGGAATCGAACCACGCACCTTCCGCATTCCGGGCGGCTGCCTTAACCACTTGGTTACCGAGGTCTGGTTTTCAATGGCGATGTTGACTAAAAACATAAGCATCAAGCACTGACAAATTTCGACGGATGAAAACCAGACCTCGGTAGCCAGGTGGTTAAGGCAGTCGCCCAGAATGAGGAAGGTACGGTGGTTCGACTCCCGCCTGAGGTTGTCGTCTTTTTTCATTGTTTAAAATTTTACTACAGTAGGTATTGCACATTTTAATATTAATTAGAACTTTGCCACTTAAATAATTAAAAACTTTTGTTTTTTTTTTAAGAAGAAGACCGGACAAAATATTATTAACATTGTTAAACTAACACTAACTAATATGCAGTAAATATTTTTGATATTGTTTTGTCCGCTCTAGTAGATTGTATAGTTGATCTAGCGAACGTCTGAAAGCAAGTCGCAGAACTTCCGCCGATACGAGTGCGGAGACACGGGCTGGCTGCACCTGATGGTGGCTTTCACGGCTGTTTGCTGCAAGATGGCTGCATTGTCACTGAATACTTTGGGCCTAGACGAGTGGCGTGAACGCTTGTGGAATAGAATGATGAATGTATGGGGTTGACCTAATTAATGGCAACGATTTGTCATTTAACAAACTTTAAACAGGGAGTTTCTCGCGGGTTCTTTTCGGAACAACACGTGTTGAGACTCTTTTTTTATTTCATTCTACCGTCTAAACGCAAAAATCCTAAGCGGAATACTTGACAATGGCGAAATCTATAGAGAAAACGCTAAAAAACAAAGAAGAAGAAAAAACTTAAAACGTTTATAAGCTCATTTATGAACATCATTCTCTGTATTCCCGGTGGGGTACATTTTTTGGCTGTAGGTTTTAGGTTGTCGCCATAATAACAGTTTTTATAGAGCGTGTATTAAACATTCCATATTAAAGATAATAAAGTTTCTCCGAGTTAATTCAATACATTACAGAAAAATACCTACCATTACTAATCATCAGATGAGATAGTCTGAGCGCTATAAAAATTAAATCAGCACCACATTGCAAGTTTAAAAGTTTCCTTACGCACACACACAAGTTACTTTACTTTAATGCTACCGTTCTGGTCACAAATACCTTAGTCTTCCCATTTCCTATACCCGAAATCTGCATAATATGGGTTCGAAACATACATACATACATATCACGCTCTTTCCCGGAGGGGTCGACAGACACCACAGTTTGCCATTTTCTTCATTTACCCTCATAATGTTATGAGGGTAAATGAAGCAAAAGAAATGTTCTCCATACATGCTCGTGGGATTAAGAGGTCTAATACATCTCAAATATGTGATTTTTGCGTATAATGCCTATTTTTACATTTTGTAGCAATTTTGCAGGTTTATTTATCGTTTTTTATCGAAATATGTAGTATAATAAATGTGTAATATGAATTTATATTCATGCTTAATATTACAAATCTCCATGCTGCGAGAATAAGCTGAGTACGGACGGCCGGCGCATCGCATTTTATAATAATTTTGCAGTTGTATTTATCATTTTTATCGAAACAGGATAATAAATTTATTATAAAATCTTTATTCCTCATGAAGTAACAATTATTCTGGTATAAATTTTGCTCTATAATATTATCGTAGATAGAAGAAATTTACAGTTAACTTAAAGCGGTTTTCGAAGTTTTTTGGTTTAGAATAAGTTTTTTTCTATATAAAATCCATGATATCTAAAAATTCCGAGGCCGCTACACACTATACGACTATAAAAGATATATCAGTTTATTTTTTTATATCATTTGTTTAGAACAGTAGTTCAATCTAGGAAAAGTGCCTTCGCGCATTTTATGAAAATCGTTCTCTGCAATTTTGGGTTTAATTAAAAAGTTAAGCAAAATTTACAAAAAGCGAGGCCGCTACGTACTATGCCAATAGCTATTCTACACTATTCAATAAGTCAAAACTATTAATGTATTTTTGTTTCTGAGATCAAGAACGCCAAAATTGGCTATTTTTAGCAAAAATCACAGTCGAGATATAATTAAAATGTAGTCAGTCTAAAATAATATGTAAAACAAACGCGTCTCGACTTACTTACATACCATTTCTAATAATTATGTACATAGCGAAATGTTACCACGAATGTGTAAGATTTACTACCATTGCCGCGCTACATTGAAACATAACTTTCATATTACTTAAAACGCTACAATGAAACACTATTTCAATGTTACAGAAACCGCCATCGTCTACATAAATCAGGGGCTCCGACGTCACTAATTAACACTGGTTTAAATCTACCCATTTTAGGGCGGGCGGGGCTTATTAATCGTAGTTAGGGTTGGCGAGTTAGTGAGCCTTGAGATAGAACAAATTTATTGCACGACAATTAAGTTAACATTGTTATCTCTTGTATTTCACTGTTGGGAATGCGGAGGAAAAAGGGGACATTTTTATTAATGAAATCATTTTGCGACGCATATTAAAGTACAACCTTTGTGTTGCAAAGCCATTGCAAAGCAAAGGAAATCATTGAAATCAAGTCATCGCTACTATTGATACCCGTCAATAGTTGGATTAATCACTACGCCATTCCCAAATGTGAGTTGGGTGATAACAAATCAGCTATGCGATTCTCTAAAAGACACATAGACGCTGCGCGCATGGCTGTGATCTGCTGACTCTTTCCAATTCTATGAATATGAAAGAGACAGAGTCAATTATCAGCGCTGCGGCAGCCGCTGCAACCAAGGCTTTAACTTAGAAAATCGCACTGCTGAGCTATGCATCGAAAATTGTGAAAACACACTTTTTCCCGACCTGGAAAATCCGCGCCTCCGCATATCGAGCCGAGCGCTTGACTATTCGCCCACCGAAACGTCATTGACATTGCGACGCATGTTGAATGTATAATAAAGGTTTTAGACACATTTACTTCCAGAATTAGTTAATGCTCCTTATTATACAGAGGCAAGAGCTGGATGAGAGTGGCCGCGGATCGTGCTCAGTGGCGTGTTCTTGGAGAGGCCTTTGTCCAGCAGTGGACGAGTATAGGCTGATGACGATGATGATGATGTAATTTAAAATTTTAAATAGGATGCATACTAAACAGTTTGCTATAAACTCCCTTAATTTATAACTTCAAATGCAAAAGTTTTAAGTTCAAGTTTTTGGATACTATTAATTATTTTCTATCTGGTAGGTAATACATTCACGTTTTATTTAAACGTCTTTGTAAGAAATGGCCAACTGCCAGATATAAGCCTTTTAACATTAAGTTAATTATTCAAACAAAAACAAATATCCAAAAACAAGTCTTGCTCACTTGACACTTTTATTCAAATGTTGTATATGACGCTGTAAATCAGTATCGCGATGTTACTAATTAACAGTGGTTTGAAAGAAAGCTGTTTTAGTAGGGCGGGCGGGAATTATTAATAGCCGTTAGGGTTGTCAATGTCAGGTGTCTTAATGTGAATAATGTACACTTTGTTTTTGTACTTACTTACAAAACGTAAACGTAGAACTAACTTTCTGAAGCAAGTGTATGCAACAACCACAACGTTGAAATAAATACACTATACAGATCTACTCACGTTCATTCTACCACCTGCCTAGATTCCCATATACTTACGTTCCTTAATACCAGCTGTTCACGCTGGGACTTAAAAACCTACTGCAAGATCAATAGATACTGTAAGCGTGTTTTGCACGAATCGCCACTGATTAAAAATAAATGACTGTACACTGCTCCAGTATTCTGTCTCCATCGTGGTAACAGGACCACGGGCCCCACAAAGGGCACCTAATACATCATCCATCATACAACAACATCAGCATAAAACAAAACGTTTATTAGTGCCAACTACCGAACCTTACTAGTAGTATTTCATTTTAATAAAAACTATCACGTGTCCAGATAAATCTTAAGTAAGACAGCCCTAGCAGTTTGCTGGGACACTTTGAAAGCTCGCTGAAAACAGAATGGGTCGCTCCAATTTATAGTGTCCTGTTAACAAATTTATTGGCGTGTTCGGCTTTCTATTTTTGATCGACTATTTCGGTGGCTGGCTAAGTACAGTTGTCAGGGTTATTTGGTTAGGTTTGGTGGGGCTGACGGTCCCGGATTATCCTGGATGCATGTGAAGATAAGTTAAGTTTGTAGTGAAAAGAATGGATGGCATATCGCCCTCCATTTAGGGGTAAGTCCCTTATAATAACGACGACAAAAAGCTGAGTTTCCACGAACACATAAACCACATTGCCACAAAAAGCTTCCAAATGCTAGGATTCGTAATACGTAATGCAAAAGACTTGAAAACGAAAATTCTCTTGTTCCAGTAATTGGTCCGATCGGGTCTGGAATACTGCAGCCAAGTTTGGTCCCCACAGTATGACGTACACATGAAGCGAATCGAACGCATACAAAAACGTTTTTTGTGGCATCTCACCTACCAAACTCACATGGTTAAAGAGCTTCTCTCCTACGAGAAACGGTTGGCTAATTTTGGAATAAGTTTACAGGAACGGAGATTTTTGTTGGACTGAATGTTTTTGCACAAAATCATCAATGGAGTTGTTGACTGCCCGTCGCTGTTAAGATCAATCAATTTTAATGTCCCACTTAAACAGCCTCGCGCCTGCAGATACGTTCCATTTTCAATAAGGGGTTCTAAAATTAATCTTGGTCGCCACGCCACCATGAATAGACTTCAGCGACAATACAACGCACTTAAAAGCGAATCTATTGATATATTCACAGATAATCTGCAAAAATTTAAACGTAACATACTTACTTCTTTCTCGCCCGGGTCTGTTTAGTTAGCTATTATCTCCATTTTCCTTCTTGTGTTTTTAATGTTTATCCACCTTTTACGTTAAATCTTAGTTAAGTTTTAGGTTATTAAATAAAATATTGAGTTCACGTTTGCATGCCGTGGCGACCTTTAACTAAGTCAGCACTTAGAATGAGATACAGTTCACTTACATAAGTCTTTTGTAGTGTATGCCTTGTTGGTTGTCCTAATAAATAAAATAAAATAAAATAAAATAAAATAAAATAACCATCTTCGTCTCTTTGGGCGCAGTGGTATGCTACGCTTGTTTAAGGGACTTATCGCATGATTGATAACACCTTCTGTGTCAAGAGATCAGACCACCCGGTCAAAACTTGAAGTATAAAAAGTTGTGGTTAATGTATTTAAGTAAATAGTTGACGTCAAACCCCGTTAAATACGTTGTTCGAACTCAGTGAGTTAGATATATATTCAGCGGAGGGTCGTCATATTGTCTCAGTTTGCTCAGGGTTAGGGCGGTTCATCTGGTTAGTAACCATTATCCTAATCAAGTATGTCGCCTTAACTAAATAGTTAGCATTCAATGATTGAGACTTCCACATGAATAGAGCTTCCATCTTCGGCTTAATCATCATTCACTATCAGATGAGATAAAGGCCAGTTTTTGACTAAAATAGGGACCAATGGCTTAACGTGTCCTTAACGCAGATTGAAGACAGCTCATGACGTTTTTAAGTCGGTCACCCATCGAATAACCCGCCATGGCTAAGTTAACCTGCAAGATTGCAAACTGAACAGGTAATTCGCTGCACTATTCGAATAAGTCCCGCGTTATCTCCAAACAAAACAACATCATTTAGATTTTAAAAAGCAGCTCTTAATCTCTATTCCCGGTACAAGCTACAAGGCGAGACAGCTCATTAGAGACAGCGAATGCTAATCACAGCTCGAGCTATCTCGTGTAGGGGCTTTGCCTGAGCTGAGCTGTACTCGCAGATCCGGCTAAGCTGTTTGTTGCCAAAAGCAAATCTCGGATTGCACCGACACAAAAGATGCTGAGAAAAGTTGTTTAAATTAGTGTGTTAAGTTGCAGTGTCAGATTACTCCAACATTACAATGGCAGTGGACTTTTAAGAGTGTAGTGGTTTTAGCACATTTTTTGAAAGAGATTATCGCTTTTTACAATTCTTTGTTGTCGTCTTGATCGCGTTTATAAATGGAGAACAGTTAAAGCTGGGAACCTTTGCACAGATAATTTTTAACAAAAGCTTTAAACGACATAATATAGGTACCTACGTGGTTTGTAACCAAGCAAATTCGATCGTTTTCTAGACATTACATACGTCGCAAAGGTTTTATTTTAAACCTGGTTGTTTTTATAACCTAATGTAAAAAAATCTGACTGAGCGGGAGAATTTAATACAATGAATGTCAATGAGTTATCGTCATCAGCCAATAAGCGTGTAACAGTTGAGCACAGGCCGTTCCACGTGAACAACAGCTCATTAAGATTGGGTTATAACTAATTAAGTCAAATTTAATTACTTGTCAAATAGGACAAACATTTTATGTTAATAGAACACAGAAAAAATTCAGACAAAAACATAATTATGTTATTATTATTTTTTCCTGAGATGTTTGTAGCCTAAGTTTCTTTATAGCATATATAATATATAAGCATTTATAACACTTTTATTAGTTTTATTATGTTCTATAAATATATTCCGCCCTACCCACGCTTGTAGTGCCGAAGAATTTCTCCATTAAAAAGAACAAAAGAGTGCGGCATGGCAGTAATCTTGGCTCGTCATTCCACCACCGCGGCGCATCACTCGGAAAGTCATCAAACTATCAAATTGGTATCACGGCGCGCTCCCTCGCGGTAGCCGGCGGCGCGGCGTGACAAAGGGCGGCGCGCTTTTGATCCTGTCAGGGCTGTCCAAAACTGTCTGAACAAGAATTATTTGTCTCGAATAAGTTTTAGTGAGTAGTTGTGAATAGTTGCATTTATTTATTCATAATTACATTAGTATACTTACAGTACTAAACCAAAATGTACACTGGTTAGATAGAATGTGGACACATGACATGAGCTGATTAAATTAAGTATTGTCACAAATTGCAATTAAGGTATGAGTGTATATAATTATTAAATACTAGCGGCTTCGTCCGCGATAACTTAGAAACACCGTCATTCTTCAGCCCATTTTGTACAAATTATCTACAAATTATAAACAAAAACCATCCTCAGTTAACGCTCTATCTTTTAGTGAAAACCGAATAAAAATCCATGGCGTGGTTTAGGAGAATAGTGCGCTGCCGCAGACAGAGAAAAACAGCGACTTTACTTTATAATATGTCATATATTAATATATAAGATATTAATTAAACTCTACATACTATAAATATTGTTTGAAATAATATGTCGACTTCCGGGATCTGATAGTGGAATGCGTTAGGCACAGCGATTGCTCTAGAAGTTAGCGCATTTTGAGCTCGACGCGTGCGTAAACTGCGTACCCCCTTGAGCTCAGCAAAAACTCTTTTTCGTCTGCGCGGCGCTCCTACGTCACCTAACGCCCCACTCATATGTCTTTTTGGAACAACAAGTTTCAAATTCTTCAGTACAACTGGATTATCGATCTTGTTGTGAATTAACGCGTGGTAATGCGTGGCTAATGAACTTTTGCGTCTTGAAGCGAGAGTATCCTGCCCCACCATATCGGACGCAAACATGGATGGGTACAAATACGGCTAATAATCATACATCCATTACCTTCTCTATCATGTTGTCGTATTTATGTTCATACGGGCCCAAACAATCGCGCTATATTCGAGCTTGCTTCTTACATAAGCATTGTACAAGAGAAAAGTTATTCTTCCTTCCTAAATTGAAAGCTAATTCTCATTACAAAGCCCAGGACTTTATTCGCGCTGTTACATATTTCCTCAATATGTTTCCGAAACTCTAGGCGCGAGTAAAGTTTGAGCCCTAAGTCACGTATTTCATTTTGTACCTACAGAATAACGGCGTTAAGCGTATAGGTAGCTTTAATTGCAGCGGAGGATCTGCCAAATACCATGACACTACACTTGTTCTCATTGAAATATCAATGGTCCATTCGGCTACAGCTTCGATGTCTCGCTGCAGCAGCTCCACAGCCACGTGACTACTAACAGCTAGGTACATCTTCAGGTCATCCGCAAACATCAGAAATTTCGCTGTAGTGATCACTTCGGGTAGGTCATTGATCATAACTATGAATTGAGTTGGGCCCAGCGTAAGTACTGCCCTGACTTACACCTGATCGCGTAAAATAATAGTCTCTGTGATGGCTAGCAAATAACTACAATAATTTTGAAGTGAATCCTAGAGATGCCAATTTTTATAGCATTACATCATTATCCATTAAATCGAAGGCCTTTTTAAAGTCAAAATATGCCACATGAACCTGCTTTTTATCATCCATTGCACGTTAAACATATTCAACGAAATTTATGTGGTTCGTAGTTGTGGAGCGGCCTGGCCGGACCCCGTGTTGTGAGTTGTTTATTGGAATATTTATTTGCCTTCATAAGCTCATCTCCAGGATTGACTCCAACATTTTAGCGAATACTGAAAGGATTGCTGTAGCCCTAAATTGTTTGACATCAGATTCTGATGTTTTAGGGACCGGAGTAACCTTTGATATTTTCCATTCTGATGGATAAACTGATTTTTGTAGCACTAGATTATAAATATAAAGGAGGGGTTCGAAGAGGACTGAAATACAGTCCTTGACAAGGAAGGAAGGATCAAGGGTACCAATGGATGAGATACCGATCTCCAGGTCGATTGCCTTAGGGATATTGTTTGTAACAAAGGGGGATGATAAGCATCAGGGGGTACCAGCGGTTTCACATCCCCTGTGATTTCCACAACATTTGCCTCAATGTTACTCAACATCAGATTCAGGAGGTCGCAATAAGTGTTAACTACATTATTATACTGCTTAAATTTACTAAATCCTAGGAAATTTTCTTAACTATTCTTTACAGCTGCGCTACAGGACTTTAGATTAAAATCTCCCATTATAACAAAATCTAGATCTGGATATTTACACACTACATTTTCTATACAAGCTAATACATTAGGATATCTTTCATCATTGTAATTTGGAGGGAGGTAAACGACACTACATAATAATTTAATGTTTTTATACCTTATAATAGCAAATATGATTTCCATTTTGTCCGTCAATCCATCCATAGTAGTAATTTCACTTATAACAATTTTTTTCGCACTGCTAGCAATACACCACCTCATCCTGTGTCACCTTTGCGGTCCTTCATGATGACTGTAAATTCTGCTGGAAAAAGCTCAGCGTCATACACTGAACTGGTGAGAAATGTTTCAGTCAAAGCGATGACGTCAGATGTACTTGTGAAAATATTTTTGTAAAATTCTTCAGTTTTGGACCGCAAACCTCTTTACATTTTGATATGTTACTTCAGTTCTAAGGGCTTTATTGCAAGGTTTTATTTTTTTCAGCGGCGTAGGATGGCTTTGGATACACATTTGTTTTCAGCTCTAATTCAGACAATCTATTCGTCAAAACTGCCACTTCTTTAGCTATCGTTTTTTGGATGTCGACTTTTAATAGAGTAATTTGTTCAATAATCAAACTAAGACTTTCTTCTAAGGTTTCAAATTAATTTATTTGCCGTAGCACAGTCGCAGGTAGCTTTATGAATGAATGGACTGGATTCCAGCCTCACTTATACCAAGAAGTTCTTGTTCTGGCGCCGCCGGTTCCCTATTTAGAGGGAACGATCGGTTACTATCTTCTGAGTTAGAAGTATACGTATTATTCAAGAAAGTTGCTGGACTGCGTATCGGTGTATCAATGCTACCCGCTTTAGGCTTAGAGCTGACACATGGAGGACACATCCATTAATGATCCTTGTATTCCTAGATAAGTTGATTAAATACATCCGCCGACATTCCAAGACTCAAAACATGGTACAACTCTTAGCATTTACCGCATACCATAAACTGCAAATCAAGAATAGATTTTCCACACCCTTACACTTCGTCGACATTTTCAAATTCAAGTTTTTTTTTTTTTTTATAGCAGAAGGAGGCAAACGAGCAAGCGGGTCACCTGATGGAAAGTAATCACCGCCGCCCATGGACACCCGCAAAACCAGAGAAATCGCAGGCGCGTTGCCGGCCTTTAAGGAAGGAATAGGCTCGTTTCTTGAAGATCTTTAAGTCATAACGGTCCGGAAATACCGCCGCCGAGAGCTGGTTCCACAACACTGTAGTTCGAGGCAAGAAATTTCTTGAAAAACGCACAGTAGTAGACCGCTATCCATCAAGGTGATGTGGATGGAATGACAGTCGATTGCGTGTAGTGCGGTGAAGGAAATCAGCGGCAGGGATCAAGCCGAACAATTCCTCAGAACACTCCCCATGATATATACGGTACAATATACAGAGAGACGCAACGTCTCTCCGAAGAGCCAGTGGATCGAGCCGACCTGAAATAACCACGTCGTCGACAATTCGAGCAGCTCTACGTTGAATGCGGTCAAATGGAAGGAGTTGGTATTGGGGTGCTCCAGCCCAGAGATGGGAGCAGTATTCCATATGCGGCCTGACCTGTGCTTTATACAGTTGTAAACGGTGAGCCGGCGTGAAATACTGACCCGCTCTATTAAGCACACCCAGCTTTTTCGAAGCTAATTTAGCTTTACCTTCCAAATGACCACGAAACTGAACGTCACTCGAAATATCGACGACAAGGATTCCAATAGTCGGATTGGTATCAAGGGGAGCTCCCTCAAAGTTCAGAGGTACGACGAAGGGATGTTTTATTGCGGTAAATGCGCAAACTTGTGTTTTGGAGGGGTTAAAGCGGACTAGGTTATGTCGGCCCCAATCCGAGACATGACTTAACATGTTCTCGGTGTCAGTTACAAGTTTATTCCGGCTCTCGATGACGCTTTCCAGAGAAATATTAGCTCGCCCGGTGTAGAGCGTATCCCCAGTACTGTCGTCTGCATAGCAATGAATGCTGTTGTTATGCAGCATGTCATTGATATGCAGAAGAAACAAAGTAGGGGACAACACACACCCCTGCGGGACTCCAGCATTCACGGGCTTCATGTCGGAGCATGAACCGTCGACTGCGACTCTGATGCTACGCCCAGTGAGAAAGCTGGCAATCCATGAACACAATTTCTCAGGAAGCCCGTATGATGGAAGTTTAGAGAGAAGAGCCCTGTGCCATACCCTGTCGAAGGCTTTTGCTACGTCCAAGCTAACTGCCAGTGCCTCCCCTCTACTCTCGACTGCCTCCGCCCATCGGTGAGTAAGATACACTAAAAGATCACCAGCCGAACGACCGCGACGAAAACCATACTGGCGATCACTTAGTAGCTGGTTCTCTTCTAGGTACCTTAAGAGCTGGCGGTTTGTAATGGACTCCATTACTTTGGAGAGTAAAGAGGTAATAGCTATTGGCCTGTAGTTAGACGGATCTGAGCGATTGCATTTTTTTGGAATCGGGTGGACAAGGGCTGTCTTCCAAGAGCTCGGGACGACGCCAGTAGTGTAAGAGAGCCGGAAAAGGCGCGTTAGAACTGGTGCCAATTCAGGAGCACACGTCCGAAGCACAATGGGTGGAACTGCATCAGGCCCACTCGCCTTGTGGATATCAAGGGAAAAAAAAGCCTTACGAACTGACCTTTGCAGGAACTGAACGTTTGGCATTGTACAAGCGCAATGCGGTATGGTTGGTGGAGAGTTTTCCCCATCGTCCAAGGTCGAGTTTGAAAAGAGAGCCCAAGAGATCGGCTTTCTCCTTTGCAGTATAGGCCAGGCAGTCATCGGTCTTGTGCAATGGTGGTAGGGACGGCTGACAAAAATTCCCTAAGGTAGCTTTGGCGAGAGACCAGAACGCACGCGTCCCCGAAGGAAGGCGCACTAGTCTCTCGCCAATTCTACCTATGAATGATGACTTCGCTTTGGCAATGTCCTTCTTAAAGGATCTGGCGGCAAAGTTGTACTTCTTTCTGAGCGCACTGGTGTTTGGATCCCTTGATGACACCGCATTAGCCCAGGCTTGGTAATGTTGTCGCTTTTGGCGAGACGCCATTTTGCAGCAACGACCAAACCATAGTTGGGACTTGCCGCCAATGGGAACCACAGAGTTTGGAATGAAAAGTTCCATTCCCTGCAGTATCACATCAACAACAGAGTCAGCGGCGACAACAGGATCATCCAGCGAGAAGCAAACTCGCCACCACGGGTCCGCTGACCTAAAATGCCAGACACGACGGCTAGCCGCTGGTTGTGGTTTTGAAGTTTCTGTGAGAGGCACAGTGCTGCGAATCAGACAGTGGTCTGATGAGCCTAGTGGTGCATCAACAGAAACTTGATAGCCGTCTGGGTGCGAGGTCAGCAGAAGGTCCAATAAAGAAGGCGCATGGCCCTCCACATCTGGAACCCGTGTTGGCTCTGTTACCAATTGGGACAGACTGTAGGCTAAAGCGAAGTCATGAACGGCTCTACCCGCGTGGTCAGTTGTGCGTGAACCAAGCCATTCGACGTGATGGGCATTGAAGTCTCCCAATACCACAATCTCGGCCGAGGGGATCCGTTGGAGAAGGGAGTCCGTCGCCACTTGGACGGTCTCAATAAGTTGGTCAGTTCCGATATTACCGCTGTGGGACCTATACAGGCACGCGTAGATGCGAGGATGGCGTCCGCAGTCGACGTGTAGCCATAAGATGGAAAGGTCCCTATCTTAAAGATTGCCAAGGCGACGGACGCACATATCCTCCCTGACATAGGCACAAACACTGGCTCGTGGCACAAATGCATGTTCCAGGTTGTATCCCGGGTAGCGCAAGTAGGAGATGTCAGGAGGGGGGGATATCTGCGTCTCGGTGAGGAAGAGCAAGGCCGGTTTCGCCGTCTCGAGGTGGTATTGGACGGCGCTCAAGTTAGAGTGGATTCCCCTGATGTTGCAGAAGTCCACACAAAGCGTAGGAGGGGGTGCCAATTGTCTTGCCTTTCTCCTGCCTGCAGCATGCCTTGGCACGAGCGAACTTTTGCCCTCCCCAGAATACGTAGGGCAGCCTGAGCGAGAACGCTCAGGGGGGGATTCTCCGACACTGGGTGTGTCGGTACCCCCCTGGGGTAAATCTAAATTAGAGTTCGCTGCCATATCAATTGTGAGGGGGGGGGAGGGGTCTCCAGAACCCTCACTCGCCGGACGAAACACAACAGCACAGAGTGCCATTGTTTCACGCCGAAAATTCGTGAGGGGGTGGTATTACGCTGGGCGAGCCGACCCAATGCGTGCTGCAACGCAGCGTAGCTCTACCACTCAAGTAAGTAATATAAATGCAATAAATATAATGAGCAATCAATCTTATTACAAGTGTGTATGAATCAGTCCGCTTAGTAATCAATCTCGTAGCAGTGCTATAAAGCCGTAGCAGGTCGTAGCGCAGCTCGCAGATTCGTAACACGTAGACAGTGATATGTAATTTCACGTACAACGCGCCCAGTGGCCGTGGTCGAACGGTTAAGACTTCGCTACTCACTCGTGATGTTCGGAGTTCTTCAAACCCAGCAGACCACCAAAAATTTTGTTTCCACTTTCTCGCTGTTGGATATTTCAAATGTCACACAAATCTTCACTACAACAAGGGCGAAGCCCGAGGCTCTCAAACAAAATAAACAAAATAATTCAAATTATTTTAAATAATCTGCGACACGTCCGCTCACGCGACTGAGAACGCACGCCGAAAAAAATTGCTTTATTTTTTTAAATAACTTTCACAGCGTTGTTGTCTGCCTAACATTGAATTTAAACAGTATTTAAAGCAAGACACTTTGATCATTAAATTACTATGTGTAGGTAAGTACATTAATACTTGGTGATTATGGTACTTGTTGTTTTTTATTTTAATACTAATTCTTTATTTAAGGACTGAATGACAAAACTATAATCGTAGAAATAGACTTTAAAATTACTAACTCAGTCTTGCATTTCTCGCATTATAACTTTCATCTCAATAAAATTGTTATTTACCTTTGTATCTATATCCGTAAAGACCAATTAGTATTTATCGAAAAGTGATGAAAAACAAAATACACCACCCTTATATCAAAGGCGCTATTTTAAACTTGGCACTCTCATGTTTTTGTTTTTTTATATTTATTAGTCATAAAGAACCCTTAAGTATTAATTTCGATTTCATAACAATAACTGAAAATCAATATTTTCTCTTTTAGAATTTTTCTATATTTCTTTAAATAAAGTTAAGTTACATTTTATACACTCTGCCAGCCCTAGCCGTCGCTGCGGCGGCGGCGGGCGTCCGCCACCACAATTGACACACATTGTTCGCCGCGATGATTTGTCAAGTCATTGTTTGGCTTTTTGTGGTGTTAATCACAACAAGCGTGCTCTTGACGCTGGAACAATTGTGGCCCCGATGTGCGGAGTAACCTGACGAGCTGTGTGTAATGCCGTGTTTACTTTCGACACTTTATATTCGTCAGAATACTAAAACTATAGCGACCACTTCTGTTTGAAAGAAATAAACGAAAGAATGAAG
This sequence comes from Scoparia ambigualis, assembly GCA_963921215.1. NCBI lineage: Eukaryota > Metazoa > Arthropoda > Insecta > Lepidoptera > Crambidae > Scoparia > Scoparia ambigualis. Next base: position 2,577,091 of record OY992511.1, read on the forward strand.
TTTTTCTTAACTTTTATATCGAAATATGAAATGAAGAGTCTTCTTTGTTTTTACTACAGAAAAGCGCTTCCCTTCAGCACTTTTTCTTCCTTTTTGCCAATTTTATGATAGGTGATGGTATATCAAAGGCGCTCTTAATAAAGAAGTAAGTATTAGGATACTTAGTTCTTTACTGAGGTAAGCCTCAGTAGTAGAGGAATTTGGGTCAAACAGGTGTTAAGAAAGCCCAGAACTTACCCGTTCAAGAATTTATCTATATTAATAAAAATCTATTGCTACCAATGTTTATACGCGCATCACTTGAGAACGGCTCCACCTATTTGGCTAATTCTTTTTTGTTATGTTTGTAATTATCAGAACAAGGTTAGTATGAAAGAAACATTTTGAAAATTCGACACAAGGTACCTACCTGCCCCGTAGGCGCGCGGACAAAGTCGCGGGTGGGCCGCTAGTAAAATATATACATATACCGAATACAACAATGCTACTAACATTTTAGTTATTTCGACAGACTAAGAAAGTTTAAAGTTCAAAATTATAATTTAGGCTACAAATAGTTGAGCACTTATGAATGACGCTATGACATCGGTTCATAAGTCTAACTATAGGGCGGGAGCCTTGTATTGAGAAGAACCGGCAAGAAACTCGGCAAGGGCATTTCTTTTCTCCCTTTCTTTTACAGCGTCAATAAGATGATAGTTATCCTGGCGGCCATTAAATTAGCCCTACCACTAAACCCTTTCAGCGCCTGAATATTTTAATACTTTTTTGCTGCATGCCGTCATACATAAAATCTACGAAATAAATCGTACCTGGCATAGTAGAACATAAATCCCTTAGGCAAAGAAACAAGGTATTTTTGTACAATACTTATGTCCAAAAACTCCTGCGTTATTTGTAGTTGATTGTTCTAAAGCTTATCACAGCTAAATTTTGTATTCCTACTGCAGAAAAGACGGAATTATGTCTTCCATAGTTTGTTTGTACTATTACTAAGTGCCTTATGTTTGTCATGTCATATCTTATTTCCATTAAAAGTCTGATCTTTGATTTTATCATGTGTTTTCTTTGCTAATGCCAAAGTTTGAAATCAGACCTTACCTGTAGTGCCAATAAATATTTTTTTGTATAGGAGGTCCAACAAAATCCACGAATATATTCGTAGTCGGCATCATGCTAAAGACCCGCACTACGAGTTATCTCGTAGCTGGTACGCAAAGAGTAACACCAGTATAATAATAATAATATGTTCTTTCCAATCAAACTTATGTCTTGCTGGCTTACTTGGAGCAGTGGCAGAAATTGCGTCGTAGTTTTAGGTTACAATTGGAACTGGGTAACTTAAATTGACGCAACAATATAAGTACATTAAAAAGAATAAGTTTATACAGATCTACTCGCATATAATTTACTATACAAAATATATGCGACTAAAATTAAAAGGATTCAAAAACATAATTATTATCATTGTAAAAAAAGTTCACAATGTATTCAGAAACCAACACCGGAGTTACGCAGTGGGTGACTGTAGATACTTGAAAATGCAACGTCACTCATGAGGGCACTGACCACCCTAGAGAAAACTTTGCCATGGAATTTTGAACTTTACATCTACATGGTAAAGGTGAAGTTGCAGTAGCCAGCATTACCCTTAAGGTTCGTCAGAATAGCGTTGTCATAGCTGAAGTGTTTATTCATCTTTTAGTGGTTAATATTGAAGGAAACTTAAGGCTCCCTTACCTAAATGACAGCATTAGGCAAAAATACACAATGGCGCAGAAAGTGACAGTCATGATGCAGGTTGTTCCAGTAAAAGGCTGCCTTTCCACTACTGTTGTGCAAGGTAGCTAGCGCGAGCTAAGAATCTTCTAAAAGGGGTAGTTATTATTATAATAGGTGGTGCTGGTGTCATAGAATACATAATAATACAAGTATAGAAGATTCACTCTACAAAGTAATTTAAATAAATACCGACTCTTGCCAAGACACAATAAAGTGCAATTCGGGACGCACACCGCTCCCATAGCTACAGTTAAATTCACCTAGAATTTGCCTTTATTTCTATCGCGTAGCTCTTATCTCTTCTAACGACTGCAGGGTGTTCGCGGAAGTGTTGTAGCTTCAGACCTAAAGCGCGGAGTGCGCCAGGCCTGCTGGCGTGTCACAGTATAGCCTATTCATCTGTCCTACTGCTGGGCAAAAGCCTCTATTATTGAAATTAAGTATTCGATACAATTGGCTATTTGACAATTGCAACAATAAATTATATGAAATATGTTGGAAATGGTAGTTTATGATTTAACGATAACTATCCAATAGTTTTTTTATTAAGATCATTTCTAAATATTTCATTTTTACAAAATAATTTGCGATTTTTTTATCTGTGGATTATAAGACTCGAAACACGGGCGGCAAAGGGGGGCCATGATTGAGCTTCATGTGACGTCACATTTCACAAAATTATCAAAAACTATCTGTCAGGTTTCAAGTTATGTTTCTATATTTATTGAAATGTGACGTCACAGAGCAGAATGTCACGTGACCAACCGTTTTCGCACGAAATTTAAAATCAATAAAGAAAAATATGTTTTTTTCTGTTAAATAAAGGTTTTTTCGAGAAAGAAAATATAGTACGGGGTATAAAATAAGCGTTTGTAACTTTTTAAATACTTTTTCGAAAACTGTCAAGTAGCCAATTGATGGATATTAGCTTAATCAGCACGCTTTCCAAATGTGGGTTGGTGACCATAAACCCGCTCCATCAGACTTAAAAGTTGAAGACTTAAAAAAAGACGGGCAAAATGTATTTCGCTCCCGAAATATACTTTGCCCGACTTGGGAATGGAGTCCTGGACCTTCCGTTGTTGGGCCCAGCGCTTAGCCACTCGGCACCGAGGTGTGTAGCAATAGGGTTTATAGTTGCCTTATTGGAAGAAATAAGTGACCGCTTCAAATCTCTCTCTCTCTCTCTCTTACTCTCTTTAAATTTAAAAGGGGAAATGTTAATCTACACGGAACACTTAATATTAGCCTCAGTGTTACTTAGAAATAGCCGACTTAAGCCTGACAAAATATTGATCAGGGCTTTAAAGCCACGTCACACGTCTCGAATGGAGACACGTGGACAAATCATAGTGCCTTTTAACAATGAATAATTAAAGAGATTTACAACCACCTGGCTATAGAACAGACACGTTTAATCCTATTGTAAGACAAGTTCTACAACGATAGTGAAAACAAAGATTTATGAAATGCAATGAGTATTAGTACGACTCAAACGTCTTTATTTTATTTGTTTACGTCTTTGTTGCTATTGTTAGAGCATAAAGGGAAATTAGTATGATTATCTGCGACGACTTAAAAAAGTTTCATTACATACTTACCTACCCATTTTTAACGAATTTTTTTGTAGCTGAACAATAGCAAAAATTAATTTTCGAAATGGATTATGATGAAAAAGATTTTAAAATAGACTTTGGCAAAATGGCTTTCATATTTTGTGGAACCTTATCAATTTAATATTGATGTTGTTTTTAATGATAATAACCTTTTGTTTTGCTGGACGTTAACAAAACACAAGACATGTCTCGTTCTCAATAAAATATTAACTTTTTCGCTAAGTTTCGACCATAGGAACTTTGTACCTTGAAGGTACAATACAGTGAAAAGGTTAAACGCGACAAGACAGTGTTAGTCCGGAAGTATAACCGAAATTGACCATTAGTTATAATTTCAAGATACATCTAACAAATTAACCGTGTCGTATAGCGGTGAAAGAATACTACTACCCCCTCTCTATCCTTGGGTGTCGTAAAAGGCGACTAACGCATTTAACTGCATTATTATGCGCATATTTAGTGAAAAGTGGACTATGAGACCATAGTGACACCATAGTCCACTCAAGTCAAGTAGTCCTCTAGGACTGCTTTTGTTGTCCCATTACCTAGTCTGTGACTAAAACCCTTCGGGGATTATAATTTTTACCATTTACTGACCAAATCTCTAAAACTGACTCGGTATATTTAACATCGAATTACTAATGTTAGTTGCAATTAGTTACGTATGTTAATAGGATTATGGAGAATGTTTGTAAGAAAAATGTTTTTCTCTCTGGCCTCCACCATCCCCATAGCCAACCTGCACCGCCCTTTATTATTAAAAATTGAAGTAAAATTACTACAATATTATTACAATAAAACAGTATATTTGTTTTTATGAAAAAAATAAGTTATTAATTTATTTTTCTTATTGTCGCATTATTTTTGTATCTTTTGTGCCTCTTTGATTTTCTTTTACTTCTCTTTTCTTTTGCGAGCTATTGCATTGAGCATCACGTTGGCCATATTTACGGCGATCATGTCGTTGTCTTTCAGGCCTGAAAAAGGTTTCTTCAAATAAAACTATTTGATACAGGAACAAAATGTAAAAAGGTTTTATTGTTTACTATAGATGTGCGAGTGCTGGCGAGTGATAAATAAAAGTAAAACATGGTTGACTATATACTACAAAATAAACACAACGATAGCGTGATTCAGAACATTTACCTACGCCATCTTGTAGAAATAATGAGAACTAACAGAATTTTGACACTTAAATAGAACTTTAACATTAATAATGAAAAACGGCTATATAACGTTAAACATACCGCCCACTAAGGCCATATTTATGGCCTTACTATAACTATAATACCGCCCACCGTGAAGTCGAGGGGGTTGAATAAAAATAACAAACTTAAAAAACTAATCTTCTCAAACAAACTTAACAAACTTATTTCTACGCTAGGTTCTGGTTTATTGGACTAAATGGGTGAGTATTCATAAATCCATTACTTACAATATTTTGTATTTCGTATTCATAGTCCCAATCAGTCGTTTCTCGACTGCCAAAGTTCTAATCCTCACTTTTGCTAAACCGGCATAAGGGGTTAACCGATGGAAAGGATCGAATAGGCGTGATATTTCTGAAGTTACATGTCTTTTAGTTATAGATGCCACTTTCAGTGGAGTAACATTACTTAAGTTTAAGAAACTGCCAGATTCAAGGTGATCTTTATTCCAGGTAAGGCCAAACACTTTCACTAGTTCATCCAATTTTGACTTGCTTTCCTCGTCCTGAAATTCTCTTTCGACTTCTTTCCAAATTGCTTCATTATTTGTCTTCCATTTATACAGTTTAAATCCTTCCTTTGCTATTAAAACTTTGATTTCCTTATAAACATTTCTTCCTTCCTCTACTGTTTGTACTCTTGCCATAAAATCATCTAAAATAAAATCATTTTTGGCTTTTTCAGATGCCAGCGTGAAACCGGCTTTAACATAGTGTACCAGTTGCGGCAGGGTTTTCACAGCAACATAAGACGCAGGAGCAGTTTCGACTATAACTCTAGCTTGCTCTTCCTCTTTTTCAGATTGCGGATGTGTTGGATTTCTGCTACTGGTCTTTGCAAAGAATTCATTGCATTGTTTTTTCTCTTGGTACAGTAAACGATTTGTATCACTTACTATGTCCGATTCGATCTCACATTGATTGAGCATATTATTGTCACAGATGTGGGAATGCATACTGGTTGAAACTTTGTGACAATGTGCTGAAAAGTGATCGAAATCGGTGTATGTTTGTAGTGCTTGAGTAAGTATATTACTACTAATATTTATGTTTGACTGTACTTCTAAGTTCTTTAAGTTTGCGATACAAGTTTTTAGTTCGGTCTTATACCATATATAGATTTCATCAGTTTGGTCATAAATCTCTTCTGTAAAATAAATATTGTTTTCATCTACCGGATTTGCAATTTCGATTATTTTTCTATGTGTCGTACCAAACTGATGCCATTGCTGTTCTAGCAACTCTAATATAGATTTCACATATGACAAAGTAATACAATCCTTTGGTGATTCATTAAACTTAATTTGATATTTTTCCATTGTATTTTTTGTGTTTAATTGCAAATTGATCATTGATTCCATTTTAATATTTAAAAAAACTATTTAATTGACGACAAAACCGAAAAAACTGTACAACTATTATAACAACCAAATTATCCTAACTTGAAAATTCCTCAAATTTTACAAGTGTTTAGAAATAATTTACACTTTTGAGAAAATCGGGCATAGGTTTCCCGTGTATTACACTTTATGCTCTTTAATTTACTAAGTCCTAACTAACTAACTACTAAAAGTATGGTACTAAAACTAAAATTATTCTAAATCTAACTTAGTTGAAATGTCTCTTCTGTTGATATCACCAAGTACTCACTGTTTAACTTCCAAACCTTGCTTTCTTTCTCACTGCTGTGTCACTGTCACTTCACCGTGGTGTCAGCAAAGAAAGGTCGTCGCTTGTGTCCGCTCCGAAGGCCGCTACTGGTGATTTCTGGATGCTGCTGTTGTCCAGTTGTGCCCTTTTGCGGTGATTTATCGATACTCTTGCTGACCGATGATGAGCCCTTTATAGGCTGCTTAGCAATTTCCCACGGATGGGTGACCGCTGATAAAATTCTATAAATCCGACTCCGAAGGACCATGAAAAAGGTTTCTTCAAATAAAACTATTTGATACAGGAACAAAATGTAAAAAGGTTTTATTGTTTACTATAGATGTGCGAGTGCTGGCGAGTGATAAATAAAAGTAAAACATGGTTGACTATATACTACAAAATAAACACAACGATAGCGTGATTCAGAACATTTACCTACGCCATCTTGTAGAAATAATGAGAACTAACAGAATTTTGACACTTAAATACAACTTTAACATTAATAATGAAAAACGGCTATATAACGTTAAACAAGGCCTTTTTCAGACATTCATTTGCTGAATTCAGTAATCTGTAATAAAAATAATATGTTACATTATAACAATGTTATATTTCACATAATAGTTTTAATAATATCGTATCATGTGTACAATTTGTAATTTTGTTTTAAAGTGAAATTTCTTGATCACTTACCTTTTTACTGTTTCTCTTTTAAATTGGTTTTTCTGAATTGTATAGAATGTACTCATTTATTAATTCAGTATCACTTAAATCGAAAGGCATGGCCAGTGCAACCTTTACAATGCTTCTTTGCTCATCACTTGCTTTCAGGCTAAGCACAGACAGATACTTTAACAAATTATTCGATATCGACGTCTTCGCCATAAGATGGCGGCATGCTGCTTCATAATGTTTTCTTGCTTTATTCAAAAAGGTACTCTGGTCTGTTTTGTCCAGCTTCTTTATCAGGTCTTGTTCCGATGTCTCGAGAACTATCTTCTCTATTGGCAAATAACATTTTGTTTAAAATGCGTCATTTGAGCTTAGGGCTTCCACAGTGCAAATACGGCAAATCCGAGTTCTTATAAGGCGAGACAACTCCTGGTGCAAGACGTGCACTAGAGGTTCATCGCGCTGGAACAAGGCAGTAAAAGGTGAAAATGCTTGTGCACTGTGCGCTGTGAATGTCAATTCGACCTCTGCAGTGGTCTGTTTTATGAAGCTGACAATATTTTTGTAGCGCATGGATGTTGGTGGAGATTTTGACTTCGGTAAGTATTTGGTGAAATATTCTATTATCGCTGGCCACTGCTCTAGAGGAGCTCGATGGCTCAGCGGCTAGCGCGTTTGGCTTACGATCTTGCCCGCTAAGCAACTTTCGCAACGCCGGGTCGCCTGATGGATGACCAATTAAAAACATCTCGAGCTCCTCCGTGCTTCGGAAGGCACGTTAAGCCGTTGGTCCCGCTTGTTGTCGTAAGATGGCAGTCGTTAAAACCCACCAACCCGCATTGTGGGTTATGGCCTATCCCCACGTGCTATTGTCCACGTGGGAGGCCTGTGCCCAGCAGTGAGACGTTTATAGACTGATGATGATGATGACTGCTCTAGAGCCCTCTCTGCCGCTGGTTCTAATGTTAACCAGCACGACGAAACGTGTTTATGAATCGATGTTTAGGGACTTTCAATTTGTATTGAATTTCTTCGTATTCCTCCCAACGCGCTGGCCATCCATTAAAAAAGTAATGGAGTTGAAAGATGAAGTCTGACCTCCAAATTCAGATAAGCCTTTTAAGAACGCGTTGTTGACTGTGTGAATATTGCAAGTCCCTATGTCGATAACTTTTTTTTTCGACCACTAGCAATGACATCGTCATTTGAGATTCTTTGAACAGTTTTATTCATATTGGGTCCCTCACTGCCAAGCATTAGCTACTTTTTTCTTGATAAGTTTGCGTTATCCATTACCTCGTTGAGTTTTGAAGCGTAAATTTCACCAATGTTTTTACCAATTTACAAAAATGTTTGTAAAAGAGTGGAAACCACCTTAATTTAAGCTTGGGACAAAAATCGTACGAACACCTGCAGCACTTTTTTGGAGGCTGTGATACAAGTCTCATCGAAGCAGAGTACGTAGTATGATTCGTCAAGGTCCTTTAGCATCTCTGATTTAAAGAAAGGAGCTAAAACATCGCATATTAAATACCTTGCCTTCGTTCGGGATAGTGAGAAATAATTTGGTACAGCATTTAAAAATATTGCTTCAAACACCTCTTTGATATATTCGCATGCAGGTTGAATAGCAAAATTCAAAGCAATCACTTTCAGTCACCATATCAATTCCGCTTTAGTTGATTTGTCTTTTACACAAAAAAGATCTAACTTCTTAGGCTGTCTAGCAAACTCACCTGAAGCTGCAGATGCAGAGGAATTTGCATGAGTATTTTCTTTGCCAACGACTTCCGAGGACGTTGTAACTTGGATAGATTGTCGCTGCACACTTAACTATAGTTGCAGTATTTAATTTAATTTTGAAATTTTCCTTATGCGTCTTGGATAAAGCATGTTGTTCTACAGCTTCAAAGCCCCAACTTATGTTGAATCTTTTCATGCTCAGAATGCAAAACATCTCGTTTTCGGTTTCCGTTCTACCCATTCCTCTATCACATGACCACATTTTATCATCAATCTTTTTAAGCCACTCCTCATTAAATTTGCACTTTCCCATTTTAAAGTTAGTATTTAGTTAGGCTCAAAGTCACGCAAAGAGCAATGGAGAGGGCTATGCTCTGGGTTGCTCTACGTGATCGAATCAGAAATGAGGAGATTGGTAGACGAACTAAAGTAACCGACGTAGCCCAAAGAGTCGCCAAGCTTAAGTGGCAATGGGCAGGGCACATCGCCCTAGGAACCGATGGCCGTTGGGGCAGAACGGTTCTCGAGTGGCGACCGCGCACCGGAACACGCAGTGTGGGCAGGCCTCCAACAAGGTGGTTCGACGATCTAGCGAAGGTCGCGGGTAGCCGCTGGATGCAAGCAGCACAAGACCGGTCGTGGTGGAGATCCTTGGGGGAGGCCTTTGTCCAGCAGTGGACGTCTTCTGGTTAATGATGATGATGATGATTTAGTTACCCGCCAGCCACCACACACCACAAACACAGAAACTGTAAAAAAATATTATGTTACCTGTGGCTATACACGGTTAAGAACTTTTTATTCATCTCATAAAAAATTACAATTCACTTACTGAGACAGACACTTTTTACACTTATATCTAAGAACGCAACAATGAGCGTACATTTTAAACAAGATTTAACCATAATTAACACTAAAAACAGAAAACTTCACTAAGTCTGAATGGTAAATTTTAATAATTATTAGTGATTAATGTTTTTATATTTTAGCGTTTTTATTAACGCTTAAATATACTTAAGTAAAATTTTAAACACTGAAAAAAGACGACAACCTCAGGCGGGAGTCGAACCACGCACCTTCCGCATTCCGGGCGGCTGCCTTAACCACTTGGCTACCGAGGTCTGGCTTTCAACCGTCGAAATCTGTCAGTGCTTGATGCTTATGTTTGTAGTCAACATTGCTTCATCAAATCTTAGAAGTTTTCACCTCTGAGATCCGAAAGAAATATTTTTACAAATATTTAACATTCTGTTAAGATGAAGCTGCGTTTATAGATTAATGTTTTTATATTTTAGCGTTTTTATTAACGCTTAAATATACTTAAGTAAAAATTTTTGTCGTCGTCTTTTTTCAGTGTTTAAAATTTTACTTAATTATTAGTGATTTTCGGGTAATCGCTAATTGGACAATGTTTTTCTTTCACTGCTTTAAATTTTTTGTTAAGATTTGATGATGTCAAAGCTATCATAACTGTGAACGGGACTGTATGTTGCCAACGAAACCAGAGAATAAAAGATTAGTGATCATCAATAATCTTTCATTATTTGATTTCAAATGTATTAAGTAATTAATTAAAGACAAAACCTAGCTTTTTTTATTTAATTTAATAAAATAAAAATTCCCTAAAGAGATAAGTATCATATTGTTCTCAATACTTCATCACTGGGGCACGCGGCCCACATGCTTGTGTTATGGTGATACCTTGAAAAACATTTTTTTTTATAACTATAGGACTCTTATAGATGTCACAAATGTGGTAATAAGATATACATATCTTCATATCCCCATTTTCCACCCCTATTTGTCTGACAAACTTCTTCTTCTTCGTTCTAGCCTTCGTCTACCAATTTGATGTAGGCCTCCTTCATATTACGCCATGCATTTCGGTTTTGGGCTTTTTGAACCCCGTTCAATCCGGCCGCCTACCTTCTAGGTGCCTATATGTCCCTGCAATCTATCAACTATAATTAGGATATCGATAAAATGAATCTAACATTGTCTGAGTTTCTTACCTAATTCGTCCCTCCTAATTATAATGTGGTTGTTGATATTAATGATCTATGTATCAACATGTTTATTATTAACTTCTTGCTGTTAATAAAAAAACATATTCTTAAAAAGAAACCACTTCGAGGTCTTTATGTTTTCTGTAAAAAAGATTCATGGCAAAGTTTATTACAAAAAAAAACACAAAAGATTACCTATAGAAATTGCGGTGACTAAATATTTTTTTATTTACGTTTAATTATGAGAGTGCTTTAGTGTTTACCCCGGTCATAAACTCAGCCGGTGGTCTCAACAATGGTTAGATTAAACGAGCTTTTCAAACCATTCTGCTACAGTAAATAAAACATTTACCTGGCGATATTACGCAACATCCTGAGTTAAAAGTGTTTGCTCAATATTTTATTTTGAGCGTTTGTAAATAAATAGGTATGAGTAAACTTTATTTTTTTGACTTTTTCGGTTTTAGGATAAAATGTTTACTAGAAAAAAAACAACCAGTCTCAGTGTAACTCGAATGAGATTCAAACCCATGGATTTTTTTTCTAGTAAACATTTTATCCTATCTCTATAATAGCATTTTGAATGCAAAAATTTCAACAATAGAGATACTTACTTTTTGGTTTTTATTGTACTTAGATATGGTAACAACCCCAATTATGGACAGGTTAAGAAAAGATTTGGTTGTTTTAGTAAATTTCTCATAAAGTTTAGTGATTTTTTAGATATTATTTAGGCATACCTATAGTTAAGTGTTTTTAATGTATTTGTTCGCACCTATATTATGCTAAAAATAATTTGTAAAATAAAAACCCTATTTTTTGGACCCTATTTAATAGACAGTAGAAATCTAGTGATGGACACCCAATAATGGACAACACCCAGTTACAAATCCTGTAACTTGAAATGTAAGAGATATTCCGGTAATTGGGATATGTTTTTTCGCTCATCATGAGGACCCATTGCTCCAACAAATACTCATCGTCTTCAGACAGATATGTGTTAGGACCCGTAGAACAGACTTTAGAACATTTTACAGACACTTTAATAAGTAAAGTAATTCTAGGTAAGTACTCCAAATATTTCAGCGGCTTTTGCTATTTTTTTCCCATTAAAAGAAATATATAGAGAAGTATGTGCTATGTTAAACCTTAAATAATTTGATTTTCGACAATAACATCCTAGAAAAGATATCCAGTTATGGACACGAACAAATAGCACTATTACCATAACCTTAAGCATGCCGACAAAGCGTGAAATATGTTGCAAATTTAGGCAATATAACATAATAATACACCATAAATCTTTGAGACTAATTTAATAGTAGCTAAAAATAATTGTGCTTACTTACTTTCTTAAAGATTTTGTTAGTAAAAATGGATTTTCTAACGACTCGAAGCGTGGTCAAACACCTTTACGCCATTTTGAAATGAAAGGGCTGAATTTAATGAAATGACATAATTTTGACCGTTTAATAGTGGAACATTTTAAAGTGTTGCTAGGATGCATTTTATAATTGTTGCAGTTTTTTTTTTTTGTCCATAATTGGATACCTGTCCAAGACTGGTGCTGTTTACTTACTTAATATTTAAATATTTGTCTATTTGAGACAAACATAGACAAGTTCTTTTTATATATTATGTAGGTAGGTATTTAATGTTTACAATCATTGTCGTTTTTTAAAACAACTTCTAGGTAAGCGTGTGAATAAATATAATAATTCCCAATTCCCAACCCACGAAAACATTACTACGTCTTAACAAAAAAGTATAGGAAGGCGTTCAAAGCTTTTTCCACATTTCAAATGTCAAACATACTGTAATAAAGAACGTAAAAAGACGACAATACACAAGTGTCTATAAATAAAACCTTACACCAAGTGATTGTAGTCAAAATGAGACATAAAACTCTTAAGACGGAAATCTAAACAAGCCTTACACAATGACGCGCGTATAAAAAGTCAAAACGCCCACAGTGTGACGTTAAAACTAAATTATTACTTGCTCCTTCACTCCGCCGCCATTCAATTTCCAGGCTTATGCATCTCTGTCGCATCGGCTCCGCTGCATTTTATATAAGCCTTTCATCAGAGCGCGGTAAGCGAAGCGGTAATTTTTCGCGCGAGCGAGACGGAAGCGACAGGGTGTCAAGTGGTGGGGATAAGACGGCAAAGCTCCCGCAAAGTACACAGAATGCAAAAATGGCGCGGCGACGAGTGACAAGGTGTCGGGGTGGGGGACGCGACGGGCTCAGTCGAACGCCGTCCGTCGCCGGTCACGCACGTGTCCCGCGCCCGTGAGTGATTGTGAATGGAATGCTCGCATATTGTGAAGTGTTTATACTGAGTGCGTGCCGAATTGTCTAAGCTGGAAAAGGATCACGAATTGTGGAGCAACATGCTCACCTCAAGCAACCATTACTTGCGCCCGGATTACTTGTCGCCGCTGCCAACTACGGTAATTGATAACAGATTGACACAATTATTGACGCCCGTCTGTTTATTTACAACCTCCCTTTTGCGAGCGATTGCTTTTCATAGATGGTTTTTTAGAAATGTTCGGCATTTAATCAAGGACAAGGGTCAATTGAAATGGAATACTTTATCTGTTCTCATTTTATTACATATTATTTTAGTCTGAAGTTTAAGACGTTTGCAAAGTCCGTAAAAACTACTACCTTTATTAAATTAACTTTTCCAGGTGTATAAAAGATTATTTAATAACATTTTCGGAAACGGGTTGCCAAACATGAAGAAGTGTAACTTTGGTGGTGGTCTCTGGGCACCTCTCCGGGAAGCGGGCCCGATGTATCTTTGTATGTAACAAAAGAAAATACATAACTTTAATGTCGTCTTATCATCAGCGTAATAAACTGTAAGGGGTTAATTAAAAATATTTTGACTGCAGCGTCTACAGCTCCAAAAGTTTATCTACGTGCCAAAATAATTATATACACCTCAGAAACACTAAGTCCATCATTGAAGCGCATCGAAAGTTAAATTTATTACTTCCTTAGATTTATTACTGTGTATAATTGTGTATAATTACCACACTAATGGCTAAAGTCAACAACTACTAATTTTCCGCCTCAATTATTCAAGTGGATACAAATTGCTTTGACCCACTTCAATATTTGAATCAATTACCGCGTCAGTTTGTTACACAAAAGAATTCGATTCATTTTTGTATTTAATTGTAGAAACGATCTTTAAATTAAAATAAATAAGTTTGTGCTTCAAAAACTAAATTAAATAATAGGTAGGTATTGTTAAGAATTTTCATGACGTTGTTTCTGTTCGTTGTATTATTTTTAGGTGTCAAATTGGTAATTTAACTTCTTCACTTGACACAATTCGTAATTAAAGCAAAACAAAAGATTTTAACAAGTCACTTCAATATTTGATAAAATAATGTAAATAAGCGAGCGATACACTCACAATATCATCAAGATAACTTTTAGACAACCAGATTTAAAGATTTTTTAACTTTATGAATAAAGAAATGGTAAAGTGGCTTACAAAGAAGAGGATAAAAAAAGTGTCCTGATAATACAAAGCAAAGATTTGCAGTAACATCGATGAACATAGTTTAAGAAGTAGACATAATTTTTTCTCCTTTCGCCGCTGAGTCTAGACAAAGGTATCAAAAATTGTTTATGCGTCACATTTTTCATCAACAACCGGCCGACTTGATAAACACTATTAATCAAACATAATGGAAACCCATTACTCAAAGAAAGGAGCCTCATAAATCTTTCCATATTGTTCGAGCACAAATTCAAAGTAGGTAGGTAGATAGTTACCTAGGCGTCCATTCATTCAAATCCATTCGTCAATATTTAATATTTAATTATGAAAATTGTAATTAATGTTCCACAAATAAGTTAGTATTTCAACAATGGGACAGACATTCGTTATGTCTTTCGTGGGTATACTGGAATATTTACTTTTCAAAAACTAACATTAATAATTCTCATTCTGCACGTAAAATAAAGCAAAGTTATTATTTTTTATCTGTTCTATAATTTGTCTAGCATTCGCGAGTTGTTTAAAAGTATTTCGTTTCAAAGGTCCACTGACTGCGGATTTCATACAATAAGATATTATACCGCCATTACCAAAGTAGGTAAATGATTGTATTACTTTAGTCCGGCTCCAGTATTTTTATCAAGGTCCTTCAATATTATTAACATCTTTAATTAATTGTAAATATTATAGTTTCTTTTAATATTGTAAGGAAAAGTAAATAGTTTCACCAAGTGTTTAATAACTTTGTTTCTTAAATTAAAAAGTGCATCTGTCATTTTAAAGTACCCGTCACGAACACGACTGCTTTATTAAATATTTTTTTTAGTGGCAACATTTAACTTACACTATCAACATTAAAGGGAACATTTTAGTGTTAACCATTAGAATTTTTTGTTAAGATTAGATTATTAAAGATTAATATTTTTTTTATGGATGTGCTTGTCATGCGAACTGGTATTTTCTCTTTAATATTTTTATTAGCGAAATTTAAATCCATCAACTATAATAATACACATAAAACTAAACTATTTAAGTGATCCCTAGATTGTTTTTAGTATAAGTAATTAAGGGTTAATTTTATTATAGTTTAAATAGCCAGATGTCTTAATTGACAATTTAATCATAATCATCACCAATCAGCCCGCAACCACCCACTGCTGGGTAGAGGGCTCCTATAATATGTGCCAGTCCCTTCTGTTCTGTGCCGATCTCATCCAGTTACAATTTAATACAACTTTGTAATTAACGCAACCACACTCTGGTTAATGTTTGCAAATTATAAAAACACATTAATAATCATTAAAGTTTTTTCTTATAAACGCAAGGCATTTACATTGCGATTCCAATTCAAATTCCAATTGGATTCTCACTTGAATGACAATTAGATTGCTCGCAAAATACCAACTGCGACGCTGTGAATATTCCCCCCATTACTCGTCCGGATAGTGAGCTAGCTCCGCTGTAATAGACGTGACGTGACAACGCGCCACAAGTTCAGGCGTGCCGCAAATTCAGCGGCACAAATTGCCCTTTTCACTGCGAGATTACATCATGCGGGAGCCGAGTGAAATGTCAAGCGGAGCCGACGGCTGCCAGACGCGCGGATAATGGCGCGTCGGCCGCGTGATTGGACGGCCCCGCTCCGCACCCCCGCGGTCCCTTTGTACGCCCGTCACTCGCAACCCCGACCCGACGTTTCATTTTATAGACCGCTTCTCTTTGTTGCAGCTTGACGCGAAAAAGAGCCCCCTCGCGCTGCTAGCGCAGACCTGCAGTGCCATCGGCGCTGACTCGCCGAACCCCAAGCTCATCTCCGCCGCTGAGAAAGCCAGCAAGAAGTACGAGGAAAAATCCCCAGTCATCCACGTACCGGACAACAAACCCAGCTTCAAGCCTTACGAATCGTGCCTAACTGCGAGAGAAAAGACTAGGACGCCCGAGGACAGAGCCTCGGTAAACGCCCACTCGAAGACGCCTCTGTCTTCGAAAGGAAGTGCCTCGACGACGCCAGTGCAGGCGCGCTGCGGGAGCAACCAGAGCTCCTCGTCGCAGCGCACGCCGCCCCCCGCTCATCGTAAAACGCCATCAGAGAAATCAGACGAGAGATCTAGCCCGCTGCACGGCTCTCCAGCGCCTGTCAAATCAAACTCAGACTCTGCCAGCAACTCATCTTCATCAAAGTTACCATATACACCCAACTCTTTATCGTCCAGTGCTGACACCAAAGAATCTAGTTACAAACCTAGTATACCTGTATCATCATCCGCATTTTTAAGTGGTTTACCACACACTGGATTTCCACTTCAAATGGATCTAATGACTAGTAGTTTGATGGCAGCGCAGCATCATGCACTGAAAAATGGACTGAACCCGTACCTAGCTTACGCGAGAATGAAAGCCCCCGGTGATTTAGGAATATGCAGAGATCCGTATTGCACGGGTTGCTCTCTAAGTTCTCACTTGCTCAAGTCTGCCGTATGTCCCGCTGGGTGCGCGCAGTGTGATCACGCCAAAACCTTCTCGCTGCCACCAAACCACCCAGCTGCAGCTGTGTACGCTCATGCGCAGCTAGCGGCTCTGGCTGCGGCGTCGCAGCTACCTTTTGTGTGCAGTTGGATGGCCGGAGACTCCGCTTACTGTGGAAAACGTTTTGGGTCATCAGAGGAATTGCTCCAACATCTGCGATCGCACACGGCTAGCAGCGAGTCGAGCCCAAGTCTGTCGATGCTGAGCGCGACGCACCCGCTGCTGCAGAGGACGTACCCGACCCCGCCGCTGTCGCCGCTGACGCCGCGCTTCCACCCGTACAGCAAGCCGTCGCACATGGTGTCATCGCCGCCGCTGCCGTTCCCCATGCCACCGCACCCCTCGCTGGCCGCGTACTTCCCGTCGTATCCGCTGTTTGGGCCGCGGCCTCTCCACCCTTGAGGACCGTCGGCGCTCCACGCACAAAAGAAGGGGGGCGCCGACCGCTAACGCCCATGCCAAAAGGACTATTGTAACCGAAGAAAGTGTACATATAATTTAGTGCTCTTCGGATTTTAGTCGGATCATATCAACGACGTACGAATGAATGTGCCCTTCGGGGCGACGACAGCTGTGATCTCTAACTCAATATAATGTTACACGCACTGATTCCGTGAGAGTTCTCTCGAAGCTTGGTCGGTCCAGGTCGGTGTTGGCGGATTTTAATTTTCTAGTTAGACTAACGAAAGTTTTATGTACCAAATCTATAGATTGTAATTTAAATAATTTTTGTAATTAAGTTGTTGCAAATAATTAGTGAGGATTGTTAAATTGTGTTTGTATCTTTAAATAATAATCGAGATATTTTTGAATATTTTGTGACACCGATCAATCACATATCTTTGTAAGGTAGTGTTGTCCGGCTAATCGACTCCGAGCAAATGTTCATAACTAGTACGTGTTACCGCAGTAATAGTGACTCATTGTTTTTATTTAGATGTTGCAACTTTAAATGATCTTAGATGAATCTCAGGCACAATTTTAAAAGTTTCTACTTAAATGCTAGCAAAACTTACACTTTGTTTCGTGTGAAGAATTTTAATAATAATTGTACACATTTTAATGCATAATAAATAATGTAATAAAACACAGGAGATGGAGTGTGGCGTCGTTACTACGTGTATTGCATAATAAAAATAAATGTATTATTATCTTCAATCGATATCTGTTGACATAAAGATTTGTTGTTATAAAGAGCATAAAACGAAGAAAATATACGGTAATATTTAATTTGATTCTTGCTTTTGATTTGAAGTCCTCATGAAAAATTTTACATTCTCAGATTCTCGGCTTATAATTAGTATTCATTTAATAACAACCTGCTACCCGCAACTTCATCTGCATGCAAATCGGTATGTCACTAAAATCTTCAATGATTGCCCTCCGAAGTTTCCCTACGTCGTAAGTTTCTTTTTGTGAGAATAATACTATAATATGTAGCTTATGACGATTTAGGGCCGTCTAACTAGCTCTGTACAAGTACAAGTCACATCAATCCGTGACTTTCTTTGCTAGTGAATGAAGAATCAACCAAAATCATGCATTTGAACTAGATAAATAAATAAATTTGTTATAAAATAATTGATAGTCAAACAAAAGCAGTACAGAGCCAACCTATAACGGTGATTAACGTTTCGTCTTGATCTCAAACGGGATAATGATGGCGGATAATTTTTCCCAGCTGAGTCACAGCGTAATTAGGCGCATTGTTGGGCCAACATAAATTATGAGCAATTTATCTGTCCGTCTGTCGCCATCCATCAGACTGCTGCAGCGCTGCTGAGATATTATGATCAACGCGCAGAAGCTCGTGTGACGGCCGCGCCGACGGCTTTTGACATATTGTGTGTTTGAAATATAAATACGTTTATCACTGCGCACAGTTTGAAGTAGCTCACTCTTCATGACGTTTCAGTTTTTTTGTTGTAAGTAGTTCTTCAATTTCGATTAGTTAAACTAGTATCTAGTTTAAACATCGCTAGTAGTTTTATAGTTCCTGTTAGTTTAATAGTTTCCACTAGTTTAACAGTTTGTACTAGTTTAATAGTTTCTATAAGTTAAACATTTTACAATTTCTTATAGTGAAATAGTGTCTACTAGTTAAATAGTTTCTACCGTTTTTACAATTTCTCCTAAAACGACATAACGAGTTGTATATGATATTTATATTTAAAACACAAATATCTTTCTTGATGTCAGATAGATAAGTATTAAATATAACCTACTCGACACTTAGAGCCTTAAACCAACATCCATTATATCTAGAACTTTTCGCATGACTGTTTACAACTAGAAATTAGTCGCTTGAATTAAATTAAAACTTTAATAATAACACGCATTGGGCCAGCGTGGTGGGTAATGGGGACAATGGGGTATGGCCCAACCTCCCCATGTGATGTTGTCCATGTGGGAAGACCAGTGCCCAGCAGTGGGACGTTAATAGGCTGAAACTTGATGTGATTTAACAATAACGCAATTTAAACTCAATGACTCAATGTGTAAAATATTTATTATTCGATTATTAACGGATTGAGATATTTGAATTATTCGCATTGTCTAATAATTAAATAATGTTTAAATATAAGGTGCGTTGGGGTAAGTTCGTAAATGGGGGAAGACCCTATTTGTTAAATATATTCCGAATTAGGAGTTATTTTTCTAATCTGGCAACAAAGCGTGAGACGCCATTTTGTTTTGCGCCGCGTCCCAGTCCGAGTTGGTCGTTCCGAAGCATCAGTTGTGAGTTATGCATGTTATACTGGAAATGTCACCTTATAGGATAATTTACGAGATCCGGATTTACCCCAGGCAATATTTAGCTGGCTTTTTTGGTGAGTATTAGCTATTTTTGCAAATAATAAATCTTTGAGTAACCAAGGTATGTGGTGTCTTTTGATATATCTGTTAATAATGGGCTAAATAGGGTTGTAGGCTGAGATCCGGGCTTTCCCCAACCAGATATTAATAGGTGAAGTTCGGACTAAAATAATCGGATCTTAAACTGGATTGAAAATGCATGTGGTGGTCAAACTTCAATAGCTAAGACTGATTAGTAATATAAATAAGCAGTATAATTAAAGTTTGATCAGCAATAAATTGTAAGGTTTTATTTATAAATTCAACACATAAAGTATTACCAATCCAATCATCAATCTGCTGATAGATAAATAATTTGACTTAAAGAAAAGCTTATCAAGATCAGAAACTTTCCGAACACGAAAGTTTGAGAGCTACAGCCACTTGAGATTTGGTCTAGTGGGGTAAGATCGGATGTCCGAAACAAAAAAAACTGCTCCAGGTGGCTTTTTTAATAATATAAAATTTTCCAACAATAATCTCGTAGGACGTATAGGAACGGATATTTTTTTCTGTGAACTCTGTGTTTTAAGCCACCCCACCTATGTTTTACCCATGATCGTTCGATTTTTCCTTAGGTTTTAAAATTTTAATTAAAATCCTATATTAAACACACGGTAAATAAGTAGTTGTTTCGTTTATATCTATATAAAACACATTCTATCTATAGCTCATTATAAACAATCAATTTTCACTATAATTTATTGTGATAAGTATGTAACTCTCGAGAAAAATAAATTTTGCCAACATCTTCCAAATACAACTAAAAACCGTCCGAACTTACTCCAACGCACCTTACAGGTCTATTTCATTTTACAAAAGCCTCAGACTCAGCGTTACGTGTCAAGGCAGCATGGATACACCCTTCCGTTTGCTGGTCTTCCGTAGACACCAGGAAAAGAATAATAGTGGTAATAGTTGCAGATATAGTACATTGTTACCCAAGGGGTGAAAAGCTCAATCACTCCCAAGACGGGGTTTGGCGCCTGAGCGTCGCGAAGGCGCCAAACCCAAACAAAACATGAATGTCTTTAGTAAAAAAACAAAAACATGAATGTCTTTAGTCCGTTAGAGGCCTTTTACGACACCGAAGGGAAGAGAGGGTTGGTAGTATTATTTTGATGAGTCCATCGCAGCTATATGCTGTTGGATGTATGTGCAGTCTTTTAGTCTGTTAGTCGACTTTTATGACACCGAAGGGAAGAGTGGGGTTGGTAGTATTACTTTGATGAGCCCATCACCTCTATATGCTGTTGGATGTATGTGCAGTCTTTAGTCCGTTAGTCGCCTTTTACGACACCAAAGTAAAGAAAGAGATTGGCAGTATTATTTTGATGAGCCCATCACCGCTCTATGCTGTTGGATATATGTGTGGTCTTTAGTCCGTTAGTCGCCTTTTACGACACCCAAGGGAAGAAAGCGGTTGGTAGTATTATTTTGATTAGCCCATCGCCGCTCCACACTGTTGGATGCATGTGCTGTCTTTAGTTCGTTAGTTGCCTTTTATGACACCCAAAGGAAGAGATGGGTTGTTTGTCAGTACCTATTATTTTAACAATAAGTCACAACTACACATGACAGTACCTGTCAGAAAAACGATTCTCCCTAGGGCGGAAAAGTATTACTTTTCACCCGCTCTTCAGGCAACTTCAGACGAGTGTGGCGATGACTTTCCGAAAATCAAATTTTACTGCAAGCGTTTTTGCCATTCGCATAATTTCCCATTTTTTTATTTTCTATGCGTGTTTTTTCAAGGAGAGTAAATTTCTAAAAAAAATCACAGATCTCGTGCTCTACACGACTTGAAAGGGCATTGAGAATGAACCTTGCTATTATAGATTTTTAATAAAAAAAATATATATATGTATATATTCGAACAATAATCGACTTTTCTAAAATTTGTTTATACTATCCTAAAGCCCTTAATTTATTAAGTCCTAATAGATCTTCGTGTAAAACATAGATTTTTTTGATATTTTTTTATTAAAAAAAAAATTAATCAACTTTTTCAAAATTTGTTTAAATACTGTCCTAAAGCCCTTAATTATCCGCGTCTATTAAGTCCTAATAGATTTTCGTATCTCAAAGCTGCGAAGTTCCACAGGGCTATGACGCTCCACGCGCCGCTAAGGGGGAGCATACCGCTCCCCCCCTCACTCCCACAAAAAAAAGTATAAGACATAAAATGTTCCCCGTCTTAATATCTCTAGGCGTCACTCTCAGTTTTTCGATTTTCGACCTCGTTCACGAGATATCAAAGATATTACGAGGGAAGGTGTTTTTTGATTTTTTTCCATTTTCAATGCGTTTAAAAGACCTTAACGCAAAACGCCTTATACGAAAGACCCGACCAAAGCCATCTTATAACTACACACACAATAACAGCGGTCAGCTGTACTGTGCGCCCTGTAACCGAACCTTCAAGACCAAGTTCGGCTTTGCAAGTCACATAAGGGCGCACGCCAGGAAATGACGCCAGAGTATCGCCATCGGCGGATACGTCGTGGAGGACATCATCATCATCATCATCATTACTATAAGCAACTTAACCCATTCTAATTTCTATGCTATTAAAAAAAAAGTAGGTAACATTTTTACTGTCTTTTAGCCACAAAATGTGATGCTGCTGAGATCCGGGATTCAGCAAAATATATCTATAGGCACCTAGCATTATTGTACCTATGTGAGAGTTTTTATGGGATTTCTTAGTTATAGGTTAACCTTTTAAAAGCATGAAATTCGAAAATTACGCGAAAAGAAAAATAGCTTCTGAAAAAATCAACCTCCGGAAAAAAACAATCAGGAAAAGTTTATATTGGGAAAAAATGCGAGAAAAATAGCTTTTAAAAAATCAACCTCCGGTGAAAAACAATATCAGAAAACGATTCGATTGGGAAATTATGCGAATGCAAAAATCGCTTGCAGTAAAATAAGATTTTTGGAAAGTCATATCGCCACACTCCTTCAGACCTACTTGAGGAATGAAAAATAAATTACCTACCAAGTAATCTGGTTCTACTTTGCTCCTAGGGGTGTAAAAATGCTCCACTTCCGAAAAATTATTGAATCTGATTTTGCGTACTGATACCTGATACTATACTAATTAGTAGAACTAGCAAGACACAACACTGTTGACAGATGTCAAAGTCAGCCATTAATATTTTCTGTGAGTGGGGGAATTGAATCGCTCTACAAGGTGAAAATTTGAAAGTGAGTAAAATAAATAAATAAATAAATCTTTCCTACAATCACACCAATTATCTAGCCCAAGAGAAGCTTCGAAGAAACTCGTTAAATGGTTACTAAACAACGGATAAACATACTTAAAATACTTAAATACGTACTTATTATACATAGAAAACACCCAGACCCGAGACAATTTAGAAAAACAATAATTTCTAAATTGACCCGACCGGGGATCAAACCCGGGACCTCAGAGATGGCGACACCATGAAAACCGGTGTACAAACCACTCGACCAAGGAGGTCGTCAAATCTATTTTGCATCTCCTAAACTTGTAATAAAAACAAAATGTGATGTTTAAATTAATCTCTCATAAATAAAGGTGATTTTATAACACATCTGCTTTCATTACCCTGTCCTATCGGAGCAAAGTAAAAACGACAAAATCTAACTATTCTCCATTTAAAAATTAAATGACAGACTTGTGAAGAGAAATTACGGAGCAAAGTTACCTCCTTGCATACGAACTACTTTGCTCCAAAAGAAATAATAAAGTATAATAGTTTGTCACAAAACTTTAATAGTACTATTAAAAACACAATACATCACATTATTGATTTAAACAAGATTTAAAAAGAAGTGAAATAAAAAAAATCTAGCACATTTAGGTGCAAAGTAGGACCAGGTTACGGTACTTTACACGATCTATAACAAAAAGGTATCACTGATAACGATAAAGCTAAAGTATCGCACGCATAACTATTTGAAAATGTTATTTCTTATTTTCGAATGGTAAGTTTAAAAGTGGATGTATAAGTAAGTTAGGTACCTACTGAATGAGTATTATCATTATTTTTCAATAAAATTACAAAAGAGTACAAATTCAAGTCTACCAAAGTATGCCGTGCTCACCAAAGCAATAACTTTAAAGATAAAAGGCAGTGCTAAGTAAACATTACATTATAACATACACAAGAGGGAAATGTTGGTGTGTTGACGCCGTCATCGCAGTTATTAATGTTTATTGGCCATTATTGCATTGCAGACGTTATGTGTCATGTACACACGAATGTATTGCGGCAATATACAAGTGAATTCATAGCCGCCGACGTTTTAAGCGAAACGAACCGTTCGTAATACATTTAAAATGGCACTCACTCAAATACAATACAAGTTACCGAGTTAGGTAAGTCGCTTATATTTTATTTAGCCAGTAAGACTAATAACTGACTGGATGTTATAAAATAATTCATCTAACGATATCGTTTAGCTCATAAACTATTTATTATAAGCATTCTTGCTTCAACGCCATTTTTGCATTGTACAATAAATTATAATATAATATAATGCACTATGGTTCAGTTAAAGTACATAGGTACGATGTACGACGAGGTAGACGAAGTTTCGCATAATTAATAGTTATTTAATTAAAATATCACTTTGTTAACAATGAATTGTGGGCAGTGTTTCCCAACGTAGCACACGGATGAAAATTTAACGAATTAGCATGCTTTTTACTGTCTGCCTGATAGTAAACGGTCACCTCAACGTATTCCAGTTTGCAACAACATATATTTATAGTAATGCCTATTACTCGCAAATAGACCATGGGGTCTTATTTAAATGCCCAGATTTTTTATAATAAAAGGACGCATAACGGCCAGGGCGTCACCTGATGGTGAGCAATCACCGCCGCCCATAGACACCCGCTAAACTAGAGGACAACAACCGAATTTTCGCCATCGCTTTTCTATTGGTAAATAACATAAAACAAAGTAAAAAAAAATGTATATAAGTTAGGTGACCCTCAGAAGCATTTTTAAAGGGTATTAAAATAAGAAAACATTCCTAGTAAGTATGTATATTTAAAAGCATTTGATATGTACTTAATAATAAATGTTTTAATTGGTAATAAACTAACATGTTTATTGCTATGAATAAGTTTCACGTGCATGTGTGGGTGTTGTGACCATAATGTTTATATAACCATTAAGAAGAAACTTTATTAGTAATTTATCACAGGTGATAAATACTGAAATGGCGTCTTCATTTACATGCATAATGATTATAATTGCCTTTGAGTTATTGCTATAAATTATAAGGAAGATCATACCTAATATTCCACTTGTCAACAGTTGTAATCGAAAGCTATTTAGAAATTGACAGTTTAATTTATTAACAAAACGATTGATATGAAACAAAATATAAAACAATTTGTGAGATCAATTATAAATATATTATTGAACTGTTGATAAAAACATTTTTTACACGATGGTATCAGCTCACTCCTACTCTTATTTTAAGTGACATTAGTTATACCCTGCTCCCTCGCCCCGACGGAAACGTCACGCGTTTGCACGTCGACCCCACGTGCATATGCCGCTGTCGCTGCTGTTGCCAGCCAAAGCCGACCCGCCGCCGCTCCGCAACCGGAGCGACGAACGACGAAGGGGAAAAACAATACCCGCGTACCTTTCGCCGAAGTTGTTTCCAAACCACAAAGGCAGATGGGAATGTGTGACAACGACGGCTTTACGAAGGTGGAGAAGAGGAGAAAGAAGCCCACCAGCCGTAACCTATGTGGCACAGCACCGACAGGTCCTAACCACCTGCTGCGGCCGGCGGTGCCGACGACGCTGCTGTACCTGTCCCGACTGCATTACTCCACGAAGTCAGAGGAGATTGTGGAGTATATCAGAATTAAAGCCAAATACACCCTGAGAGTCGAGCGGTTGGAGTCCCGCCACAACATAAATTTTAATTCGTTTGTGGTGAGAGTGCCGACTGACCACCTGTCGACCTTCATGAAGGAGGACTTTTGGCCGAAGGGTGTCGTGTTCCGGCGGTTCAGAGGTCGGTTACCAGACACCGCGTTGCGCCACACGTCGCCGACATGTACGACGAGTACATTACGTGTAAAATAAGATCTTACTAACATAGATATTATGTATTATATACTAACAAAATTGTTTTATATTGTATGTATGTTAGCTTGTAAGGTATTTATTATATGGGCCTCTTTGTATTTTTACCATCCTGTACATTGTTTGTTGCCTGAAATAAAGAGATTTATTATTATTATTATTATTAAAATTTTTGAAGGAAATATTAATTAAACAGGTATTTTTTTTAGATTAATGTTTTTATATTTTAGCGTTCTATTAACGCTTAATTATACTTAAGGGAACCTTCCCGCCTGAGGTTGTCGTCTTTTTTCAGTGTTTAAAATTTTACTTAGGTATTTTTTTGTCAATTTTAACACCAAATCACACCCCTGATAGTAAACTTCTGTAAAACATGGGAAATTTGTTACTTTTTTTTAAAACAGAATACAATAACCCTGCTAACTTCGTTGTTGAATAATTGATGATAGTGTTAACTAGCAGTAGGCGGACTTAAAACATATTTAAATACTATTTAGTAATATTATATTATGCCTAAGGTAGGTGTAGGCACAGTATAAATTGTGGTATAGGTTAGGTGTATGTATTTTTCTATATTCACGTGTGTGTGTACTCGTGAAAACAATTAACGAGTTTCAATTTAGAAAAAAATCAAGCCTCTCACTGGAAATTGCACCGGGGTTTTTTTATTACTTTAAAACTTACAAGCGCCGTAAAATTTATAGCAAGCCATTTACTTCTAGGTGCGGGAATTCTACCGAACGGCGACGGTTATTTCTCCATTATTTTATTACCATGCTTGTTTATTTTATTTCTCAATGGGCGCTTAGCTTATCCTTCGCCTCGTCTGATGAGTAAGTGGTAACATACCTTTTTTAATATAATTAAAAAAATATACAAAGCCTATAAACGTCCCACTGCTGGATAAACGACCCGGCAAAATCAAATTCGTTTAATGCAAATTGGGTCATTATAAACTCTTTTGCACGTCAAACATTTTACAATTATAGTAAAGTTTGAGAAGCTCGATGGCGCAGCGGCCAGCGCGGTCGGCTTGCGGGCTTGCCCGCTAAGCCACATTCGCAATACCGCAGCGGGACACTGGATGGGGAACCAAAAAAAAAACATCTCGAGGTCTTTCGTGCTTCGGAAGGCACGTTAAGCCGTTGGTTCCGTTTGTTATCGTCGGATGGCAGTCGTTAAAACCCACCAACCCGCATTGGGCCAGCGTGGTGGGTTTATGGCATAATATCCCCGCGTGCTGTTGTCCACGTGGGAGGCCTGTGCCCAGCAGTGGGACGTTTAAAGGCTGATGATGATGAAAGTTTGTGAAACTTGCTTAACTGGCATGATTGCAAATCGAACGCATTAGCCCAGTGCTCGAGCAGTCTCGAGATAATAATCACTACGTATCAAAACATCTATTAAAAAATCTATTAGGTACAATGGCGGACTCCGTCGCTATCCCAGTCTAAAGATCAAAATCCCTTGCACTCCGCGTCGTCTATTTGGTACGGGCACGCACCCGGGCGGTCGGTGCGCTTCATACGAAAATCGCTGCAAAGTGGTAAAGCGACGGTGACCCCGACCGTACCTTAATGTCTTGGTCTCGTATGCCTAATGGAATGGAATAGCATAGATGGAAAAGCTATCGCCCAGATAGTGAAAAGTGGGGGAGTGGATCTTTTTACAAGTGATATTTTCTTATCCTCTTGTCCGTCACGAAGACTCCTAAAGGTAGCTAACAATTCAATTTCTGTTGTGTCTGGTATTACGACAGCTCAGCTCATATACGATATAAATATAGCATTGTAAATAACCTTTCACATATGAATCGCAACTACCGTCCACAGCACTACTATCATTAATTATGAACGAGACAACACGCAGTTTCCAAGCCGAGTTTAATTTACTATAACACTTTGATATACAGTTACCGGTCGACAACTTGAGATGTGCTAGTCACAGTCATTCGCTACGCGTCGTTTGCGCCAGTTGTGGTGGAAACACGACACTTCAAAGGAGCCGCCCGCTTTGATCGCGCCGCGCGCCGCCATGACACTCGGCAGACGCTAAGAAAAATGACGTCGCCCGGAGTTAATTTTATGGCGCTTATAATTAGCAATTTATAGTAAATTGGGTAGTTAACTTTATATATGAACGCCTAATTGAATGAACAAATTTTAAGTTTAAATGGTCATTTTGAGGGAATGTTTCTGTAATGGACAATAAACCTCACATTTTAAAAGGTTTATTGCTGGCCTTTGAATAATCTATTCAACTGTTGTTGCCGTAAGGTCAGTAGTAGGTACTACCTTTTAGAGGTAGTTTCAATACAAAACGGTATTATATTCACGTGGTAATTTCATTGGTATAATCGTGGTAATAGTATTAAGTATTACGTATTATTTAGACATAATATATTATAAACATATTTTACCTGCTTATACTTATTACACTTTTTGTGAAAGTACATCATTTTTTTAAAACCCACTGAGACGGTGATTTTAACGGCTACCAGCCCCTTTATCCGTAACTATGGATCTGCATACTAATTACGTTACCTACCTGATGGAGTGTAAGCCATAGCAAAAATTGCTTTTGAATTATTTGAACGCAAAATAGAAAGGTGGCCTTTGTACTCATGTAATCGTTGTAAGGAAACATTTTAAAGGACAATGTTCTGCGCCCATACATTGTTAGCCTAAGAACCAACAATTATGAAATATTCTTTTCTAGGTTCGAAATTGCAAGTAAATAACTGTAAAAACAAAGATTTTCGACGGACACTCCTGAGAACCTAAATAATCGGAAATCTTATAATTATTTTGAGGTTATGTTTAATTAAAGAATTTGAGAAATGATGTGGCACTGTTTTGTTTTATTTGCCACTACCAACACTCATGCACGTTCACTAACACTTAAATAATTCATCATTATTTCACATTAATATTCGACAAAACACAAATTAAAGAAAATTAAACAAAACTGCAGACATGACGCTTCACTTTCCCGCCAAGAAGTCCAGAACGTCAACTTTTTTTTTCTTGACCATGGATACTAGTCCTTCAGTCGTATTTTTAGAGTTCATTAATTATGCTAACTGATGATAATGATGAGTGATGATAAATATGAACGTTAATTGCTAAATGATATTCCCCCCAAAACCCTTTGAGTAAAGATGTGGGACTTTACTGAGATCTCGCACGGACTTCTTGAGAGAATTTGAAAAGTGATGTTACACTGTTTTGTTTTATTTGCCAAAGAAGATGCACAACTCACTGGCTTTCATTCTCATATTCGCCGACCAAGAAAATACTATATATATCTCAATGGGAATCATAAAAGCTACAATTTTTACTACGCAGTAATTGCTGGTTCAGTTCTGTAAAAATCTATGAAAATTAAATAAGACTCGCTAGTTTACGCAGAATCAAATAAAATGTAACATATTTCTTAGAAATAATAAAAGCTATTAGTAGGTACTACTTATTAAAAGTTATTACTCATTAATAGTAGATTGTTATACAAGGGGCTAAAATTACCCATTATATACGAGGTAGTTTTACTCCCGAGCATTAGCGATGGAGTAAATAGAAACCTAGTTATAATGGGTTTTTAGCGCCGTGTGTTACACTCTGATTTTCACTACGAATGCGAGAAAATAAAACAATCAAATACAATATGAATTGGTTTATTCATAATATACGTCCTACAGCATAGAGCGGCGATGGGCTCATCAAAATAATACTACCAACCCATCTCTTCCCTTCGGTGTCGTAAAAGGCGACTAACGGACTAAAGACTGCGCATACATTCAACAGCATAGAGCGGCGATGGGCTTATCAAAATAATACTACCAACCCCTTTCTTCCCTTGGATGTCGTAAAAGGCGACTAACGGACTAAAGACTGCACAAACATCCAACAGCATAGAGCGGCGATGGGCTCATTAGAATAATATTACCAACCCTTCACTGTTCTTCGATGTTGTAAAAGGGGACTAACGGACTAAAGACTGCACATACATCCAACAGCATAGAGCGACGATGGGCTTATCAAAATAAATAAATACTACCAACCCCTCTCTTCTCTTCGGTGTCGTAAAAGGCGACTAATGGACTAAAGACTGCTCATACATCCAACAGCATAGAGCGGCGATGGGCTCATCAAAATAATACTACCAACCCCTCTCTTCCCTTGGGTGTCGTAAAAGCGACTAACAGGCTAAAGGCTCACCACCTAAGCACATGTGCAGACTGTGCAGTTTTTTCTTGCTGAAGCGTGGTCTGTGTCGTCCATAGATTCAAATGATTACTAATTTTACCATACACTTTAATAATAACTATCTCAAAAAGTGGTTGATCTAAGTAAACAGTAATAAGTCGAGTCTTTATTCATGATTATTCTACATAAGACTAAATACTTTTTTCGTTTTTGTAGGCTCATTGTCATGTGACAGACAAAAATTTTAAAAAAAATATTTTTCCCCTAGGGCAAGAAAAGCTATTTTAGCCCCGCTCTAGAACGCTACAATGACGGTCTTATAAAACAAGAGGAGTGAAAAAGCATTTGCCTGAAATCTCCGTATAAAAATCCGTGTGTATTCATTGTCCGGTTTGAACATTGTCATTATTTTACGGACAAATCCGTTTATATGGCAACACTGTGTATAGCAGACTACAGTAACGTCAGTCAGTGAGTGACACAGCACCGCAGGTTAGTAAAATTCTCCTCATTGGAAAAGCAAAAGAATTTTAAGTCGACTAACGTTTTCAGTTTGAAATAAAATGCGTGTAAATGTATCGTATTATAATGATGCTTGGAGTGTTTGGCACTAAGTATATCGAGTCAGCCATGCATGCATAATATTATTAGGTTTGTTTGTAAATATTATAAATATTTTGGTCACAAACCTTTAATTCACTGGCTGAATGCACTGAACTCTCAATTACCCAACCCATAGAAAAAAAATGATACTCAATATTAATGTCCAAAAATTCTTTTTAATAATGGTTACTTATCTAAAAGTGTCCGCTAAAATCTAAATACTGTTATATGTCGTAAAAAATAAGCTAAGAATTATCATGTATGTCATGTTTGTGTTGGTTCCTAAGCTAACTTCAACAATGTCCTTTGATTTAGGAACAGGTATAAAGCTACTAAGCTGTAGACCACGCTCCCTTCTTTTAGAGTTATAATGACGAGCTGACAAGCGATCCGTCCTCATTCCACTATTATTTGTACTGACAGCATCTAAAAATCTTTGTCTTTGTCTTACCAACCGATAGGTAACCTATAGTGCTATACATCCCTGCACAAGTAAACTTGTATAGAGGAGAGGACCATCTACGTTAGGTTTTAACGCCGAACCCGCCGCAGCGCATTCTGAATCTACTCATAAACCTAGTGTCTTAGATGAGTCGCTCAAGTTAAGTTCATAATAGTTATATTATAACTTAAAAATGTTCTAAGTAGATAAAAGTGTAGTTATACAAATTCCTCCCTTCCTTCCTCCCTTCCTTCCTTTCTTCCTTCCTTTTCTTTTCTTCAAATTAGAAAAAAAAAACAAAAATACTGAAATATTTTTTTTTACTAAAATATGTCATAATCTGAAGAATCACTTTTATCGAATCGATCACTTACATTTTGGTCTGAACTGGCGTTTATGTCCGATTCTGAATTTTCTGGTTTGGAACTGTAATTACCTACCTTCAAAGCTAAAATTATCGTTGTCACTATAGTTACGTCTCGATTTGCATAATTTTTGATCATATCTATTTGCTGGAATTTCGGAGTTCATCGTTTCTTTGGTTGTTTTTTCCCTCCAGCTAGATTTCGCTTTGTTCGGAAATCTTGATATTTTGCTTTTTTTTAATTTGCTTAATAATAAAAACATATTTGGGTGGCAGCTAAATCTTCACCAATTCTATGTTGCCACCCTTCTAATGCACTAGTAGTTTTATTCAATTCATTGTAGCAACTGAAGACCTCTGTTGTCGTTTTTTTCATCACTGTTCTCTACAGTATTTATCGAAATGAATATGTTCTTCTACATCAGGCATAGTTTGAGTAACACAGCGAAATCCTTCAAGTATTGCTGATGCTTTGAATAATGCCAATTTGCATAGCTGTCGCGTTATGTTTTTACCCATTGGGTGCTCAGTTACTTCCAGTTTTACAGCCTTTCTCCATACAGATTGCTGTAGTGAAAAAAACATCCTTTTATTTTGTCATTTTTAAAAACTTTTTGTAACCCGTTTGTCACTGCAATTTCACAATCACTTTTAAAATGTTTAACGATTAGTGATAGTTTTTCATTCAAAATATTAAATAGTAGTTCACATGTACTTTCTAACTCATTCGCAAGCAAAGCATAAATCACAGGCACGATTTAGTAACTTCGTCATTATTTTTGTTCAAGTCGATATACAGCGTATAAAGCTGGTAAAATGGTTACAGAGTTACCTTGTAGGTACCATCACCAAAAAAAGTCGAGGAAGCTTTAATTGCCACTTTGGCCAACGATGTTGCAAACACAAATATGTTGTGCTTGTCGCAAATCAAGCAGTCCTTACAAATAATTTCGGGTAACATTGTGTCCTCAATTTTATCGAATGTACTTTTTTTAACACCCATAGCTTTGTGCCGTCGCCTGTACAAAGAATCTTTTACTGATTTAAAGTCTGGAATATATTGTGACTCCCTTACAGATGCATTCTCCTTTAGACTTTCAAATTCCTTTTCGTACACCTTTTGTACTGGCCTCAAAGTTTTCGTTACTTTCGATCTGCAGCTGTCCACGAAGATATCAATTTTGTTTTTCAATTCGTTAGGCTTACTTGTATGAATACTCTGCCTCGTCGTCGTATTTACGCATCTCCAGTTGGAACCATCTTTACGATCACCTCTCAAATAATATTTATATCCACTTTTTAAAAGAACATCTTTGCCTTTTTCGCTTTTAAAAAACTTATCGTCCTCCATCGTCATGCAGATTTAAAATTTCAGCTATTATTACGAATTTCACAAAACCAATTAGAGGCACAAAAAATACTTTCTTCTCCTTTTGTCGTCGACAGTGTAATTGTACGACCACTCAATAAAGTGACATCTTTCATTATAAGTATAGAAAGGTAATAGTTTATAATAATCTTATCAAGTATTTCAACCAAAGATATCTAGATACTCTTAATGGTAAGCTCCCGATTAATATACACAAATGTTGAATGAAAATTCTATAATTGCGTTAAAATAACAACTGAGTGGAATTACGAATGTAGTAAACTGTTGCGATGAACCCATATTGTGTACAATCACGAATAGGAAGAATCCCGATTGCGTTACAATAACAGCTGTGGAGAATCACGAATGTTGTAAACTGCAGTTGCGTGGAATCCATATTGTACAGGAATCACGAATAGAAAGAATCGCGTTTGTGTAATCGATCGCATAACTCATTGTTTTCAACGTTTCAATATCCTCCCTTATTATCATTTATTCTGTATGATACATTAATTTTGCGCTTTTGAATGGCATAGTGACAATGCCATCAGTTCGTAAGTCGAACGGGAGACCTTGTTTGTACCAAGAAGAGCCAGCAAGAAACTCAGCTAGGGCATTTCTTTTCTTCCTTTCTTGAAAGCGCAGGTCTTTTTGGTCAGGTGCATATGTTTCTTTTTTTTATAAAAGAAGGAGGCAAACGAGCAGGCGGGTCACCTGATGGAGAGTAATCACCGCCGCCCATGGACACCCGCAAAACCAGAGGAATCGCAGACGCGTTGCCGGCCTTTAAGGAAGGTATAGGGTTAAGGAAGAAATAGGAATTGTGAGAGGAGGGGGGGGGGCTCCAGAACCCTAACTGGCCGGACGATACACAACGCCACCAAGTGCCATTATTTCACGCCGGATATTCGTGAGAGGGTGGTATGGTATTACCCCGGGCGAGCCGGCCCAATGCGTGCTGCAAAACGCAACGTCAGTGTCACATGTTTAGCACCACCCAGGGGTCACGTGTAGGGTCTCAAGGGTAAACCTACGGACGCGAGTAACTTTATCCCCCAAAATATGAATAAAAAAAATATGTCTTGCAGGTCAGGTATTTTACAGGCTAACTAGAAGAATACTACCAGCCCCTCTCTTCCCTTGGCTGTCGTAAAAGGACGTCATAAAGACTGCACAGAAATCCAACTGCATAGAGCGGCGACGGGCTCACCACCTGTTACGCTAAGCACATGTGCAGTTGTAATTTGATGAAACTTAGACTGAAACAGTCCTCATTACCTAATAACATTTTAAACTTTCATGGTCACTACAATTATTTTTATGACAAAACGGGATTTTTACCATGTCTGAGTTGTTGGTTTTGAGTCCCCGGATATTTCGGCGCAGTTGCATGCACCATGATCACGGAGTAACTAGACTTACCTAGGCTCTGACTTACCCTTTGGGGATAAAAGTCGGTAATAATAGTCGGATAATAATTATAATAGTCTATGTATATAGTATATAATACTTTATAACACATTTGCTCGTAAAGAAGCTCTTATTACACCGATTTCAGTATCGTAATGTAATAAGTTTCGCACTAGTGCGGTAATGTAATTTAAAAATTAGTTATCATTTGAATCTATGGACAACATAGGCCTTTAGCCCGTTAGTACCAAGGGAAGAGAGGGGTTGGTAGTATTATTTTGATGAGCCCATCGCCGCTCTATGCTGTTGGATGTATGTGCAATCTTTAGTCCGTTAGTCGCCTTTTCGGACTTTTTTTCCTCACAAATATGTTATAAAACGTCGTATGGCATACGTGCGCTTTGATAATTACAGCCTCTGCTTTCTTGTAGCCCTCGCCTACGGCTCGGGCCAGCAATATCGCCTCGGCTGAAATTTTCATCTTACCGCACTTATATCATAATGTACTATTACAGGTAACCGGAGCTGTCAAGGTCGCTCCTCGTTTCACAACTAGAAGTATATTGCTGATTGACGTGTGACGGTCAATCTGCAATCTGTGACGTCCAGCGTGGGGCCACGGCTGGGCAATTGCCCATTGCCCCAATCGCCGCTCGTGCGCATCCCGCGGCCGATTGATCTGACCCCATGCCCGTAGTCATCCATTGACCCATGAACACACTTGCAATTGGACAGTTTACATCTGGTTGAAGTAATGCACATGTTCATTTCTAGTCGAAGCTGTTCTGACGTAGCTTAATTGTATAAATAATCTTAATCAATGGCATTGCTGTGACATATAATTGCTTCAATTCTGACTATATTCGAGGAGCACGCGATGTGTAGGTAGGTGTACCTATAATATGTAAAAGGTTACAAAAATATAACAAAGGATTTGTACCTATTGCTTGTTTTAATTTCGACTACCTAGCTCCCACCATCTTAAATAACTAAGTCCGTTGCTTTAGCAACGACCAGCCACCCCGGTACCCTTGAAGTCGCGAGCGTCTATCGCCTAGAGTGGCAGTTTCCCATCAGGCTTAGGATAGTTTGCCATTTCAGCAACAAAAAAAGAAGTGTGACCTACCAGCTGTGATTAAGGTGACATATTTGGTACCGAACTTCAATTCGTTTAAGCGCGATTACGAGTGACGGGTAGCTGCTCAGCAAGTCGAGCGCGATCCACATCCGAGCGCTTGATCTTATTTGTCAGGCTGCCGCGCCGAATGGTCAGCGGCATAAAGGTATGGTAACTAGAGACGAAACCGCGACGCTATTTTTTGCACACTGCGTTGTGGCCCATCAGCTGTAAACGCGTCCCCACTTGTAAGCGATTGCGGTGTTATTGCAGCCCCTAAGCAGCAACACAGTGCGCAAAAAAATAGCTTCGTATTGTCGTATCAATGGTATCTATCTACATATTATCGTTATCTACGGCGGGCGGGCCGCTGTCAAAGCGATCCGATGTGACGCCAGCCGAAGGCAGGCAATAGAACGTGATAGTTAGCCTTTATAAGTCCTGGACCAGAGCCTCACGCTGCACGTAGCAATTAGGTTGTCGATCCATTTTGTTATAGCCTAAAAATCTAAGTCATTTATTCAGTTCACACCTCGGTGCTGGTCGAGTGGTTACGCGTTTGGCCCGATAACCAAATCAAATATAGATAGACAAAAGCCGGTTTCGAGTTTTTGTAAGCTGTATGCTACTATTTTGACAACGCAGTTTGGTTTCTATATTTGGTTCACTAAGACTGAAGCCACTACGGCCTTTGATACTACTGGGACTGAGACACGCCAAGAAGACCATAATAATATCTCCCCACGCCTTATTCTAGGGTAGTTATCTTAGAGACCTAATCTATACTTTAAGTCGGTAATGTTTCCTTTTTTATTCCACAATCGCTTGGCCTTCACCTCATCAGATCGTAAGTGACGATAAACCCGAAATTGACCGCACTTTACTGTACAAAGTACTCAGAAACTGGCTATCTTATCCGTTAGCTATACGAACACAAGCGGCATTGGTAAGGTACAACACAGCGGAATAGGTAAGGTCCCTTTTCTTTTCGGACTGAGGGTCTACCTCTTTTTTCCCTGACAGTCGGCTTTCTGTTATAAGGCCGGACCTGGAATAAGTAGACCGGTGCCAGCACTTCCAGCAAAGGAACAACTGTGAGAAAATTCTAGTCAGATAGTGACTGTAGCCATCAGACCCACCAGGGGGGTTACTCTCGAACGCAAACTCAATCTTAATACAATTCCAATGCGTTTTATATGTATCAATATTGGGATAAGTAAAGATGATTCCGGAACGCCCATCTCGATAATAATTTATTCAATCAATTTCCACTCAATTTAATTCCAATGTGGCGCTATTGTCGCTTACAAAAGTGCCATTTGACATTTTTTAGATTTGTGATTGGAAATTGATTAATGCAATTCGGTTTCAAGAGTAGCCTACCAGGTCGCGGCCTGCTTTAGTAGGCCGTCAGCGGTCGTGAGTGAAAACCTTATTCCATATAAAATTAAATATAGGCAAAGAGGCTGCGAAGAACAGAGAGCAGTGGGTCGTTTCGTGTCGATGGCCAAGATCTACTACGGGTCGCTGAGCCAGCGAAGTAAGTAAGTAAGTACAGCTAATAGAAGAACTAGTTTAAGATATCCTATATTCAGCTCAGCTGTCACCTAAATATCACAACTTGACAAGCATCAGGTGTAACGACGCGAGTACAGTTGACACGCGATTGATCGGAGCACGATAACGGACAGTCGGGCGGAGTAATTAGCGCTGCTCGCCACTTTACGAGTGCACGCGTGTGTGTGGACCCCGGTTTTTATGACGACAGACATCCGACTTCTGACAGATTTTACTAGCTTATAATGTACTTTTGAAACTTTTTGGATTTGTAGTCTCTCAAAATCTCATAAAATCGATGTATTATTATTACAGGTGGAAATTAGAATCGTTTCGCTGGTAATCAAAATCCAGAACTCTAAAGTTACTGAAACGTTTAATACGATTACCACAAACCGGTACACATTTTTATGAGAATCTATATTTTTTGTCAGCATAGTTTATATTTGTCATCAACTTGTACTTGTATCACTAATTTAATACTCGTAGATCTATCGCCACGAAATATTTCAATTCTTAGATAAATAAAAAGTGTCGCCAGGTAAGTATGGATTACCAAATTAAGGTCAATATATATCTAAAATAAGAGATGGATTATCAATCAAATAGTTGTTCATTCCGTGAATAAAAACTTCATCCACAAAATAATAGGTTTGTTCCTTAAATAA
The DNA here is from genome assembly GCA_963921215.1 of Scoparia ambigualis. Taxonomy (NCBI): domain Eukaryota; kingdom Metazoa; phylum Arthropoda; class Insecta; order Lepidoptera; family Crambidae; genus Scoparia; species Scoparia ambigualis. Next base: position 2,614,515 of record OY992511.1, read on the forward strand.
TAGCTTCTTGCTTAGAATGGTACCTAGATCTGTCGCCAAATAAATCGATTGACGTCCTCGGAATGCGACTTGTTTATATTTGTAATTTTGTCACCAGTAGATTAATATATTACGTTCAGTTGGTAAAACAGTACTATTCGTTACCAATTTAATAGAAAAAAATATATATTTAATGAAAAAATGATCAAAGGGGCGGAAACCAATTGGCGCGCTATGCAAATTTACCGATCCGGCCTTATCGATGAGTCGTACGATGCACAGTTGTTTACTTCATTCCCTGTTTTATTGCTATTTTAACAATAACAATATTGTTATTGTGACTTAAAATAAATTCTGTGTATAATTTACTATTCTACTAGAAAATTATTTTAACCCCTTGAGCACCGTAAAATCAGACACAAATGAAAATTAATTTTTCGCGACAGCCGGCGGTCTTATGATCCTTGACCTATTACTATTATTTTATACTTACTTACCTATGGAAATTAAGATCTTTTGGCCTATTTCCATTTCTTTTGGCTGAAACGACTACGACAACGACGAAAATAACAATTAGTTTTTGAAACCTTTTTTGAATGATTGTTTTTAATTAATTTGATTATTCAGTTATTAGGACTAACCTATTATAATTATGATCATCATCAGCCTATAAACTTTCCACTACTGGGCACAGGCCTCCTACGTGGACAATAGTAGGTACGTGGGGATATTGGGCCATACATAACGCACCTATTATAATTACACAAAGATAATTATTTGACACTTGATAATATAGCTATCCCGATCTGTGATTTATTCTAGAATTGTTTTTACATTGTTTGGCGAATACATTTCGTCGACTGATCTGCTATTTTGTGGAAAAACCCTATTATTTAAGATTTGAAAACCCAATTAAATTGGCGGTAGCTTAAATCATACCCATTTTTATGACGCCTACTTTCTCTCTGTATATATTTTACTTATATATTTTATTTTTGGTTTTTTATAAATTTTACAAAAGCATACTTACATTTATTTATATATGTACAGTGTCACAAAAACCAATTAAGGTTTTACCGTACACTGCCATTCGCCATCTTCAATACATTCTAGTAAAAGTTACATAATTATTGTTGAACGGCAACATTTTATTGTAGGGTAGGTAGTCAAAAGTGTCATATTCTTAAAAGGTTTTATTTTATTTTATGTTTATTTGTTATACTTACTAATGTTACACAAACACAGCACAAAAATCACCCATACACGAACATACAGAAAGACACACACACACATACAAATACAGACATGTAAATCTTATTTAATTATTTATTATTGTTAATAAGGACAAAAACTACTGTTCCAGCTTGTTTTGAATGTTACTTTCATTTATTTATATTTTAATATTATGGGCAGATCGTTAATTAATTTAGGTATTTGGTACATTAGTTGAAATTTTTCATAGAGAATGTTAAACCATGGAACGTTACATGTTATAATTAAATTGAAGCACTGCGCATCTGTTTTTTTATGATGTCTAACTATTAGAAGGTTTCAATCAAAGTAATGTTCTGATAAAAGTAAATATTTTTCCTGATCATATATTAGTAATAATATCTCTTATTATATGTAACGTAAAATAGTAATGATGTCGAAAGTAAATGATTCTAATAGTTACCTAGGTATTTATTAAGTAAAGGTAACTTTAATAAATAATGTACAAAAACTTCAGATATTACGAGTATTTTGTGCTCAAATGCGTTGTATTAATAGATTTTAACGTATGCTAAATCTATAGTTGTATGTAATAAAAACTCACACATTTTTTGTTTTCAGTCTGTCAATCTCGCAGACACGCACGAACGATAATTTGAATAAAAATGTGACAGCGTCGTCCGTCTGACCTTTATTAAAATCAAAACGGTTATTAAAGCGGGCCCTTCTCCGACCACTTTGCCTCCACTCCAAAATAAACATTTTAATTTATCACCGTGCGAGTAGGTACAATACGTCAAACAGTTTTAATTTATCCCAAGAAAAAGCTCGAGAGCTGATATTGAGTAAACATTTCAAGAGTTGAAATCCATTAGAAGAAGACGTACGCTCTAATTCTGACAGGCATACTGACAAACACGAGTTGGCGGGATCACATGAGGAATATTAATATTAGATATCACGTCTGGTTATGACGAAATCGGTTGAAGTTCATCAGCCACTTGTAAAGGCGACGCGACCACCCAAAGTGCATTCGTTGTTCAGTATTGGTACAAATTTTGCTCAAATTGGCTGATGCTACGGTGCTAGGGCTAGCATAAAGTCCGTCTGTCTGGCTACTATTTTTTTATGCCAGTCAAGTCGCTTTAACAGCATCGTAGTGTTCCGTCAGTTAGGTAGTACCTACCGCTAGGTTATGACAATTTAACCGCTGAGCACCGTAAAACCAGATACAATTTAAAATCAATTGTTTCGCGACCGCTGGCGGTCTTATGATACTTGATCTATTAGAAGACTTTTAAAATGCTTTTTTTTGTCCTACTGAACCTACATCAGTGTGCTTATAATAAGTTTTAAAAAAACCAGCTAAGCTAAGTGCGAGTCGGACTCGCCCATGCATAGGGTTCCGTAGCAGCAAGAAACATCATATAAAAGTTCTTGTAGTTTGTTGTAACTTTGATCGATGTTGTAATAATAGTGTATTTTTTTAAATTAATTAATTATGACGTATTAAAAAAACTACTTACTAGCTCGTTCAAACCAATTTTCGGTGGAAGTTTGCATGGTTTGCATATATTTTTTTTAGTTTTATCATTCTCTTATTTTAGAAGTTACAGGGGAGGGACACACATTTTACCACTTTGGAAGTGTCTCTCGCGCAAACTATTCAGTTTAGAAAAAATTGATATTGGAAACAACAACATCATTTTTAAAGACCTATTCATAAATAACCCACACGTATGGGTTTGGTGAAAAAAAATTGAGTTTCAGTTCTAAGTAAGTATGGGGAACTCCCAAAATGTATTGTTTTTTTTCTATTTTTCTGTAAAAATCTTAATGCGGTTCACAGAATAACATCTAATTACTAAGTTTCAACATTAATACAGATGTTACTAAATTTACTTATAACTATAACAGAAATTTAAAAAAAACCTATAAACTAAAACAAAATAACTTAAAAACTAAAAACCTATAAATACCTTATAAATAAAAATATCTCTTAGAGAACCGCTGCCGCGCGGCAAAGTCCCCAAATGGTTGACAGCGTTGCCCTTTCAACAATATAGTTCTTATAGTTTCGAAAAAAAGTGGCTGTGACATACGGACGGACAGATAGACATGACGAATCCATAAGGGTTCCGTTTTTTGCCATTTGGCTACGGAACCCTAAAAACGATCTTATTTTAACTTTAACTTAACCTTAATGTTGTTTCCTCCCCTCACTTGTTTATGACTAACCTAACCTAACCGCGTCGCGTGGCGGTGAAAGAATACTACCCCCCCCTCTCTTCCCTTGGGTGTCGTAAAGGCGACTAACGGACTATAGACTGCACAAACAGCCAACTGCTTAAAGCGGCGATGGGCGCACCACTTGTGACGCTGAAAAAATAATGATTTTATAAGAAAAGAAGAAAATAGGTTTTTATTCAAATGTTATTTTTTATAATTCTCATGTAAGTACTTTCGGCCAAATTATTTTTTGTTTGTCCTGAATAAGGGACGATAAGTACCTTTTCATTCCTACGTCCTTAATTGAGGACAACCAAAGTATCTAATCATTCTTCACTATCACCTCTCAGCAATATCTCACCACGATCCACTTTAAAAGGTACGAAAGAACAATCCTTTGGAAGCGGTCGTTAGCCCGCCGGATCCCGGAAGTGGCATAAACATCCCTGTTTATGGCGCTGATAACGCTGCGGCTGATAGCGGAGTTAGCGATGTGACGTGCTTCCGGTGCCGCCTTACACAATGTACCACAACGGAGCAGTGAAGGCTTGTTGGTTGATTCACAGAGCCATGTAGGGATGTTAACAACGATTCCGAACCACAATTAAAAAATATTTATCAGCAAATAGTTAATTACGTTGTAGTTGAAATTAAAGGCTTTTCACAGATCACCGTGCGTTTAATTTTACGAATAAAATTTTGCTCTGACGTTTCAAACCGTTTACAAAGTCCGTTGTCCTAGTCGAACTTGACACAAAAGTATTGCCACACTTTAATTATTTGAATCATAACAAGAATATAGTAAGAATTGCCCAGAGAAACCTATCAGATCTGTATCTTGTATATTATTCTGTGTCTGTATATTACTTTTACATTAAACATTTTGATATTATAAAGGATTACAAAAACGATAATACCTGTTGGAAACACTCAGAGCTCAGAGAGCTTAACCGCAAGATACTGCTCAAGCTAAGCCTCCTAAAAATACCGAGTCACAGAGTTGTTATCAAAATATAATTAGTGGAAGCCGTTGCTCGCGGCGTAAATTCATCCCACAGTTAATCAGCGGCACTCCTAATTGGCGCCGTAAATATTGTATGTAAAACAAACAGCTGTCAGTCTGCAACTCCGCGCCACAGATTAGGCGAGGCGGTTCATGGCGCAGATGTGCCTGTACAAGGTACGACAAGGTGTATTAATGGTTACAACCTTTTAAAATTTAACCAGACATGCTACTTTCTTTAGAAATCATAAAGCTAAACTTAGTGACAGCAAAAATATCATTTGTTGTTAAAATATCGTTTTATGCTAGAGACACGAACTTTTTACAGAGAGCTAAATTATTTTTTGTCATATTTTCCTATATTTCTTGAGAACTGTTTACGATCACCTCAGCTTATTTTTGATTGCAATTTGCAATCGTATACCTAGGTATTATAACTCTCGTTGTACTGACCCTGATGCGTTTATTATTAGAACAAAACAAAACAGTAATGTTATTACCAATCCGCATATCCATTTACTTCACCAGGTGACATTAAAACTGAGCAAACATTTGGCACTAGATCATGTAATGGTAAGTGTCCTTCTATCATAGGAAGGGCTATTATAAATATTTCTGACGCTGCGCTGTAAACTGAAGGAAAAAAAGAAATGCCCTTGCTTTGAAGCTACAAGGCGGTGCAAGGTCTCCCGCCGTACACTTACGAACCGATAGCGTAGTGAATTTATTTAAAGTTGTTCTTTATTTAAGTATTTTTTTTAAACACTCAAAAAGACGACAACTTCAGGCGGGAATCGAACCACGCACCTTCCGCATTCCGGGCGGCTGCTTTAAGCACTTGGCTACCGCCCGGAATGCGGAAGGTGCGTGGTTCGATTCCCGCCTGAGGTTCTCGTCTTTTTTCAGTGTTTAAAAATATTTACTTAAGTATATTTGAGCGTTAATAAAACACTAAAATATTTTATAAAAACATTAATTGTTCTCTAATTTTATAAGACTGCCTCTATTCTGCTCGCAGAACAGAAGACCTCTTTCTTCTATTCCGTGATTCCTGTATTTTAACGTCTTTAATCGTTTTTCAGCGATCAGATTTTGATTTTTAAACTGTCAAAATCAGATAACTGAGGAAATATTGAAGATGTTTTATAATTACCGAATCAAGGCACTGATAATAAGCGGTCGCCGTAGCCTATGGACGTTTGAAATACCAGCAGAGGTACCACACGTTGTTTGCTGAGCCTTTATTTCCATTTCCAAATAAAATCAATTGCCGCATCTATGACTAATCGTCACTTGAGAACGGCTCGCCGCTCTAGATGATTTCTTATTCGTTGGGTTCATAATTGTACGAAAGATTTTAGTGGAAATCCTCCGGGAAATATTATAAAAGAAGGCCGCTAGATGGAATAAAACAAAAATAGGTAGTTTATCTATATTGTGAGGGTAGTCTGTAGTATCTGATCACTGATCTGTGCCTTGATCCCGGTGAAGGCATCCCAACGAAATATGCCCTCTTTCCAGCGATAATCGTAAACACGGCGCGGCGCGATGACGGTTTTGTGTCGACACCGCGTTAATAGGGCTGTCACTTGGCCGAAAAAATTAAAGACAATGAAAAGGGTTATGAAGTTCTAACGTTGAAGTGGGTTCCTTATCATTTCACGCAAGGAAGGCTTAACTCACACAACATTGAATTGATAATTAGCTATAATTTTGTTGTAAAGGTGTTTTGGCAGTCCTTGTCTATTTTAAGATACATATTTTACATTTTATATCCTTTACATATTTTATTTTATGCATGTATACATATATATACGGAAAAAGAGAAGATATGAGTATGAGTAACTGAAGCGATCAACTTTTGTTTCACAGGCACATGACGTAGACGAGAAACAAGATGGGATTTCATTGAATTATTATTTGAGATCACATTATAAGATTACACAATACATTTATTTAGTTTTGAAAATATGCATTTATAGAAGTGTACCTATTTGTTATTATTATATATTTTTATTTAGTATGCTTTATGTACCTATTTATTTGTTTCAGTTATAATGAGCCAACCCTAACCGTATAACTGAGTTTGTGGCTTGCTTATGTTTGTTTTTAGTTTTAGATCTTTTTGATGTTCCCACTGGACTCTAATCGAATCCCATAAGTTACACCATCCGCTTTTAGGTATCCATATATTCTAGAAAGCAAGCTATTCCCAATCTGTAAGTATTGTAAAGAAACTGTAAAAAACAGTTATCTGACCTCTAACTCTAAGAGATACAAATGTTTTTTGTAATGTAAAACACAAATATCAGAATTAATAACGTGTTAGTAAAATTGTTTACGAGCGCGATTTGAACGCGAGCAATCCGGGTAGTTTTTATAGGACAATTTAACCGATCCGTGCAAAATCTTTTTTTGCGCGAATGTTGATGGCTTATTAGCATTTGGTTTGCGGTTTGCTATCCGGGTCACTAGATGGGTGACCAAGTTTAAAATCCCTGGTCCTGGTTGTTGCCGAAAGGTGGCAGTGGGTAAAACCAGCCAGTGGTTATGTCCCAACCTCTCTATGTGTTGTTGTTCAATAGGAAGCCCTCAACCCAGCCGTGGAACGTTTATATGCTGATGGTGATGATACTTTATTAATGTATTTTAAAACTCAACATATCTAGATTCCACTTTTGTCAATCCATTAACATTTCAACCGCGGAGCGGACTCAAAATAAACTTGCTCACAACACAAACACTCCCGATTCAGTTTTGACTGACAGATGGCGCCACTGGCCCGCCCATGTGACAGACACACAAACAGATTAGTTTAACGTTTTAATGTAATGGAGTTTTGATAGACCGACCTTTGATGTGATTTATGTTTTTGCAGTAATCGCGCGGGAAGTGATCTATTTGAATTTTATTTTAACATGTGTGTGTTTTCGTAGCAGTTTCCCGGCGGGGTGCAAGATGGCGATAAAATGATGGTAAAAGCACGTAACAGTAAGATAAATAAGGACCAATTTATAAAAACAAGTAGTGTATATTCAAATAATTTTGAGTATAGCATATTTTTGGGACTGGTTTGTACTGTGTCTGTCTACTTGCAATATAGGTTGCAGATATTTCACGTTAGGTTTACATTTACATTATATTTCTAACCAGTTTGGCAGACTTAACTACATTAAAAAATAATAACTAATTAATTTTCATTTCAGAGAAATTTCTTGAGATATTCTTTACAACGATTCAGTTGTTAAGTTGGGTATAATTACAAAAAAATATACATACTTAGTTACAGGAATATAACAATATTTTGGACGATTCAAAGTGTTTAGGTATTAATTTTTATGTTAATTTTTTGACTTTTTTTTAACTTAACATCATTATTTTTAAAAGGACAACCGCAAGGTTTATGTTTATGTTATTTTAAAATAAAAATCACCATTAATCTTGGTTTTTTTTGCTTGTTCATGTAGATTATTAATTACAGAGCAAAGGTGTCACAAATATTTATGTTCTTTACATGAACCCGGTTTGCGCGTAGCAACATGAGTTACTTTTTGATTGTGACATGGACTTACTTTTTGACATAGGCTGCAATTTCTACAAGTATCTATTATTGTCAGCATTCACGTAGTAATCATTTTGGACTGGGTAGGCTCAGCTAGCCGGAGTCTAGCCGAAGCTTTCAATCGTAACACACAATCACATCTTGGAAACATGTGAACGGGAGGTGTGTTCTGATCTGCCCTTATAACTAGATGATGGAACCACCAAGGACCTGGCGAAGTGAAAAAGTTTGAGAGCGGCCGTAGGACGTAATAGAAAAAAAAAAGTATTTTATCTTAAATGTGAACTTTTACTTGTCTTGTATATAATACTCGTATATTAAAGTACCATAGTTTAACAATTATTCAAACACTAATGTCAGTAGAACGTCTACTGAAAATAACAAATTCACTTTGTTTATAGTTATAACCATTGAGCTTTCTTGTTAAAACTAACAAGTTGAAGCAATCAATAGATTAAATAATTACTTGGCGAGCGGCTAACAGGCCGCAGTCACGCCATGTTGTTAGTCTTAAAAAAGATTTTACGGAGTAAGTATTTCTTTTAAATGTGGATTTCTGCAAATTTGCGCAATTCTTACTTCTAAATTTAATAGTTTTATGCTGTGTTTTATTGGTTTATGACTTCTTTGGTGTTATAGCAAAAACAATAATATTATTATGTGTGGTTTTTGTTGGTTTATTGCAGTCAACGTGTTTTAGATTACATAATTAAAACATTTTTTATCAGCACAGACGTTTTGATAGCTGTATTTTATAGCTAACCATTAATTGCATTAAGTCAACATCCTTCCTATAAATAATAAACAACAATTGGATAAAATTAAAATTAAACAAAAGCTAATAATTAAAATATGGATGGTAAATACACTAAACAGCACATGCACTCTACTACAAACTAACACACTCGGCGCTATCTACAGACCACACTGTGCACAGGCACAGCCCTCACCACAACATCACTCTAACTACCAACACAGCCTTGTACCACTCAACCCTCATCTCTTTTAGATGCTAATTAAACAGACTTTTTTTTAATAGCATTATTCGCCACTAAAAATCTATATTGCCTTATAAATTACTAAGTCAGCCACAATTAACGAGCGTCTGAATGATACTATCTCAGCCACTAGTTATCTTCTATGTAATTATTATAGCTTCATTTTTCCATACATTCAAATTAAGTACATTTTAAGATATATAAAGTAGTAAGTAAGTATATAGTTTATTGTATGGCCCCTGTAGGGTAGAAAGCCTCCTCCATCTTTGTCTATATTTGTCTGTCTTGAGCTCTGCTATAGTAGAGGATCCGAGTATACAACAACCGTCACCGGGCCGGTTAATGGATGAAAAGTAATTTATATCAAATTTAATGTGTTAAAAATATATTGCGAGTGGCTTGGCTGAAAAATTTCAGTCCAGTATGTGATTCATTAAATATAAAAAAAAATATTTTTTTCAATTTTACTGGTTTGGATAATAGATAAATTACATAGGTACTAATCGAAAGTATGAATCCTATAGAATATGCAAACTTTAGGTTGACTATTTTTTTCCCATCATAACATTGGGTAGGCAGGTGTAAAATTTTTGTTTAAATAAAGATAATCTCATTACAAACACACACACACCAAACCAGTGCAACGTTAATTTTTTTTTCAATATTAAATTAATCATTGTAGGTACTGTACTGAAATTTTTCAGCCAACCCACTCGCGATTCGCAATATTTTAACATATTAAATTTGATATAAAAAAACTTTTCATCCATTAACCGGCCCGGTGAAGGTCGTTCTATACTCGGATCTTAGACTACTATAATCAACCAGTTTTTTCCAGTTATTTTTACAATATTGTCGACCTATCTTTTCCTTTGACGTCCTTTTTGTCTTTTCCCACTGGCACTAAGCCAGTTCGTTGTTTGTAATGTACATCTGTTATCCTGGTATCTGGCTAGGTAGCCTGCCCATTTCAATGTCAGGGCGTGTTGTAGTGCATCCTTAAGTTTTGTTTTCTGCGTATGTCTTTATTTCGTATTTTGTCTATTCTTCTCAGTTTCAGGATACTTCTTTCCATGGCGTGCTGGCATGACAGAATTTTGTTCTTGATCTTGTTTGTAAACTTGCGTATGTTAAGGAGGGCCAGATACATGAATCCATTACAATCTTCTTTAGCTTCAGACTGTAATTACCTTTGAGAATTTCCTTTTGCGCCCAATACTTTTTCCATGTTATGTTTATTCTTCTGTCTACTTCATTCTCATGTCTGTTGGTGATTCGTTAACATATTCTATCGACATTCCTTTTATATTAATCGGTGTTTGGTTATAATTGGTAATTATTTTAGTTGTGTTGGTATTCATTACTGACTAGTAAGCAGTAAAGAAAGCAAGAAAGAAGACTCTACTTTCTTACTTTCTTTGTCGAGGTTTTGAAGCATATTTTCTAGTTCTGTGGGAGTTTCACTAAAAAGAACTATATTGTCAATCAATATTTGTATCACAATCTTTGTGTTAGACGTCTATTGTTTATCCACACCCCTCTGTTTGTCCAGTCTATGCGTTGAAAGATATCTTGAAGAACTACGATCAACTACGTTGGTGAGAGCGGATCTCCTCGCTTTACATCTCTTTATATAAAAAACTCCTCTTTTTTCCTTTTTAGTTTTATTTTACTCACACTTTTGGAGTACAAATTTATTATTATATTTATGTATTTTTCGTGTATGTTGTTGTTTTTCGTGCTTCCAATATAGATGTGTGTGAAATACTGTCGAACGCTTATCAATAGTCAACAAAAGCTACAAAAAATGATTTATTCAATTCTTGATATTTCTCTAGTAACTGGTTAACAGTGTGGATATGATCGTTAGTTGAATAGTTCGGTCTGAAACCTTCTGGTTTAATTGGTTGGTTATTATTAATTATTGGGGCTATTCTGCTGAGTAAGATCGAAGACAACAACTTATTTACAGCAGATAACAGACATTAGTCTGTAGGCCTGTAGTTAGGACCTACTTCTTGTGTATTTCCTTTCTTGCATAGTAAATATTATTTGTGATAAACCCCATTGTTCTGGTAATTGTTCCAATTCTACAATTCTCCTAAAGAGTGTTGTCAAGTAAGAGATAAGTATCGGTGCTCCGATTTTTTGTGTTTTTTTGGTTAGATTCGTTGGTCCTAGGCTTTTTTCTGTTTTCAGTGCCTTTACATGTCTCTGTACTTCCATTTCACTTATCGGATCTAATGTATCTTGAGTTTTTTCTATTGTTTTATATTTGTTTCCGTTTATGTAAGTCACTCTAAATACAACTTAGCATAGTGATTATTTTTAGCATCTTAGCATTTGTTACATGCATTCAAGCAGTAAGCTTCTAAAATATTAATGCATGACATCAAAACTAATATTCAATAAGCTTCTATTTTTTTTAAATTTTATAAAATGATACTCATCCCACATTAATGATCGACAAAATTTAGCTAAAACTGTTATCAAATAGTAATTCACTACGGATTACTACACTTATTACCCGTTTATAATTTTAAGCGAAGTAGGTAATAAGCATTCTTCCTTCATCTCGCCTGATGGTAAGAGACGATAAGGCCGAAGGTGGTGCGCTTTACCCGGAGTCCTCAACTGCTGAGAAACTGACTATCTTATCTCTAAACTGTCGGAACTTGTACTTTCCGCTGGGAATCAAACCTGGGGGACTCTGGTTCTAGGACCGCAGCTCAGCCACTAGACCACAGAGGCGGTTCATTACTACACAGCCCTGCGCTATTTATACGCTAGTTAAACCTATCAGATAATCACAATTCACTAAACAGACAGTAAATCATGTTACCGCACTGATAAGCGGCATCCTATCGCAGACCTTTAGCATTGGACCTTTGCGTGCCCATAAAACACTTCAGCTAGCTCATCTTGCACGTTGGATGCGCGTAAATATATTTTATTGCACTCAAGTTAATTCCTTTGATCGCACTCATAAACCACTGAGCTTATCTGTCTAACCTAAATAGCTACATTTATCGGATATAATCACTTTTGGTGCACCGTAAATGAAATATTAAAACGTTTATATTCAGTTTGAGGTGTTTTTCACTTGTTGTGATCCTTCTTGTTTTATATAATATAATTTTTGTGATATTAAAGGACAGATTCGTTAGACAAATTCATAATTATAATTTGCCTTGCTAGAAATCTGCACTAATATTATAAAGAGGAAAGATTTGATTGTTTGTTTGTTTACATTGAATAGGCTCCGAAACTACTAGACCGAGTTAAAAAATTCTTTCACCGTTGGGAAGCTACACTTTCTCCGGGTGACATAGGCGAAGTATATAATATTTTCAAAAATTCGTCCCGGGGTACGAGGTCCACGCGGACGAAGTCGCGAGCGGTCCGCTAGTGTTATGATACTCGAAAACCCGCATTGGGCTAGAGTGGTTGGTTATAGCCCAACCTCCCCATGTGGACAGGTTTGTGCCCAGCAATGGAATAATTATAATGATGACAAGCGGCCGCTCGCGGTTTCACCCGCGTGGTTCCCGTTCCCGTAGGAATATCGGGATAAAAAGTATCCTATGTGTTAATCCAGGTTATAAACTATATGTAAGCCGAATTTCATTCAAATCCATTCAGTAGTTTTTACGTGAAAGAGTAACAAACATCCATTCTTACAAACATTCCAGTTATAATATTAGTAGGATGATAAGGGAATGTAACATTAAAGGAATATAAATTAGTAATACATCAGATAACCGCTTGTTTACGCAAACCTTATATTAGTCGATAAGTTTTATAAATTATAATAATACAACATAAAACTAAGATTCCACGAGCGGTGATTTGTTGTTCCACCGATTTAGTTGGAACAACGTTTTCATTCAGAAACAATGTTGGTTATTCATAAATCTCGCTTAAGCCCCGTTTCCGAACAGCAGCGGCCGGTTGTATATCAACCGTCTATTTCCATTGCGCCGTCTCGACAGACAAATTTTTCTATTGAGTGTGAGCCAAAGATTATGTTGTGTTGACAGGTCATAGTGTTTTACCTAATAATCTATCTGATATTATTTTCTTTTGCGTTATTAAGAGGTTTTCTTCTTGTGGACATACAAATCTATCATTTAAATTGTGTATTATTTTATTTTCAATGCTATTATTTGCAAATCTCATAAGCCTTTTAACTATAAATCTGATTATATTAAAGTTACTGAAATTAAGTTCTTTTTCCTAAATACAATTTACTGTTTCCATCTTCGATCGGCCAAATAAAATTACTAAGTATAATTTACGGTTTTTTTTTTTTATATGAGAAAGAGGCAATCGAGCAGGCGGGTCACCTGATGGAAAGCAATCACCGCCGCCCATGCGGGTGTCCAAAACCAGAGGAGTCGCAGATGCGTTGCCGACCTTTAAGAAAGGAATAGGGTTAGGGGAAGGAATAGGAATTGTGAGGAGGGGTGGGAGGGGAAGGGGCCTCCGGAACTCTCACTGGCCGGACGAAACACAACAGCACCAAGTGCCATTATTTCACGCCGGATATTCGTGAGAGGGTGGTATTACGCCGGGCGAGCCGGCCCAATGCGTGCTGCAACGCAGCGTGGCTCTACCACTCTCGGATATTCGTGAGAGGGTGGTATTACGCCGGGCGAGCCGGCCCAATGCGTGCTGCAACGCAGCGTGGCTCTACCACTCTAAACTCTTACATGATAACCCTTTTCTACGTTTCTTTATCCCGACATAAAATATTTAAATATATTCCGATTATTTTTATCCTTTTAAATTCTGTCAACAACGGTTACACCCACGCATTACCGTGACATGACCTTCTCTCCCACTTAATCATTGGCCAAAACATCTCAAGTAGCCGTATAATCCAGCGGGCGGCGCGCAATAAATCGTTATATTATCTCGATCGCGGCGCGAACATAAAACACGAATAAACGTTAGCGGTGGCGGGCTATCGCCGCCATCGCGAGATATTTACGCGCTTAGCCGGCTGTCGATTACTATCGACACTCGTTCGTTGCTTGTCGACTCTAGTTCCAGGTGGGAGGCATACCGAACGCAATATATTTACACACTAATAATCAAAAAGATGTAAAGTGTGTAAAGTTTCTAAGTTTGGATATAGGAGGGAATCTCTGGATGGTACGCATCTGATTTCAAAAATTCTTTTCCCATTTTTAGTGAACTTTCAGGATGGACATAAGTCGTATATTATACTGCATGATATAAGCGAAACCATCACGGAGTACGAGCGAACGAAGAAAAATGTTTTATAAGTTACTAGTGGCCGGTCTGCGACTTCGTCCGCGACTCCGCGTGGATGGACATGGATACTCCGTAAACCGTGACGAGTTTCCAAATGAAAATCTTTCAGAAAAACCTTGTCCTGACAACAAACACAACAAAAAATAATTATCTAAGTAGGTGTAGCCGTTACACTAAGGGATACCTTCATTTGAATTTTACCTAGTACTATAAGGTCATAGATGAAGGCACTACACTACTAGATGTAACCTGTTTGTGTAATAAATGTCTACCTATAATAATAATAAATAATAAAACCATTTATTTCCGATAACTTAATCCATATCGGTTAGTAGTACAATACATAAAAGGTAGTAATCTAATTAATTAATTAGATTATTAACAACCTTCCTATAGACTACTAATTGACAACAATTATTTGCTAAATGTGAGTTACTCCTAAATATGTTTAGGAACTCGCTAATTTAACTGTTTACTGTCGTTGGAATACTCGTATAACTGATGCTAGCATTGTTGTTATGTCGATTAACCGCTAACCAAATTAAGCACAATAATATTACCCTCCGCTGAGAACACACTGAACCTTTGAGTCTAAGCTAGCTAAGTGGTTTTTTCTATTATATCACTACATTGGTGGTGCAATGGTGTTGCAAACGTCTAAATGCTACAGTATCCTAAGGATATAAAAAACACAGATAGAACACCAAAATAACGAAGCCTGCTGCTGCAAAACAACATATTACTATTATCCTCGACAAAAAATATCTATATTCTGATACACTTTTAACTTTCGCGTTCCATTAAAGACAAATATTTGAACAGAGTTTAACGAAGAACTACTTAGCATAGGCATCTTACGCATACCTTTTACGAGTGTACCCAACGTATTGCCCAAAATATATTTTATTGTTGTCAATAGTCAATAGTCAAAATATATTTATTCAATAAACTCAATTAATAAGTACTTTGAATCATCCAAATCTTTTTTAACCTACCACCCATTCAGGACATCATTTTTTAACTGTGGCAAAGAACGGGCGCAAGAAACCAGAGCGCACAGAAGCAACGACATTTACATAAAATATATGTATTATATTATGTCGTTACCAGGTCACAAAATACAAAATATGAATTTGAATGTAAATAGTTTAATTAAATATGGTGCTCTAAATAAATTAATTATAGACAATTAGAAATAGCTGTTGGAATACTTGGAGCATTTCAGACCCAAGCTGTTTTGTCTTCTGTATAATCTGACACTATATATATAATAAGCTTTTTTATAAAGCTTTTCTTTGATTTTCATTTTAAATTTATCAAGATTTAATTTCTGAATATCATTTGGTACTTTGTCGTATAATCGTACACACAGACCCTTAAAAGAATTATTTATTTAATGGAGCCTAGTATAAGGTACTGCTAATTTGTTCTTACGTCTAGTGTTTAATTTGTGAATATCATTGTTTTTTGAAAACATTTCAATATTTTTATGAACATACATCAGATTTTCATAAATGTATTGTGATGAAACTGTCATTATACTTATATCCTTAAATCTCTCTCTGAGAGAGTCACCAGCCTTTAGGTTATGTATTGCTCGAATAGCCCTCTTCTGCAGCACAAAGATAAATTGAATGTCGGCAGCATTTCCCCACAGTAAAATGCCGTACGACATTACACTATGAAAGTAACTGAAATAAACTAATCTAGCTGTATCAACGTCAGTTAACTGACGGATCTTCATTACTGCATAAGCTGCAGAGCTAAGTCTATTCGACAATTTAGCTATATGTAGGCCCCACTGAAGCTTGGCATCCAACGTGATGCCTAGAAACACAGTGGTGTCCACAGGATTCACATTCTTTTCTTTAATTTGAACACTAGTTATTACCTGCTTAACATTAGGCAATACAAATCTTACGCATTTGGTTTTTCTCTTGTTTAATAGCAATTTATTAATACTAAACCAGTGAAAAATCTTTGAGACCGCATTATTCACATCGTCATAATTTGGGTGTCGTCGTTTCACTTTGAACAAAGGTGAAGTATCATCAGCAAACAATACTATCTCATGACTGTCTTTTACAAAATAAGGTAAGTCATTAATATAAACCAAAAACCAGAATGGACCAAGTATTGAACCCTGCGGAACTCCCATTTTAACCACTGATCCCGGAGATCTTTTACCGTTAATGTCGACCTTTTGAATCCTGTTACTCAAGTATGAGATTAGAAGGCTCAAAGAAACATCCCTAATTCCATAGTGGTTAAGCTTCCTGACCACAGTTTCATGTAAAACACAATCGACCGAATTGACGACCTCCTTGGTCGAGTGGTTTGTACACCGGTTTTCATGGTGTCGCCATCTCTGAGGTCCCGGGTTCGATCCCCGGTCGGGTCAAAATAGAAAAAGATTGTTTTCTAAATTGTCTCGGGTCTGGGTGTTTTCTATGTATAACAAGTATGTATTTAAGTATGTTTATTCGTTGTCTAGTAACCATTTCACGAGTTTCTTAAAAAAAAAAAAAAACAAAAGCCTTGGATAAATCACAAAATACCCCTAGGGCATCCTGTGATTCCTCCCAGGTATCAAATATTTGGATTAAAAGCTCAACACCGGCGTCAGTTGTAGAGCGACCTCTAGTAAAACTATACTGTTTACAAAGTAAAAGTTTATTTCTATAAAAATGAATTTGAATTTGGTCTAGCTTCAACTTTTCAAAAATTTTACTAAATGTGGGTAACACAGAAATAGGTCTAAAATTAGAGGGGTCATAAGTGCTACCTGATTTAAATAATGGAATTATTTTACTATATTTCATGAGGTCAGGAAAAACACCACAGTCAATGCATTCATTAAATATGCAAGCTAAAACTGGAGCTATTGTCACAATTACACATTTAGCGACGTCCACGGAATTACCCCACAGATCAGCAGTTTTCTTTTTATTGAGAGTGTTAAATGTTTTTATTATATCTATAACACAAATTTTTTGAAAGTTGAAATTACTTTCACAATCTTTAACATTCTCCTTCAAAACAGATTCAGCTACAGTGGGGAAAGAAATCAAGGCTTTTGTAGTTGAAACTGGAATGTCAGTAAAAAACCTCTCGAATGCTGCAGCAACCTCAGCATCAGAAGTCAAGGTTTTATTATCACAATTTAAATTGTACTCATTATTACGACTTTTGACCTTTCCTGTTTCACTATTTATAATATTCCATGTCATTTTTATTTTGTCATTACTATTCTTAATCTTAGAACTCAGATAGTTTGCCTTGGCTAATCGGCATACTCTTTTGAACAACTTTGAATAATTTTTAACATATAATTTGAACTCATCGCTGGTGTTATAGTTGCGTTCACCATAAAGTTCATAAAGGCGTTTCCTACTTTTGTAAATACCAATTGTAGCCCATTCATTAAAAGTTACAGTACCACTTACCGAGATCTTTTTTGGAACAAAAGTTTTATTAAATTCTGAACAATTTATGTTAAAAAAATCATTATAAAAGACATTAGGGTTGTCATTGTATTCTAAATAATTTAATTTTGTATCTAGACTGCTTTTAACCCTTTACTTGATAGTGTGCATTCTTATGCACATTGCACTTCTAAAAAATCTACGTACAAACCTATTGCATTAAACATGTATTTTTTTGGATATAATGCTAGGCAATATTCCCCATTAATGTTATAAAATTATTGTCTGATGACTGGCAACGCCAAGTTGACAGTAGAACGCAAGATGGGGGACTGCGCGCGTGCGTGTACGCATAACAAGGTAAAAAAAATGTTTTAATATTATTCTGACGACAAATCAACTGTTGAATGATTGTAATGTATAAGTTACAATACAAACTGTAATTTACAACATTTAATTGAGCTCTGAATACATTGTGAGAATATGTAAAACACCGTTTTTTATGTATGTATCTTTAAATGCACATAGCCAGAATAAGGGTATTGTTTCGTATATTATATTTCTCTTTAAATTATGTGTAAGCATGCAAGTTATGTGTCATTACAGAATATAATTAATTGACTAATATGTGCTTTTTTTAGATGTCACAAACAAAATTGCAACAAAAAAATAGAACCCGTTGCACTTGTACCGAAGTCTGCAGATGAGTTAGATAACAACATTCTTCACAGACACTCCCTTAGTAGTTCACCGTCTCCACTCTTACCATTTTCACTTAAAAATCTACATAATTATTAAGCGAATATGAGAATAAAGTTGTTGAAGTGATAAATACTGCTTCGCCTTTACAACCATTTCCACAAGCAGCCCCAAGAAGTACTGGTTTTTGTTCTCCGTCGATTCTTTCACCATATGCACCATTTTCACCACAACGCATTTTGCCAATATCTCCAATAGCTAGTACATCGAAAGTATCGAGACTTATATCAGCTACTATCAGCACCAGATACTATATGGTACGACCAAACTGGTCATATTCAAACATTTACATCCAAAGGAAGGGGAAAACTTTGCACCAAAGGGCAGACCAAGTTTTATTGTAACAAATGTAAAATAAGGCTATGTTTGGTAAAGGATCGCAATTGTTACCTGACATACCATACCAAGTAAAGACTCTACATTTTAGCTTTTAGGTTTTTTTATTAACTGATCTCTATTGATTTATATATTTTCAGATGTAAGTAGACTACAGGAAGGCTGTTTGTTTGATTATTATATTTGAAACAGAATAATCATAGAGCTCTTTTGTACATTTTCAGAAGACTTGATTATTCATGTTTTTTATATATGGTTTTGACTGATTTTATGAAGAAGTTTCATGTATTTTATTTAATTCTTCATTATCTAATAACTATTTTAAAACTCTATGTTTATGGCAGTGTTTCTCCTGGGATACACTCACATTGAAATGTTGATTGTATTTGATTTGGCAGTGTATATTTAAAGATACATTGAATTACACAAAATATAAAATACGCAGATTTTTTAAATTATTTTTCCCACACCTCTTGGACCCCAAAGAACCCTAAAATTAAGATAAAACATATATTTTGTAAAAAATAAAATTCCTGCCAAGTTAAGGGTTAAAGCGTACCAGCCGACCTGCAGTTTTTGGCACAACAGTGATATTCTTTTTCATCACTTGCTTACACTGGTGTGGAAAGCTAACCATTTGGCCTCAATGATCAGAGTCCAGGTTATTAATAATTTGCTTACCCAGTGGTATTACATTTGTATATATGTTATCAATACAGGTGGCCGAAGTGGCAGTTATTCTTGTCGGCTCCAAAAATAAATGATTCAAGTTGTATGATAGAAATAGGTATTTAATTTTAGCTGAAATTGTGGAATTTTCTAACAAATTAATATTAAAATCACCGCAAACAATTATTGTTTTACCTACATTGCGGACTTTATGTAATGCCTCATCCATAACTTTTTCGAAAAAATCATATGACGCTGAAGGAGGTCTGTATACACTTAATACAACAAACTGCTCCAACTCCACACAAGCTATTTCTATTGTTCGCTCAACCGAGACGCTCACTATGTCTTTGCGTTCCTTTAATTTAAACTTTTTACTAACAATAATTAAGGAGCTACCATGTATTGCATTTCCTCTACTGAACGAACTTCCTACCAAATGATTCTTAAAATTGAACATGAACTGATGGTCTTTAAGCCAGTGTTCTGTTATGCAAAGAATATCAATTTTATTACAGTTCAAGAACAATTCAATCTCTAAATCTTTGCCCATTATTCCTTGGATGTTCTAATGGACAATGTTTAAAGTTTGTACATTTTTAAAATTTAATGATTGACATGGGCTTTTGCTAAAGCTATTTTTACATTCATTTAATTTCATTTTATTAACAAACATTTCGCAAGAGTGTTCCTCTTTTGTCTTATAATTTAATTTAAATAAATAATTGGAATGTCAGTAGAAACACTACTGACGTCTATGTCAAATATACATTGCTCAATAGAAGCAACTTGTTTAGCCAAGGTTTTGGCTGACGTTTGAATACAATAGGATAGCGATAAAGCTATTTGTCGCTTAAAATAATTTGGCAGATAATAACTATCTCTTGTCAATTAAAAATTACTAACATAATTGTTAGTGTCAATTAAATGCATTATGTCATTTTTGCAAAATAAATGTAATGTCAGGTTAAGCTTATATCTAATATAATTTTCCTCCTGTGGCATACTACTACAATAGGGTAATGTGAACAATATAATTTTCTTTACAATTAACTTATCCAAACATTCTAAACATTTTATAAGGCTTGTTTTGTTCAGATTACCTCTATTACCAACAAATATAAATAAGGTGCTATTGGGGTTATATTTATGTTCTACAGCTTTTTTCAAAATATGTTGATAAGAAGCACCTGGTATACAATAATTGATAACTGAATGTCCCAAGTCGAATAACAACTGACCCATGTTTTTACCAAATTCATCACTAAATATTACTTTTTTACAATTATCACTATAACAATCTGTCCTACATGGAATCTGGTTGGTTGGTATGAGTTGTGGTACATTTTTAATTGTGCACTGACTAAGGGAACTTTTGTAAGAAACATTAATCAATTCGACAGAGGAAGAATCACATGGGATTGATGAAAGGCTAGGTAACTGTTTACATTTACAAGTACGGTTACTTGTGAGTGAATCAAACCCTTCATTGTTACCGTTACACAGGACTACCAGTTCATCAATGGCCAACATATAAATAGGAGAGACAAAATAAAACCACTTCATCTCAGAGACCCGTTGTGGTCACTTAGACCTCTCAGTACACCCCGCGCCTTAAGTCCCCGGTGTCGAATTACAGGCGTCTATTAGTTTAAGAGTTTCTGTGAGAATTAACACCGATACCATCACACGTTACGTATGGCCATTCGTGCATCGGTAGCGCTAGTTTACGACTGTATATGGAATTAGATGGAAACTGTTACCAAATAAACACTGTTTTGTAGCTGGGTTAGAACGACAACAGTTTAGTGAGTATTATTTATTTTAATTTAAATATTAGAGAGAGAGAGAGAGAGAGTGAGAGGGAGATAGTTAAGCCGTTAGTACCGGTTGTGTTTTAAGATAGCGCAATGCAAACTTGTTTTCTATTCTTTAACACAAAAAAAAGCTCGAGGAGTTCGATGGTGCAGCGGCTAATGCCTTCTGTTTACGGTCTTGACAGCTAAGCAACTATCGCAATGACGGGTTACTGGATGGGGATGGGTGGGTAGCTACCAACCCGCATTGGGTCAGCGTGGTGGGTTATTATGGCTAGTGCCCAGCAGTGGGGAATTTATAGACTCTATGATGGAATGAAAAATAAATCTAAAATCAATAAAATAAATAATACATAAGACATGCTCATTTATAATTTCATATTCATATTTTCAATGGTATTTCTCATGTCTGCCATATGCCTCTAAGCTTGAACAACAACACAATAAATTAAACCAGTATGCTATTCATTTGGTAATTCGTGTACTAAAAGAACTACGCCGTTGAAATAGCATTAATACAATCGTAAGTATTCATCACGGATGCTTCGGAAGATTGTCATCACCTGCCTCGTGAGAATGAAAAAAAAACATTTTATAAATAAGCCAATTCCGATGCAGCGTAAGACGCCATATTATTCCAAATCGGTTTACAAGACAATTGTAATAAATTAACGCAGAAAAAATGCGTCCATCAAACAATTCATAAAGAATTAAAATGTCCACCGTTGAAATAACCGGACAATCGTCTCGAAATTAAATAGAACACCATCTATAAGAACATTTTATTAATGGTCTCTCTTCACGAGCAAAACACTGTTCGGTTCACTAACAAATTGACTGACTACACTGAACAACGTATTGCCAACTCATTTTGAACCTTACTTACAAAGCTTTAGGCTGTCATCTATCTTTATCATCGGTAAATTCAATCGGTCTGCACATGTATCGCCACATATTTCTAATAGCAGCTTTAAAACTTTTATCATCTGAAACATCGCTTTTATATTCATAACGATAAAGTGGGATTTCCATGAGAAGGCAGAAAAGTTAAAGTGGTTGACAAACTAAAGGGAAGTAAGCACGTCGTCGGTGTAAAGGCTGGATATGAGAACATAAAAATTCTCCGAGTGCTGACAGCGAATAGCTCGTTACATTTGTCAAGTGTCAGCAACGCGGCCACAATTTAAATGATAATTATAACGTAGCCGCAGCACTGTAACATATGACGGACTTTTTATGGAGCTACTGGTTTTCGGATCTAGTACTTTAGATTTTGTTTTTCTTTTACGGCGGAAAGTGTGCATTGGCAAAGAAAATAATAATTGAACACATTTGCTATTACGAGTACCTATGTATAATCTAGGTAAGTATGGTGTTTCTAGTTAAAACAAATAATTTTCCATATCCAGAATCGCATTGAACTTTTATAGTTTATTAAACAATGCAAAAAACATAACAACTAACCGTGTCGCATCGCGGTGAAATAATACTACCATCCCCTCTCTTCAATTGGGTGTCGTAAAGGCGTAAATACTGCACATACATCCAACAGCATAGAGCGGCGATGGGCTCACCACCTGTCACGCTGAGCACATGTGCAGTAGCTATTTGGTAATAATCACGACTATTATCCCCGAAGGATTAGTCAGAGACCAGGCAATGAGGTCCGCAAAGGCAGTGCTCTGCCATAGTCCACTTTTCACCAAATAATGTCTATAATAAAAAAAAATAAAAAAAAAAACTTTTCTACATTCACACCAATTATCTAGCCCAAGAGAAGCTTCGTTATGAAACTCGTTAAATGGTTACTAGACAACGGATAAACATACTTAAAATACCTACTTAAATACATACTTATTATACATAGTAACACTCAGACCCGAAACAATTTAGAAAAACAATAATTTCTAAATTGACCCAACCGTGTACAAACCACTCGACCAAGGAGGTCGTCAATAATACATTGTAACCTTTACTATCCCTACTAAAATTATTTATTATTACGTTGTTTAAGCTACGTTAAAAAAAAATATAGTAGCTTTTTATATTTTTTTACAGAGTAGGAATTAACATTATTTCTATGCCAAACTATAAGTAGTTGTTGAAAATATAACATATTTGTTAATAGTTATAATATTATTAAAATATTACATAACATAATAGGCAACGTTCATATTATTCAACACTACCATTCTACAGAAGGCATCATTTAAATGCCTTAATCTCAGCAGATTTCGTAGGATGGCAATCGACAAACGTCAATATTATTTATTATAATAACATGTCCTCATGAATCGTAGATAGATTATTTGGATAATTTCCTTAATATGTTCAAAATTACAACATTATTAAACATAATCAAATGATAATTTTAGCATTAACATTATTTTGTAGTTTCTTAAAATAAAATTAAGGCTTGATAAACAATTATATATCATATTAGTAATAATAAATTGTAGCCCACAGTTGGATGGCATCTTTTATATGTGTTTCATTTTAATTTTCTTTTTGTCATAATTTGTATGGCAAGTTTCTGATAAAAAATAATTAAGTAGGTTTAACTATGATTTCAATTTGTTTTTATTTTAACTAACATATTACTTACTTTGTTTAGCTAAGTCCGTATTCTATTTTTTGCTCATTGATAATTTAATTTTGTTTAAAACTACGATCTTTTTTCTGTCGTATTTGATTATAATGTAATATGAATGCTCATGAGCGTTTGTGTAATAAGTAATTTTAGTCGCCCCATGCATTCTTTAATAAAACAGTGTTACTTCGGTTAGCGAATAGAAACGACAAACTCTTCTGATGCTATCTTTAGAATGTAAGCTGGAAGAATCCGCTATCACAGCATCGATTGGACGCAACATTCAAGAACTATCTGTCTGTAGATATCTAATAAAATAAATATAACGTCTTATCTTTAAATTGTTAGGCTGAATAACAACAATTCTTGGACTATCGGCAGACATTTTTGTATGAAATTTATGTTTTATTTTGGTTTGAAAACAAGTAAATAAGGTTCGAAACGTCAGGATTTCATAAATAATCGGAAAATAATAATTAAACATGAAATTATCCGTAATAAGTGTTCCATTCGTGTAAATACTTAATTAAAACTGGTTTGCTAAATAGTATTGAATTACGAATTCGACGATTGATGATAAGCCTTACTATTTTTAAGAATCAACTTCCTGTACGGATCTGAGTAGGGTTGTTATTGTGTGACGTCACAAATATTAAAAATGAGGTAGGAAATCCCAAAAAGGCAAAAAGAACGCGTTTAGCACGTCTTGGTAAAAGTTGTTCATATTATATCGTAAGTACTCCGTTTTCCAAACAACCTGTATAGGCCACGTCAACTGCTTTCCATCAGGCGGGCCCTTCGCTAGCTTGCCACCTGTACTTATAAGGTATAAAAAATGTACAATTGCCAGCATACCATTTTGGCAGTTACTCTAATTGCAAGTAGGGCTTTAATTGCGTACATTAGTACATTCCTTACAAGCGTTCCGCCATGTTATTTTTTAAGTTTCATACATTTTTATACATACACCTTGGTAGCTGAGTGGTAAAGCGCTCGGCAATAAAGGCCGGAGGTCCTGGCTTCCATTCCCAGGTCAGACAAAGTGTTGCGGAAATTCCGATGCCCGAATCTGGTAAGCGTATGGTGGCTGATTAATGCGTGGTGGGGTTTTACACCATTTCCCCGTGTGGGAAAGCCCGATCCCAGCAGTGAGACGTTTATAGGCCGATGACAATGGCGGCATCCAAGACATCAAAACATAATTTGAATGCTAATCGCATCGCTCGCGTCCCTACTAGGTGTGTGCGAATTTCGCCTGGGCCGGCCGCAGCCCATACCCCCCGTAATTGGTATTGGCGGCGGCGACATATCAATTAAAATAGCGGCCCCGGTGCGGCCCCGGTGCGGCCACGGGCTGGAGGTATTACTGCGGGAGCCGTGATGCATGGAGGCGGTATCGCATGAGCAGACGTCAATAGGTATTTTGTCGAAATGAAACACTTTTTTTGGATCTAACTCGCGTTTATTTGTACTTTTTATGGATTTGATTTGAGTAGAGAGTTAGATCCGAAAAAAGTGTTTCATTTCAATGTGTGGTGCTCGCGTAAACTTTAGAAAACAATAATAGGTATTTTGTCATATTTGTATTGTAAGAGGATGAAGGTTTATTTTTTTGTAAATATATAATAATATGCATTTATTTGCACATACTATACACGTTCAAGTGCAATCAATCATGCAACACATTACAATACAAGTAGCAGCATAATATTTAAACGTATACTTTTACATTTACATTACAACTTTATAAAATTGACGAAGGATGAATTTTAAACAGATGCAAACGCTAGATTATTCGGTGCTGCCATATAATATAAATATGCACCTACATAAGACCAGGCAGTACAAACTACTACCTAAACTTGGGTTAACCCGTATCTCAGGCAGCAGCTCCTCCTCCCCTAGTGTACAATTTAAGTACGTACTAGATGCATAGCAATTAGCAATGTAGAATCAATTAATTGTACTAAATACAATTATTACCTACACAAGCAAGTCACTTAAACAAAAGTAAAATTTATTAAAGAAGCTAATTATGACTTAAGAATAACTACATTAACAGTTTACCGATTAACAAATTACATGTTAAGTTACCGAGTTTAATGGTGGAACTATTTTCTAATGCGTAACTAAAATGAAATAAAACTCTCGAAAACAGCAATACTCTTATTATAACAATCTACTTAGCCCTACGGTACACCTTGGGTTCGGATGAATTCTTAGAACCCATTCACTAAGCACATTACCAACCAAAACCATATTCCCATCATTATTTAATTTTGTATTTCTATTTTTATGATTTATTGATTAATGGTCCGTAGTACATTTTCAGTTTCGTTATAGGTTTAGGTTTTTGGCATGAGCCACGAAGAAATTCTACGTTTACACTCATTACTGCACAGTGGGAAAATATCTAGGTCTTTATTAACCTGGTTATATAGATTAGGACCCAAAAACCCTAAAAACCTTTGTAAAAATTTATGCGAGGAGAAACTCTTTTTGCATACCTGCCAATGTCTACGACTTTGTTGCATAGCTGACTGGCTATGGGTCAATGAAAGAATCGTTGTGACGGAGTGTTGCTTTAAAATTGTTTTAAGAACAAATAGTTTTCTAACTGAGAGTACTTCACAGTATTGGTATAATTCATGGGTTGGAAACAATCTGGGTTTAAAGGTACACACTTTTAAAACCATCCTCTGAGCTCTTTCCAAAGGCAACAGCGTAGTCTTTGGACAGCCTCCCCAACAAGTGATACAATATAGTATCAGTGATTGACAAAGAACGTAGTAAACAGACTTAATGACCTTGGAGTCCGCCACGTGCCGCAAATTTTTAAAGATGTAGGTCAATTTACGTATTTTTTTAGTCAGATTATTTATATGAGTGCCAAAGGACAATGTTGAATCCAAATTTATTCCTAGATACCTGATGTTATCGACGCATTCCAAATGAGGGCAAGAACAATCTTCTATTTGTCTGTTGCATTTATGCACCTTTATACCAAAGGTTGTAAAACTTTTACGAAAAGAAAAGCGCATGTATTTGGTCTTGTCTACATTCAGTGTGAGCATGTTCTTAGTTAACCAACAGTTCCCTTTATTAAAGCCCTCCTGAGCACTTGCATAGACTTCCTCCCACGAATCAATTATCATTTTCAGCCTATACGCGTCCCTCTGCTGGGCTTAGGTCTTCACACACATGAAGATCGTGCAAGATTGTGTGGTGGTTTTCCACCACGCCGCACTGGCCTAATGCGGTTTGTTGGGTTTAGCGACTCTGATCTTACTACAGCAACCAGGACTAGTGATGTACAAGACTCGAGCTCTCCGAGACCTTTTACTTTTACAAAGCTCGCGATGACTCCGAGTTTACGTGAGCCTCGGAGCGTGACATTAGAGCTCGAGTCTTCTTCTGCGCTCGAGTCTTTTTCTGCGCTCGAGCCTTTTGCTGAGCTCGAGTCTTTCTTTGATTTCTAGTCTTTTGTTGTGATGAGTTATTCGATGTTTCAAGGTTAGCATTTTAAGACAAAACAATGATAAGTGTGCTTAAAAAGCAATTATTGTTAATTTAAACATTAATAACACTGATTCAAATTGTAAATGAGAAATAAAATATGATTGATTAAAATAGTAGTAAATTATAATTCACCTGAAATCTTGCCTCAAGCCTTTGTTGAGGGTGAAGCTTCAAGTATTTTTTTAGAACTCAAGTTATTCTTGAAAGCTCGAGTTCATTTTAAGACTCGAGCTCTTTCAAAGGCTTGAGTTGTTACTCAGAGAGCTCGCGCTCAATTAGACTCGGGACTCCGAGCCTATCGAGCTCCCAGAGCCCTGTAAATCTGACTCGAGTCTCCAAAATTAGAACTCAAACACTCGAGGCTTGTACATCACTAACCAGGACCAGCGGGCCCAGCGGCTTTACGCGTCTTCCGGAGCACGGAGGAGGAGGATACCCGGTATTCCGAAAGTTGCTCAACTGGTAAAATCAAAAGGTCAAACCTAACCGAACTCCTTGGCCGCTGCGCCAACGAGTTCCTGTCCAATTAGGTAACGTTTTTAACATCTCATACATATTATGAGAAGGGGTCATCCAGGCAATGGGGACCACAAAAGCAGTCCACTGTCACAGTCCACGTTTCACTAAACAACTACTGCACATGTGCTCAGCGTGACAAGTGGTGAGCCCATCGCCGCTCTATGCTGTTGGATGTATGTGCGGTACATGCTCTCATCCCTAACTGATTGCTCCGCCATTATCTATAACACGTCCTCCCAATTTGTGGCTCCGGTACAACTAATATGTCCGGTATTCACCATTTAGGTACCCTTTGCATTTATAAATATTCTAGCGATAAAGCCTTTAGCTCGCAATGGCTTGAAACGTTCTGAATGATAATTCCTTAGTTCCAGGCAAGGAATACTGTAGCGGCTTGAAGGGCTAGGTTCAAGAAAATAAATATATTGGCTTCTTTATACGGTTTATTGTAATAGAGATATCGTGAGAATATTTCAAATAGAATGTTGTTGAACGTTTTTTATGTAAAACTTAAACCGTACTTTTTTATTTTATATTCCCTATTGTCTGTTATAAAATTATTTTTAAAGTTTTACCTTTGTTTAACCTTTAATATATTTTATAACACATTTGCTCGTAAAGTGTCTCCTATTACACCGATTTCAGCATCGTAATGTAGCTTATTACACACAAGTGCGGTAATGCAAAATTAGTAATAACACACTAGTGCGGTAATGTAAAATTAGTAATAATTTGAATCTATGGACAACACAGATCACGCCCACACAGTCCACGCTTCAGCAAGAAACAACTGCACAGTCTACACAAGTGCTTAGATGGTGAGCCTTTAGCCCGTTAGTCGCTTTTACGACACCCAAGAGAAACTATTACTATTTTGAAGAGCCCATCACCGCTCTATGCTGTTAGATGTATGTGTAGTTTTTATTCCGTTAGTCGCCTTTTACGATACCGAAGAGAAAAGAGGAGTTGGTAGTATTATTTTGATGAGCCCATCGCCGTTTTATGATGTTAAATGTATGTGCAGTCTTTAGTCCGTTAGTCGCCTTTTACGACACCGAGGGGAAGAAAGGGGTTGGTAGTATTATTTTGATGAGCCCATCACCGTTCTATGCTGTTGAATGAATGTGCAGTCTTTAGTCCGTTAGTCGCCTTTTACGACACCGAAATAAAGAGAGGGGTTGGTAGTCTTATTTTGATGAGCCCATCGCCGCTCTAAGCTGTAGGATCTATGTGCAGTCTTTAGTTCGTTAGTCGCCATTTACGACACCCAATGGATTGGATGGAAAGACTTCCTACCTTTCACATACCTATATTTTTTCGATTCAAACAGCGGCTTCTTGTTTAATAATTACTTTGAAAGTTTAAAAATAAATTTGTCTAGTTTTAGTAATGAAGAACTAAACTTACATTCTACACCACCGGAAATAATAAGTGAAGCACAAAATGTTATTGACAGCCTATTATCTAAGTCCAAAGAAAAATACATGTTGGCCTTCCAAACATTTATACACTAGAAAAGCAACAAAAACACGCATTCATTTTCAGAAAATGTGTTTTCCTCGCAAATATGTTATAAAACGTCGTATGACATACGTGCGCTTTGATAATTACAGCCTCTGCTTTCTTGTAGCCCTCGCCTACGGCTCGGGCTGGCAATATCGCCTCTGCTGTAATTTTCAACTTACCGCACTTATATCATAATGTACTATTATAACACATTTGCTCGTAAAGAAGCTCTTATTACACCGATTTCAGTATCGTAATGTAATAAGTTTCGCACTAGTGCGGTAATGTAATTTAAAAGTTAGTTATCATTTGAATCTATGGAAAAAATAGGCCTTTAGCCCGTTAGTACCTTTTACGACACATAAGGGAAGAGAGGGGTTGGTAGTATTATTTTGATGAGCCCATCGCCGCTTTTTTGCTGTTGGATGTATGTGCAGTCTTTAGTCCGTTAGTCTCCTTTTACGACACCCAAGGGAAGAGAGGGGTTGGTAGTATTATTTTGATTAGCCCATCGCCGCTCTATGCTGTTGGATGTATGTGCAGTCTTTAGTCCGTTAGTCGCCTTTTACGACACCGAAGGGAAGAGAGGGGTTTGTAGTATTATTTTGATGAGCCCATCGCCGCTTTATGCTGTTGGATGTATGTGCAGTCTTTAGTCCGTTAGTCTCCTTTTACGACACCCAAGGGAAGAGAGGGGTTGGTAGTATTGTTTTGATGAGCCCATTGCCGCTCTATGCTGTTGGATGTATGTGCAGTCTTTAGTCCGTTAGTCGCCTTTTACGACACCGAAGGGAAGAGAGGGGTTTGTAGTATTATTTTGATGAGCCCATCGCCGCTCTATGCTGTTGGATGTATGTGCAATCTTTAGTCCGTTAGTCGCCTTTTCGGATTATTTTTTTCCTCACCAATATGTTATAAAACGTCGTATGGCATACGTGCGCTTTGATAATTACAGCCTCTGCTTTCTTGTAGCCCTCGCCTGCGGCTCGGGCCAGCAATATCGCCTCGGCTGTAATTTTCATCTTACCGCACTTATATCATAATGTACTATTATAACACATTTGCTCGTAAAGAAGCTCTTATTACACCGATTTCAGTATCGTAATGTAATAAGTTTCGCACTAGTGCGGTAATGTAATTTAAAAATTAGTAATCATTTGAATCTATGGACAACATAGGCCTGTAGCCCGTTAGTAGCTTTTACGACACCCAAAGGAAGAGAGGGGTGGGTAGTATTATTTTGATGAGTCCATCGCCGCTCTATGCTGTTGGATGTATGTGCAGTCTTTAGTCCGTTAGTCGCCTTTTACGACACTGAAGGAAAGAGAGAAGTTTGTAGTATTATTTTGATGAGCTTATCGCCGATCTATGCTGTTGGATGTATATGCAGTCTTTAGTCCGTTAGTCGCCTTTTACGACAACCAAGGGAAGAAAGGGGTTGGTAGTATTATTTTGATGAGCCCATCGCCGCTCTATGCTGTTGGATGTATGTGCAATCTTTAGTCCCTTAGTCGCCTTTTACGACTTCCAAGGGAAGAGAGGGGTTGGTAGTATTATTTTGATGAGCCCATCGCCGCTCTATGCTGTTGGATGTATGTGCAGTCTTTAGTCCGTTAGTCGCCTTTTACGACACCCAAGGAAAGAGAGGGGTTGGTATATAGTATTATTTTGATGAGCCCATCGCCGCTCTATGCTGTTGGATGTATGTGCAGTCTTTAGTCCGTTAGTCGCCTTTTACGACACCCAAGGGAAGAGAGGGGTTGGTGGTATTATTTTGATGAGCCCTATGCTGTTGGACAAAGAAAAATATATGTTGGCTTACCAATGATTCATGCACTAGAAAAACAACAAAAAAACGCAGTCATTTTCTAATTTTTTTTTTCCTCACAAATATGTTATAAAACGTCGTATGGCATACGTGCGCTTTGATAATTACAGCCTCTGCTTTCTTGTAGCCCTCGCCTACGGCTCGGGCTAGCAATATCGCCTCGGCTGTAATTTTCATCTTACCGCACTTATATCATAATGTACTATTAGTTTCTACTCCGCCAATGAATATTTGGAAAGATAACATGTTACTATTTAATTATTATTGACATGTTTTATAATTTGACCTAGATACACAATAATTCATAATTTACATTACTTAATTGAATTTTTTATAATTATGACATTTGAATGAATTGAAAATGTATTTATAACACATTTGCTCGTTAAGAAGCTCTTATTACACCGATTTCAGTATCGTAATGTAATAAGTTTCGCACTAGTGCGGTAATGTAATTTAAAAATTAGTAATCATTTGAATCTATGGACAACATAGGCCTTTAGCCCGTTAGTAGCTTTTACGACACCGAAGGGAAGAGAGGGGTTTGTAGTAATATATTGATGAGCCCATCGCCGCCCTATGCTGTTGGCTGTATGTGCAATCTTTAGTCCGTTAGTCGCCTTTTACGAAACCCAAGATAAGAAAGGGGTTGGTAGTATTATTTTGATGAGCCCATCGCCGCTCTATGCTGTAGCATGTATGTGCAGTCTTTAGTCCGTTAGTCGCCTTTTACGACACCGAAGAGAAGGGAGGGGTTGGTAGTATTATTTGGATGAGCCCATCGCCGTTCTATGCTGTTGAATGTATGTGCAGTCTTTAGTCCGTTAGTCGCCTTTTACGAAGCCGAAGGGAAGGGAGGGGTTGGTAGTATTATTTTGATGAGCCCGTCGCCGCTATATGCTGTTGGAGGTATGTGCAGTCTTTAGTCCGTTAGTCGCCTTTTATCTTGGAGTTTAAAAATAAATATGTCTAGTTTTAGTAATGAAGAACTAAATTTACAGTCTACACCACCGGAAATAATAAGTGAAGCACAAAATGTTATTGACTGCCTATTACCATCTAAGTCCAAAGAAAAATACATGTTGGCTTACCAAAGACACTAGAAAAACAACAAAAACACGCAGTCATTTTCAGAAAATGTGTTTTCCTCGCAAATATGTTATAAAACGTTGTATGACATACGTGCGCTTTGATAATTACAGCCTCTGCTTTCTTGTAGCCCTCGCCTACTGCTCGGGCCAGCAATATCGCCTCTGCTGTAATTTTCAACTTACCGCACTAATATCATAATGTACTATAATATAATTTTTAAAGAATTTGAAATTTTTAGGTATAACGACACCAACCATAATGATTAATTTTAAACAAATACTGAACTAATTGTTATTGCGGACACTTGCATGCCTACATACTCGTACATAAGGCAAAATATTGCTGATACTTAAAATTATTTGTTTACACCTCAATGTTATGTTCATGATATTCCGCAAATAAACGATTTATTTATTTACCTATTTATATCTAAACTCGCTCATTTCATTAGGCCAGTATGGTAGGTAACATGACCAAATCTCCCCATATGTCTGTAAGGCCGGCGTTCATAGATGGGTAGTGATGATAAAGATATACCACAGTATAATAGAAGTCATAAAGTCCATTTCCCCAGGGGTAGGCAGACCTTCCATTGTAGATGTTTCCACGTAATGTAGGACAGCAGACGTACACTACACATGGTGTTCCTCACTTCATACAGTTTCCCCTTGCCTCATCGGCGTGTTCACTAACCTGTCGTTATTTATCTGTAGTACATCATAATACATATACCGCAACCACAGTTACCTATAAATATGTAAAGTTATTGGTAGCTTCACCAGGTATATAAATTTACATCTTGTAACTAATACTCGACCATTTAGATGCATATTTATTTGCCTTTGAAAGTAAACACAAACCGTCATTAGGTTATTTCTTAATTAATACTTTACCTTAATTGTTTGAAGAATAATTACTCATTTTGAATTACGTTCGGATAGTGTCATGATATATTTTTTCTTAGTTTTAAGATGACGTTACGCATGATGCAACAAATAAAACAAAGTGAATGTATAATAAAGACTAGGTTTTAAGTGAGGCAAGATTATTTTAAGAGTGTTTTTTGCAGTTTCAAATGAAACTTTAATAAAAAGTCAACATTAAGTATATTTTTTGTTTTTTTTGGGCTTAACAAAATAGTTTTAAGTACATAACATCTCAAATCAAAAAGGTTTAAGATTGCACATACATCCAACATCATCCGGGCGGCAATGGGCTCACCACCACCTATCAAGATAAGTGCCCACATGTGCAGTTGTGAAAAAGTAATTTGATGAAACGTGGACTATGGCAGAGGACTGATTTTGCAGTCCTCTTGTCTAGTCTCTGATTAACCCTTCGGGGTTAGGTAATAGTCGTGAGTGAATATACGTTTATATAATAAGCCTATTCAAATAAAAGAAGCTCGTCTTGCTATCAACGTCAATCTAAGCAATATTCAGAAGACGCATTCACAGAAACATAGTGGAATCTTTTTTTTATATTATGTTACATGAGGTTTAGACTTAAACTTTTCAGAAATTCCAACAGTTAAAACATACACATGAAAAAACAGTTATTCCGAAAACCTACCGGCGCAACACACACGGCTGTACCCAGTATTCCTATTCCAACGTCGTCCATCAAAACTGCCATAAACGCCCAGCGTATCACCCGAGCGGGCGTAAATCAGCGACAGTAAATTCAATTTTATTCGACAATTAAACCGGTGCTTTCTAGACGCCCGTAAATAAGCGTAAATACTCGTAAATGCGTATTATCGTTAAAATGTCAGCTCGGCAGTAAATCTCGCGGAATGGCACCGCGTCTGTCTCATTCGACAAAGAGTATGCATCAGAAAGCTCAAGCGGTGTGACGCGATGGGCAGAACTTCGGCACCGAACGAATCAAGATTGATAACCTAATTAATGTTCGGAAAATATATGTAAGCTTACTAAAATTATTAGGCTTACTAAATTCTGAATTCATACTAGTTAAAAAGTAACTTCATACACCCGTATAAAAAAAGATATCTTATCCGCTCTTCCACTCAGAAGGAGCTTGTGCGCGGTGTATCAATGAGCATATTTCCCATTTTACTGTGTTAAAAATAACATACATTGTAAAAGTAGAAGTAAAATATTAAAGAAGAGTAAATAATTAGAAACCAGATTTAGTTCCTAACGAAAAAGTTCAGACTATTTTAAGTTTACCATATTATAATTATCAACGACAACTTTATTAAAACAGTATTTGTCGCTTCTGTTGAATTTCTCCTCATAATCTCGGCCAGTAGGGTGTTTCTAATGTTTTAAAATGCAGAAACTAGCTGCGCCAGAAACATCGTGTCTGTGACGATGGCGACTTTTTGTCGCGCGACATCGAGCACAATGTTCTACTGCATAAAGCCATTCGATTTATGCGCGCACGACATTAAAACTTGCAGGGCTGTCAGCAGTTTTATTATTTATTCTATATTCACTATTCTACTTATTTGAATTTGTTGTGAATGTTGTGTCACCTACAAAGGGGTTTAATTCAGACTTGTAGGTATTACTTTTTGTCCTTATAATAATTACATAAATTCTGTTTGTGGATCACGGCATACGGCTACGTTTTGCCTGATGGAAAGAAAAGACCGTGGGCGCTTGCATCCCGAAGGATATTAAGCAAGTTTTTATGTCCTGTAATTATCACACATCAATTACAAAACAACGTTCCTTGATCGCAGAAATAGATATTAGATAAGTCATCTAGTTGAATTCTGGGCAAAATCCAACAGTCTATAAAAAATACTGCTTTGAAATTGAATAAAGTTCTTGATTTACGGCAACTCAATTATGATTGTTTATCTTTAAGAGTGTAGTTGGATCCAGTGCCGCTTATACGGTCATTGGTCAGTTTAACGGCGTCGTAAATGCAATAGGTAATTGTTGACGTGTCAGTGCTGTTCAGCTGTCACGCTGCAGCACCGTTTGTGCAGCCAAATGGCTGGTGTAATTATTTGACACGCTTGCTTTGAGTTTTTTAATTTAAATAAGGTTACGTGTATTATATCAACTAATAGTTTCACTCGAGTCCTTGATAACACATGTTATACTGTTGTGAGACTCCATTTTTTATTCAATCTACCGTACAATACTCCTACCACAGAACAGAAGAAGTGGTACCCTCACTGTCGTAAGTAAGTTAATTAAGATATACCTAATAATAACAATAATATCAAAACCCCGATTAGTATAGGTTAAGGGTTATATTCCCAGCTGCCCTATCGGCTAAAAAATTTGTATATGGACATGGGCTTCATTTGACATTTGAAGCCCAAAATATGCCCATATAAGGACCAAATATGGGCTTCAAATGTCTAATGAAGCCCATGTCCATTTCCATATTTTTTAGCCGATAGACCCGCTGGTCGGGCAAAGTGTGTTTGTGATCACTGATCTGATCACCCACCGGCATTTAGCTAGAGTATTGGTAAAGCTTATACCACAGAATAAATAATACCCATAAAACGTAGCGAAGACTTGGTTTCAATAATTGAGGCCTTTGCCGAGCATTGAGAAAGTTTAAATGCTATCATTTACTATTCTATTGCGTACGTATTAAAATCCCGAAAGTTCATAATACCTACGTTTAAAACATCGAAAATCAAAATACCGAATGTATGAAATACCTATACCGAAGCTCAATAATATGTCGAATTTCAAATAACCGAAAGTTTAAAATCCCGTAAGTTTGAAATACCGAAAGATCAAAATCCCGAATTTTTTAAAACCTAATTTCGAGGTTAATTTTTTTAGTAGACAACGGAACTACTAGCTGCCCTACTCCCGTAGGTCACGTGATAGATTTGAAATTTAGGTTACATTGTAAAAACACGGTTATTCTAACTTTCGGGATTTCGAACTTCGTCATATACCTAAGCCGTAGTCTTCGGGATCTTGAACATTCGGGAATTGAACTTTCGGGATTTTGACTTTCGGAATTTTGAACTTTCGGCATTTTAAAATTCGGCCTTCCGTTCATAGGTCTTATAAAATTCGGTATTTTTAAATTCGGCATTATAATACGTACCTATTCTATTAGCCTGTATATCCTGTAATATAGGTTGGCTACCTATTTCTGCCGCAGTGGTCCTCTGTATTTCTGTGTTCTTGTTAACAAGACTTAGATATTTCTTCCACCACTCTAATTGACTAAGCCTGACAGTTAAATGTGCGCAGTTAATACCGATCGTAAATATGCAAAGGCATCAAGTGAATTACCTCAACAATCGCTAATGTATTCGTGTTCGTGTGTTCACATTAACCGCAGGATACGAAAGATTACCGATGAAAATATTGCTTTATTAAGTAACGATTCGGAAAAAGTATAAATTGGCATTAAGGCAGGTGGGCTGATAACAACCAATTTGCGTTTGTTTAAAACTAACTTGATTAAAACTTTAAAAAGGGCATACAAGTTCTTTTTTGTTCATTTGATTTGACAAAGAATAATTGATAGTAAGCGTCACCGCATCGTATATATTGGACACACCATGGATTTGCACGGTTCCGACCCCCTGAGACTTAGAACTTGCTAAGAAGTAAACAGAGACCACTACTAAATAAATCAATAATTTTCTGGTCAGAAACTGCATGAGTGTGGCATCCAGGCAGTCTAAGACTCTAAGAGGTGTCCTTAAAATCACTATACTACCTACGATTTCGATTCTCAGAGATACGATTTTAATAGAGATATCATTCTCGGTCGGTACTATAGGTAACACGACTTGCTAGAATAGAGGATTTTTTATATAATATCCTTAATTCCATAATTATGTAACTTCCATATCTCTTTAATCATCTATAATAACGCTGGCACGACTGCTATCTTACGACAACAACCGGGAACAACAGCATCCTGTGCCTTCCGAAGCACGGAGAAGCCGAGGTGTTTTCAATTTGGTCACATGACTTTTCCAACCTAACTCCAAAACACATTGTAGTGATCATCATTAAAAAAATTAAATTATTAAAGAAGCTTTTAATAAAAACTCGGCTCAGCTAACTTTAATAAAACGTCACACTAAAG
Source organism: Scoparia ambigualis (assembly GCA_963921215.1). Lineage (NCBI taxonomy): Eukaryota > Metazoa > Arthropoda > Insecta > Lepidoptera > Crambidae > Scoparia > Scoparia ambigualis. The sequence goes on from OY992511.1 coordinate 2,651,893, forward strand.
TCCGTCGTAACAAATGTATTACAGACATGTCGGATCCATGTCGACGTGTTCAGATCAATTTGTGTGAGCCACATGGTCCCGGCGGCCCCACGTGTGGCCAATGTAAACAGCACGACGTGTTAGTTTTGTGTTAGATGGTACAAATTGTCCCGGCTTATGGAGACTTAGGGCTAACACCTGGATCCTGGTAATGAGGTGTAAGTGGTTGGCGCATATTTTAAGGTTAGTTGATGTTTGTTTGGAAGGCAGTTAAGAACTATCAATAGATATTTGGATAAATAGTTTCTCAGTTACAGTTCGGGTGTAGACCCAAAACCGACAACCGCAATGACGATGTAATGAAGTAAATGTGTGTGTCAGGATCTTAGCCAATGGAAAGCTATGATCTCTGTCTACCCCTCCGGGAAACAAGCGTCATGTATGTATGTAATACAAGAGTTTTAGTTAGTGGCAATAAGAATAATACACACATACATACAATCACGACTATTATCCCCGAATGGTTAGTCAGAGACTAGGCAATGAGGATCGCAACATCAGTCCTCTGCCAAAGTTCATTTTTCACCAAATAGCGACTGCACATGTGCACAGCATGACAGGTGGTGACTCCATCGTCGCTCTAAGCTATTGGATGTATGAACAGTCTTTAGTCCGTTAGTCGCCTTTTACGACACCCAAGGGAAGAGAAGGGGTGATAGTGCTCTTTCACCGCTACGCGACATGGTTATACATTCTGTCAAAAAAGTTTAACGGTAACGGATGATTTGTTTATGATTTAATTAAATTTAAAAAAATTAAAAAGGCAATTTGTAGAAAGAAAATTCTTGGATTTTGCACCACGATAATGCGCCTTCGCACAAGGCCATCATTGTGAACGAATTTTTGACCAAAAACCCAACAAATACCATCGAGCAACCACCTTATTCACCAGATATGGCTCCAGCCGACTTCTTTCTTTTTCATAAACTTAAATTACCAGTTCGTGGCACCCGTTTTCTTTCGGTAGAAGACATAAAGGAGAATTCGCGGCAAGAACTGAACTCAATTCCGGAAAAAGCGTTTAAAAAATGTTTTGATGATTGGATTATTCGTTGGCGTACCTAATAGTATCGTTTCTGAAGGAGCATACTTTGAAGGCGATAAAATAAATTAGGATGAATAACTAATATATGTATTTTGTGTATTATTGATCTTTTACCGGTACTTTCTTGACAGAGTAGTATATTTATACTATAATAAAAATAAAGCAAGGAAAAGTTCAATTCTGAGAGTGTGGCCGAACGCTAAAATATCAACATCTTTCATTCTAGGTATTTTTGTGAATTACTTACTTGTGGCCCTTAATATCACCCGTATTGAGCTGTCTGCACAACGTGGGTGACCTCGTCTGTCGTCACTAACACCCGGCTTATTGTGCAGCGGGCGTTGGCGCAGACGGGTTGATCCGTCCTCGATTGAATGCAAACTTGGAGTAACAAGCGACCAAGGCTTCAAAGACAACGAGAAAACGGATGTGGTATTAGAGACGTGAAAAAGATCTTGTATTTTTTATGAGTCGTGTGTGTAGCGGCTCACTAAAAGCATAAAATCAAGGGAAGAGAGGGGTCTTCCTTTGGGTGTCGTAAAAGTCACCTTGACCTTGACCGTGACTAACGGACTAAAGACTTCACGTACATCGAACAGCATAAAGCGGCGATGGGCTCACCGCCTGTCACGCTGAGCACATGTGCAGTTATATTTTATTTTTTGAATACAATATATTCTCTTAAAATGTACTCAGTTACTCCTACCTATCTACTTAATAAGTATAACAGTCTCACAGAAAGAAGCTAGTACTTATAGCACGGGTTGTCCCAGGTTAATTATAGCAATTTGGGAACCTCCTCGTGGTGCACCCTGGGGTAAAGCCTCTCGTCCACGTCGAGGGGCCTTATGCTAATCCCTGGCGCCCCTTCTGGGCGCCGAATTCTAGGCGGTGCCCCTTCTGGGCTCTGCATCTCCACGTGCGTGTCCATTCTGGGCCGCATGCTCGCCGCTCCTTCTGAGCGGCTTTGAGGACTTAGCCGTGCCCCCTTTGCGGGTTTTGGTGTGGGACACGACCTCGGCTGCCGAGGGTTGTGTGTTGTGGGACGCTTGCGGACGTGTCGTGTGGACGCAAGTGCGAGTGGTCGGGCTTCGGTGCTGGGTATTTGATTATACCTCCCGATAGCCCAAGGGTCGGAGGACCGAAGCTGTAAATATGCAAATAGTGTAAATAAGTTGTAAATATGTGTGTTTGTGTACATATGTGTGTTAAGGTTACACTGTCCCCTCTCGGGTTGACTATGTAACCTTCAAGCTGTAACCTCCCTCGAGGTTACCACAACGCGCCCTCACGGGGGGGGGGGGGGGGGGGGGGGGGCGGTGTGGTACAAGTCGTCGCGAACACGTACCGCCCGTGTGACCGTGCGTGCCGACTCTTATGGCCTTATGGGGCCGTCACGTGTGGTCACACGGGCGCCAGGGTGAATCCCGCGGTTCAATTCCCTAAGGATAGGTTCAGCTGTTATCGGAGTTTGGTCCTCCAGAGGTTTAGTGAGTATTTCCCTCGGTCTCACCCTTCCCAGCCGGGGCTTCTTCCTGGCAGCTGACTGGAGACAATGACGTCCCCATAGTCATTGGAAGGTGGAAAGGTGGACGGGCGAACATAACCCGGGGCCTCTTCAAGGCCCCGGGTATGCGTAACGCATTCCTCTGGAAAAAAAAAGTTTAATTACTAGCTGTACCCATGCTGCACCTAGTAATGTTCATCTGCCATAGGAATAAGTATTACATGTGTTGTAAAATTGTTTTTCTATAAAAAAATTTTCTATTCTACAGCGCGTAATCGCTCGGCCTTCATCTCACCTAACGGTAAGTGACGATAAGGCCGAAGGTGGAAGCGCGCTTCACCCGGAATCCTCAACCACTGAGGAACTGGCTATCTTATCACAAACTGTACGGAACACAACAATGCTATAAGCATCGTTGTTATGGCGACAGACTTAGATAAGATGGTGGTAGCTAGCCAGGCGCACTTAACAGCCCTAGCACCAACCAAACCGAGCACACAAAGATATACCCCCCGCTGGGAATCGAACCCGGGACCTCTGGGTCTGAAACCGGTGGCTTAGCCACTAGACCACAGAGGCTATTAAATTAATTATTTTTATTATTACAGTTGTAATTTGGTGTGCTGTGGACTATGGCAGTGGACTGCATACGCGGTCCTCATTGACCAACCCTTTGGGGTAATAGTCGTGAACCTTTGTACCTATGTATGTATATTTTTATGTAAGAAGTGAAAACGAGTAGGCGCTAATCACCCTTCATCATCATCATCAGCCTTACTGCTGGGCACAGGCCTTCCCACATGGACAATAGCACGTGGGGATGTAGGGCCATAACGCACCACGCTGGCCCAATGCGGGTTGGTGGGTTTTAACGACTGTCATCTTACGGCAACAACCGGGACTAACGGTTTAACGTGCTTTCCGAAGCACGGAGGAACTCGAAATGTTTTAAATTTGGTCACCCATCCAGCGACCCGGCATTGCGAAAGTTGCTAAGCGTGCAAGATTGCAAGTCGAGCGTGCTGGCCGCTGCGCCTTCGAGCTCCATCATCAGTCTATAAACGTCTTGCTGCTGGCCACAGGCCTTCCGACAAGAACAACAGCCAATGAGGAGATTGGGCCACCCATTAGGCTGGCCCAATGTGGGTTGGTAGGCTATAACGAGTGTCATCTTACGACGAACATCGGGTTCGACGTTTACTTGCCTTCCGAAGCACGGAGGAGCTCGAGATGTTTTTAATTTGGCGATGGGTCACCAAGTGACCCGGCATTAGGAAAGTTGCTACGAGCCATTGAGCTCCTCAGTGATCTCCTCAATGACACCGTTAACCGTTAGCCGTTTCACGAAACTAAAGTTCTTAGTAAACTAGTTTTTTTTACTGCAATAAAATATTTTTAAGCAATGTTAGACTAAAGTATTTTACGTTAAGGAATGGAGTTATAAAAGTGGCTTATCTTTCTTGTTTTTAGACCTGAAGAGCAGTGGCTGACAAAAAAATCAGGTGTTCGAACAAAACAGCATCCTACCGCCTACAATTCGAACTCATTGTATGAAACAGCCTATTTTTCGCAATTTCAGAATTACTCCCTTACAACTGTTGTTCTTTGCACTGAATAGATAAATCATTTGCCTATTACCAAACGGCCTTTAAAAAAATTACCGGAATGTTGCTTCAGAAATATAGACATGGTGAATGATTAAGGCTACACTTACTTGTTTCGTACGCCCAGACTTTCAGGGTTACAAAATCCACGAAAAGTGTCCACTGTAGTGCTTCATAGATCCTTGTGCAGGTGTCTTATTAGAGTGTGACAGGTGAATAGAAGCGTGCGCGACGGAAACTCACCTCACACCGCATGCGCTATATACCGATGCCGAACTCCAGGTCCACACAGTATATTGTGCTGTACTGGTGGCAGTATACACATAACAACGACATGTCTTGAAACGGGTAGAAACGTCTTATTTAGAAATAGATTGATGGTGCGGATTGGTGCTTTAAATTAGACTTTTTAAATGTTGTTTAGAGTTTCATTTGTTGTATGATAAACAAACATATCCTTGGTGACAAACGGCATCAGTAATAATAATAAATATCATTATTATAACTCGTAGGTATAAAGATTGCGCAGCGGCTTGCGGTCTTGCCCGCTAAGCAACTTTCGCAATGCCGGGTCGCTGGATGGGTGACCAAATTAAAAACATCTCGAGCTCCTCCGTGCTTCGTTACGTTGCACGTTAAGCCGTTGGTCCTGGGCCCTGATTCTGTATCGCAATCTATAGATTCCACACCTAAACCTTACCGCGCACAAACGTCAAACGCATACGTTTTAGGGAAGATATCGTAAGTTTTTAAGGAATTAACGTGGTTTTGAAACAAGGAATCGTTACAGAATAAGGGCCCAGGTTGTTGTCGTAAGATGACAGAAAACCCACCAACCCGCATTGGGCCAGCGTGGTGGGGTATGGCCCAATATCCCCACGTGCTATTGTTCACGTGGGAGGCCTGTGCCCAGCAGTGGGACGTTTATAGGCTGATGATGATGATGATGATGATGATGATGATGTATAAAGATTCAACGCTACTGATAGTTTATTTTGCACATTTTTTGAATGCAGAATAATAGAGCATACATTCCTACATCACGCCCGTTGTTCTTAAAAGAAGGCAAAGACCACAGCTTTCAAATTTGTACGACCATGAAACACTGCTTGCTTTACCTTCGTATTAGAGATTAAACCTATACGCTCTTACTTTACAAGTTTGCCATAAAACAATAGAACATTGTAGAACAAATCGGTGATTTCCTCAGCGTTCACTAGCTCCATTCCATTTTACATGCCAATAAATTATTAGAGCCGGCAACGGCATAACTCAATCGGTGACGATGGTCGCGGGCGATATTTTTGTCGTCGCGTCTGTCGTAAATACGCCGCGCGACAAGCGGCCGCGACAAAATGTGGCAGGCGACAAATGGCGGGTCGCTGCCGCTGCTGGTCCGGCTGACAGGTCTTATGCTGACGGTTTTATGGTCTATGGTGATTGTGCAAGAGCGGAATAACAAATGGTGGGGTAATAAATGATTCAGCGTTCGATTTAACAAAAAAAACTATTATTTTGTTCAAAATATTTGTTGTGTTGTTGTTGGTTTTTTAACTCGCACCTTTTGGCTAGCCAGGACAGGTGTTTAACCAATTAAATGTATCCGATCAGTGCAAAGTGGGTATAATGATAATATCATGCATTACCTATGAAATGCATTAATAATAAAAAACATATTAGGTTTATAATAACATTATTGGTGTTACTTAATACTATTATAATATTCATTATAAATTGTAAAATTTAATTTCAAGGTAATAATTATAAATGGGCGACAATTCAATTTATACAACGTCACAAATAAAAATATTATGTATTCAGTTACTTATTCAATTACATTATGATATTATGTTTTAAGTAGTCCGCTATAGTATGAATTACATTAATTCAACGATTCAATAAATACACTACAGCGCTCATAAGATACATTTATGGATCTATCACAGATGTCGATTTAAGTTAATTCTTGGAGCAGTCGGTTCAAGCTTACTAATCTCAATTTTTTTTTTAAATTTTATGTAGACTGATATTAACTTCAAATCCTCATCTTTACCCTCCCAATCAACAACACGTGTTACTAGCATCCACAAAAATACGCTCTCATAACTCTGTGCGCTAGTTTCTAAATACATTATTTGTCAAACGGCCTCAGGAATGGCCCACAAATCGTCTCGGAATCGTTACGCCGCGACCTCGTATCTTATTTCCCGGTAATCGGTGTGTGTAACGCGCCTCACTAAATGACTGCCACAAATAACATTGATGTACGTTGTAGCATACCATTTGGGGGTTAGGTTTTAGATGGGAGAGGAGCGGGTAGCGGTGAAATCTAGATAACGATCATCAGTCTGTCATAGTCCCACTGCTGGGCGTTCGTAACAGTAATGTATAGGCCATAACCCCCCACGGTGGCCCGATGCGGATTGGGCAATTTTTACGGACTATCTTTTCAAGACAGCTACCAAGTCCAATGACTTATCGTTGCGTATAAAAATAGATACTTACATTTTATTTGTTTTAAAACATTAGCACAACGTTCTTTTGTTAGTACTAAAATAGTTTTATCATCATAACATAATTATTACAAAGTAAAGTCACCGTTTTTCTGTGTCTGCGGCGCCCCTTTCTCTTACATTTTTAACTAAAAGTTTGTTATTTGACTATTGGTTAAGCTAACTATTGTTTGAAAAACGAATTTTCAAGATATTTTACTATTAGTTACTTTTTTAACCATTGGTTCGTGGTTTAACTATATACGAATCCAAAAACTGGCACTAAACCACGCAATAGATTTTTACGCGGTTTTTACTGATAGAAAGCTCTATAAAGGCTCGTACAAAATGACTGAAGTATGACGGTGTTTTTAAGTTAGTTTAAGTAAGTATATGTTTAACTTATTACGAGTGAAAAACTATTATTTCGTAAATCGCTAACCGCTGTCTCTTATCACCGACCCCAAGCCACTATGGGACAAACATTTACGCCGACTTACAATATAAACACTAATATATTTCCCTTGTAATTGTATTAAATGCATCTTTATTGTTCACGGGAACGTATTTACTCGGCTGTATTTTTGAAATTGTACTCGTAAATTGCTCGCGCACTTGTTTACTCCCAGGAAAACACTTCGGGAGCGACTTTGTTCCATTTTTCCGTGTGAAAATCGTTGAAATATCTGTCTGTGTATCGTTTGGCAGTGAGGAGTAATAGACATTGCGAAGGGGTCGCTCCGTTAACTCGTTATTTTACGAGACGGCGGCGGGTGTCTTAGCTGGAAGTTGTTTTTGCTCGTCAATTGGAAGATCCCTTTTCTAATGACGAACAAAAACGACTACGGTATCTTAATGCCTAATGAGAAAGATAATATGTTTTTAACAGCTTAAACCATAATGGAATATACCTACACTAGAAATAGAAACTCTTAAAAATTATAGTAAGCTGCATCATTGCAGTACATGGTACATACCACAGAACAGTTACTAGTCTCTATTCCGTGGTATTGTTATGTTCCTATCTATTCCGTGGTACATACAGTGTGAGATAAAGGACTAAGTTTTATTTACTATGACAAGAAATAACAAAAAAGTAAATAAAACTTATTTAGTTTCAATAATTAGCAAAAATTTTATATATATAAAATTGAACACTCGGCCTCCACGGAGGCGTTTATTTTAATAAAAAAGGAAAATATATAATTATAACATCAAGGCACTTCACCGTTCCATTCGATCGTTTATTTGTTACATGTTACAGAAATAATCTCAAACGTAAGCGGTAAAAATCACGGTTCATGTTATCGCGTTGTAAAACAAAAAATAAAAATTTCAATCTTGTGAAGTTTTATGATCATTGTGATGCTTCTGAAATGATGCCGTCCTCTTTATTTTAGGGTTGGCACATTATAATTTCACCCCGGAATTGAGGGTACATACAGTTTGACAAAAACATTGTATGTAAGTAGGTACATAACTTTCAAACAAAACACTGAGCTGATTACTATATAATTACATTAAGAGGAAACACTACGTTGAAGTGGCATGCAAAATTCTCATACGAAACACAGAAAAACGACGTTTCGTAGTCCCCTGTTTCCTCCTTCAGAACTGGACGAATTTTTATTACTTTTTCAGCATCGGTTAAAGAAAGAGATTTTCTATGTCTGTATGTTTGATTTATTTAAAACCAGACACTTAGGTAATGTTTTTGAAGACGCCTTAAAATGGAGTGATTACGCTAAATTTTAAAGGCTCCTGGTTATTAAATAAATGACTTAATGCAACAAAAATCAAACATACAGACATAGAAAATCTCTTTCTTTAACCGATGCTGAAAAAGTAATAAAAATTGGTCCAGTTCTTCAGAACTGCGTCAATTCCTCCTTCAGGAGGAAACAGGAGACTATGAAAGGTCGTTTTACTGTGTATTGTATGTAATTTTGCATGCCACGTCGACGTGTTTCCTCTTAACGTGTCTCAGTTTTTATTTTTATTTTAGGCAGCCTACGACTGCCGTTTTTCAAATACTGTTTTATCATGTTCAACTAACTAATTATGTAAATTAATCTTTAGGTAAAATTTTTAAACACTGAACAAAGACGACAACCTCATGCGGGAATTGAACCACGCACCTTCCGCATTCGGGGCGGCTGCCTTAACAAACATTAATCTTCAGCTCTTAAGAACTTATGCACTGTAATTTCACTAGATGTGGTATAACTCAAACTGGAACGCTGTTTCACTGGAAAAAGTTCGCCATTAAGTCGATTTCTGGGTAAAATCCAAGAAGGTTACCTAGTGTGAAAACCCTAATCAAACTTGCAAATGGCAGTCGCCCACTAACCTCTCAAGATGATAATACGTAATAAAGACTTTTCAGACGCCTCCATATTTTCACTAGACTTTTCGCGAGCTCGTAATTTTATGAACCTTTGCGAGAACCGCCATTACTTTAAAGTATAACTCTTTTATGTTATTCATGAGCCTGAATATATTAAAACGGAGGATGAGAAGCAAAGACTATTTTTATACTACATGATAGCATTTTTTTCAAAACTGTTTTTATCAAATACTTATATCTCCGCTCAATATTTTAGGTGACTTAGTAGTCGTACTGTAATACAGATGGCGCTGGGCAAACATACCTATATACATTAATCATACTTACATTTATTTAATATTACCGCAGTAACAGTTATTCGAATTATTATTATTATATTAAACACCACTTATCATGGTGCTTAATATACCTACCCTGGAGTTGAGACATCATCAGCAATCATCATACATATTTAATTTCATACACTGTCCCACGTTATTCCTTGGAATCCTTGGGTCACAAACAACCCGATTTATAAGCTGTTAAATTAGAAAAAAACACATTTAAAAAAAATAACAGATATTCTCTGAGTCAATCGTATTATCATCAGTCCATAAATGTCCACAGTCAGTTGTGCAGTGAGTGTGAGTGTGCAGTGAGTGTGTACACCCAGGTGTATTCCCTCTCAAGTGAGCTTACAGGTTGATGGGTTAGTCACTCACTCCATCAGTAAAACGTATGGTAATTATTATAACAAGTGACTGTACTTCACAATGAAGCCAGTATTTATTTCATCCGGAGAAACACGACGAACAAATTGCATTCGCAAACCATTATAGGCTACAATGTTACATGCCCATTACCTCCAATTTACAATTTAATTAACGGGCAGATGCGACAACCCTAACATTATGCTCGGCTACAATTTAATTGAAATGCTACGAAGTTGCGAAGTAACTGGCTATTAAGAAACTAGGGAGTGAGATACAACTTTTTAAACTTATAGCATAAAATTGATTATGCTAGATCGATGTGCAAATGATTAGATTAACATATTGACGTATAAAGACATTACAAAGACATTGTTATTTATGGAGGCATTTGTTATGATCCAATTGAACATTTGTTAGCGTAGGTAGCGGTGTTTATTAACTTTAATTATTTATTGCAATTTACAGTAATTGATAGGGCAAACGGCCTCGGCGAAATTACTTCGACCAGATCGGTGACGTTCTCGTTAAAGGTCAGGTTAAAACTACTTGTACCCTAAACTATTATTTATTCTGTGCCTAAACCAACGAGCATGTATATGAAGATCGTTATGAGTGTAAGTGGAGCAAAGGATTCGTAGCAAATGAAAGCTGTATCGGCCTACTCCCTGGTAAACGGGCGAGACGTATGTAGATAACGAAGATATTTATGTAGAATAGGTAATGATTAACGGGAGTATTAACAAAAAGAATAATGATTAACGGGATTATTAGTCAAATCTTAATGTTCTGCAATGGCCAAGTTTTTCGTATCGTTGTTCTTTACAGCTTTCCGTTTCCTCTAATTATTTATTTATATGTTACACCAACAAAGCAAACACTTATACATAAATTGGATATAATATATAATGCTATATTACACAAGATAAGTGCCACCTCAATTACAGGTGTAAACAGCATGTAGGATGGACAGAGCAAACAAAATATCAATCTGTAGGTACAAAGTTATAATAAAATAAAATATAAAAATTTGAAAGAAATAAAACTAATAACAATAATAAAAAAGACCTTTGACCAAAGTAGGAGCTTTTTCGATCGCGAAAAAAACTATTCCACGTCTGGAATCTAGTAATTCGTAGTATCTGTAAAAAAACAGCAAACATAAGCTTTTTCCATAGAATATATAAAATAGGTACCTTAGTACAATTGGTTAATTGGTTCACAAAATATTTAATTTGGAAACCATGTGAAAGTGTAAACGGAGTGCAGTGAAGTTCAAACGACTAGTGCGTGAGCACTATTTGAACGCAATGTCAGTGAAGTCACACTATCTGATTTGATATTTATATGCATAGGTATTTATTTAAGTAAGTACCTATAATATTTATGTACCTACCATATTTATATAATCTATAATATTTGGTGTATTCAGTATTTGTGTAGTTCGGTATTTTGTATATTTAGTTGTTTATTATTGTATTCGTTGATTAACAGTGTTTTTATCTATCGCCTAACGCCTTACTTCTAGTCTCCCACATCTTTACCGGTAGACCGGTAGACCGGTAGATTCAGTAGAATGCCATATTATGGCGTTAAGTCCGACTTTTGCATTTTTTAAGCAAAGAAGATTAAACAAAATATAAATAAATTATCATCATCATCATCAAATCATATAATATGTTATGATCCTTGTTACAATATATTCAACTTTAGCCATCTAATATCATTTACATTCTTATATCAGTCTACTACTTATAAACTCGGGTAAAAATGTATTTTCTTTAAATCTTGTTATTGAAAAGCTTTCATTTCTGCCAGCCAGGCTAAGCTAAGCTACAGACCTTTAAAGTATTTTTATCAAACTTAATTTAACTTTTATACTTAATAATGTATTTCGAAAGTTAGATGGAAAACAACACAAATAAAAATTATATAACATTTGAAATAGAAACGGCACTGGATCTAGTAGACTTTAAACCGGAACACAGCAATACAAAACAGGCTGCTTGGCTGCAGAAAGAGAAGCTGTTAGGCGCTGCAAAAACACGCGATTTAATTGTAGTCCGTTCATCGGCGCTGCTGTCACATCTTAGAGCAGTTTACTTTAAACTTAGGTACTTTTTCAAAGGTACTTTTTCAGAGGAGCTCGATGGCGCAGCGGCTAGCGTGTTCGGCTTGCGATCTTGCCCGCTAAGCAACTTTCGCAATGCCCGGTTGCCTGATGGGTAACCAATTAAAAACATCTCGAGCTCCTCCGTGCTTCGGAAGGCACGTTAAGCCGTTGGTCCCGGTTGTTGTCGTAAGATGGCAGTCGTTAAAACCCACCAACCCGCGTGGTGGGTCATGGCCCAATATCCCCACGTGCTATTGTCCACGTGGGAGGCCTGTGCCCAGCAGTGGGAGGTTTACAAGCTGATGATGATGACTTTTCATAATTCGTATATGAATTTGTATAGTAAGATCAAAGTAATACTGGTCTAAGAGTTGATGGCACGACCCTAGTTGCCGGACACTGCAACTGCGTTTTTGTATGCTGAAGTACCGAGTCAGCAACAGACAGTATCTACATTTGAGCAGAGTAGAGTGGTCGCTAATCGCTATTTAGTCCAGATACTGGACAGAATTGCCTCATCGGGCTACTGGTTTTTTATTGGTTTATTATATACCTACACGCCTCTTCGGTGGGTGAGTGGCAAGCGCTTGGCGCCAAATCCGGAGAGCCTTATTATCACCCATTATTATCAGCCATTCTGTCATCTAGTCAGGCAATCTTTGCTTCGGATTTTTCGATGCACATTCCGAGTTCAATGCATATACCAACCTAAATTTTCAAAAGCGTGGCGATTCGGCGATCACTTATCAATTGTCGCGATGACTTGATTTTAGCAAGACCTTTACCCAGCAGTGCAGCCAGAGAGTACTTTTACTTTATTTTATCAATATGACAAAACCAATGTGTAAGTATTCTGTTTTAAACGCGACGAAATTAAAGTTACGTCTGCCCGCCTCACACCTCCTGCACAATGTGACATGAACCATACGCGCCGACCTTGTAAACACAGTTAATGATCACGCAATAAACCGCTGTTTGTTTGACTGTTCGTAACCCGATAGTATGGGAACACGAAGTAATTAAAAACTTTTATGGGCCGCCGTGTGGGTTTCTACGCTATAAATTTACATAATCTATTATTTATATCAACTTTTATTGTGCACGATAAACAGGGAATGTTTCGGAATGGCCGAGTTCGACGTTTATTGCGGCAGTTCGGTTGTCAATGCGCAGCTGAACGGGCGATTAATAGAGAAGTTGCAGGCAACACTAATAAATCACGGGAGGTTTTATTTTGTGGGGTAAAAAAAATGTGGAATTGCTGAAAATGTAGTTACAGTTGTTAACTATTGACGACGCTAAAAATATTGTCACAATTAAAAACGATGCGACCATCGTAGAGTCGACGATCAAACATATTGATCTAGAAAAGGTATCCTAATAGGCGATGGCGCGATGCATTTGCGCGACTAAGGGTGAATTCGACCAAACTGGAATAAGGTCTTATACCTAGATTAATCGCCGAATTTGTATAGACTAATCTCGGAGTAAATCTTATTCCAGTTTGGTCGAATCCACCCTTTAAATGTTTAAAAATCTATTCGCGCGAACTTAGCTTGAGAACTTGAATCGCGCGATGATCGCGTTATCGCGTTGTATTAGGTATTAGGACAATGCCATATTTATTTACTCATAAGTCTTACAGTGTGGACCCTCATTAGCCTTTAAACGTCACAGCGCTTGTCACAGGCCTTTCCTCATGGACATCGGCCCATGAGGAGATGGGCTGTAACCCACCACACGACCTATTGCAGGTTGGTGGGCACTGTGTGGATGTTGATGGTTTGTATACATTTATGTGTAAAACGAAATACCAATCACGAGACACGTGCGCCATAGAACTTTTTAACATACAATTGACTTGTATTTATTTACCATCAAAAGTACTAATTTGTTAAGCAGTAGACAAATTGGACGGAGAATGCAATATCTCGGTAGCTCAGTTAGAAGAACTGTCGATACAATTTTCAAGTGCTGCTAGTCATATAAAAATATCTGAGTAACGATTTAAATACTTATCTACTAAATCATAGATTTATATTGCTTTTTTTTGTTTAAATATGAAAGAAAATGGAATCAATAACACTTTACAAATTCAAGTTGTACATCCTTTGTTTATCTTATAGCCAATTACATATTTCTACTTTTTAAAACAAAAATGTTTAATGTCACCCAACAAATTAAAAAAATCTTGTGTTTTGCTTAAAGCTTAAACACTCTTCAACATTCTACACATTTCCCCGTCGTCGCCCCTAAGCGCCTGCAGCAGACGTATCATTATTGCATCTTTTATTTTCTTATCCATCGGTTTTCCGCCGCCTCCC
>OY992511.1:2666252-2716252 GCA_963921215.1 Scoparia ambigualis
TCTATTCGGTACTTGCCCTCTTTCTGATCTTGTTTACAAATTCTCATTTCCGTACAAATTGTAGATTTTTGCCCCCTTTTCTGATTAATTACTTTTTATTCGTAATTCACCCACTTTCGTTGTTCGCCCCCTTTTTACAAAACAAATGATATTATTCTATGCTACTTCCATAGAAGTTGACAGTGAAATGAAATATGTATTCTTATAAAAAAATATATATAAGTAGGTACTTCAAGCCTATCTAATTGGTAACCATATAAATACGTAGAGCATAATAAGCAATTCTCTTACGTACAAATAAATTACATTTTATGAGCCATTCATTACCACAATTAACTGAGGTCGTGACTCGTAATTAAATAAAAAATATTGCGCAAATTACCAATCATTCTATAATCGCAATGAATTTGTTATGAAGCCATAATTTGCTAAGACCTCGCTGTTTTATTGACGAAGTTGAATATCTTTAATTATGTATAAATTATTGGTGCTCGCTACCACCAGTGTCTATTTATCTGCTACTGTGAAGAAATTATCTTTAAAGTCAAATGTTCAAGGTATAATTAAACATTATCTATTACAAATACTTTTGTTTATTGGTTACTTAATGTTTCTGAAGACGCCTTAAAACGGAGCGATTTCGCTAAATTTTGAAGGCATTAACAATCAGGAGATTGTTAATTAAATGATTTATTGCAAAAAATTAAACATACAGACGTAGCCAATCTCTTTCATTAACCGATGCTAAATAAACATAAAAATTTATTCAGTTCTGAAGGAGGAAACAGCCAAGTAACAAAGTTCTCCTGTAATGCACAGTTTACAGGCTTACAGCACTAGTTCCTCTCTTTTAGTGGTTCCAGGTTTTACTACCAAGCTTATAACAGGTTACACGGAGTTCGTTTGGGTTTTTAGTACAACTATTCTTATAAGTTGACTTATAGTCGTGTATAGAACGAAATTATAGGCGCAGTAAAGGCTAAGATGGTCTATAAAAGTATTGCATAGGTGTAAGTACACTTGAGAAAACTTGCATTAGGAAGTTACACTTATAATCGCCTACAAGAAGTAATTATAAATCCGCTATAAGTGTAATACGCCAGTAATAGTAATTTATAGACTTAGAACCATTTGCACTTGTTACTTGACCTTTAGGGGTGTATAAGTCAACTTTATGTGCCAATTATAAGTGAATTAGTTCTACAGTGGTGTCTTCTAAGAGTAAGTGTACTTGGTACTATTGTGGACTCTCGAATGTTGTTATAGTCTTAATTTCTATATAAGGGTTTCTTGTAAAACTATTAGTGTCCAAAGATATCTCCGTGAAGTTCATTTAAGAAGACAATTGCTTTTAATATTTATCGCAGATTCACGGCCATTTTGACTTATTTTGAGTCATTGGGTTTATATTAAATTATTACAAAAATGGATATAAACAAATGGAAATATGGCCATGATATTTCGATCAAAGTTACAACTAAAACATAAAAATAATAAACTCATAGTTATTAAAATTAATCATTAGACATTTTTATGCGGAACCCTATTTCGTCACAATATGGACGACAATGCTGCTAGGACTAATATTATTTTTAAACACAACTTAGTAAATACGCCGTGTTCAAAAGACAAACAAAAATTGAGATGTAAAACACAATATACTTCACCGAAAATACTTACGCGTTTGCCGTGCAAACATATGCACGTATAATATTACGTGCGACATACTTGTTAATACATTTTATTTAAAATAGATAAATTACCTTTAATTTTTATTTTCAATCGCACAACAACAACAATTCACAAATGTTTGAAGTAGCTAGTAATGTAAGCGCAGAGTACGATACACGCCTGCCTGGTCCTATTAGATGCTCATAGTTGGCTTCGCAAGAGCAGATAGTTCTGCGTAGTCCAACTATAAGTGTTTTATTGGTCTAAGTGGTGCTCGCCAAGTCTACTATGAGTGTTTTATTAGCAAAAGTACGCGTATAAAATGGGCCCTTTCAGTGGTTATAAACTTTTACTAGCCTGTTATAGACCTGGCTCCGGAACCACTACAAGACCACATTTTGTTACCTACGAAACGTCGTTTTTCTGTGTTTCGTTTGAGAATTTTGCATGCCACTTCCACGTAACGTTTTCTCTTAAGAAGGTCACATTAGACAATAGGGCATGGGGAGTTCAAGCCATAGCTTACCATGCTGG
The DNA here is from genome assembly GCA_963921215.1 of Scoparia ambigualis. NCBI lineage: Eukaryota > Metazoa > Arthropoda > Insecta > Lepidoptera > Crambidae > Scoparia > Scoparia ambigualis. The sequence goes on from OY992511.1 coordinate 2,668,458, forward strand.
CGTTAGATGGTTTGTGATGACTGTTTAGAACCAGCAATGAACTTCAAAAAGGCAAAACTGCAATATACCCAGTCTGTATAGAAAAAAGAAACTGTCAAATGTCATGTACGTGTTGAGATTGACAAACGGATAAAAATGGGGTACCTTAGTCTTATAATTCGAGTTAGAAAAACGTGTCTGTTCAGTTCGATGCGCTGAATTTGTTTGAATAAGGAACAGCGCCAGCCTCCATAGAATGGCTAAAATCAATCGCGGGTTTCGTACGCGCTTGTAATTGTGACGTCCACGATACGCGTCCGCGAAATAAAGCGTTAGCGATCACCGCGTTGTGTCTAACCTGAAAAGGACCGGTGAGCTTAAATTCCATCTAATTACGGTGTGTTAGTTGTGAGCCCCACGTACGGTTGACCTGGATGCTTGATCCGCTGAGCTTGGTCCCTGGAGACAGTCTGACCTGTCGACGTTGTGTCGGCGTTCGCGCGTGGCATTAGTTGTCTACCATGCCCGGGCGCCTGGGCGCCCCCTGTGTGGTGGGATCAACTGGTACAGGAGAGTACGACAGCGCTGCCGTGCGATTCTCTAAGCTAAAGCCTTGATAGCTGCGGCTGCCGCAGCGCTGAGAAATCACTCTGTCTCTTTTATATTCATAGAATTGGAAAGAGACAGCAGATCACAGCCATGCGCGCAGCGTCTATGTGTCGCTTAGAGAATCGCATAGCAGGTCAGACCCACAATTAATTAAGTAATTATACGGGGTGCATTGCCCCAAGTTCAGAGCAAACTTCAGCTTATTTCACTTCCAGGTATTAGTCTATGGGCCCGCTTTGATCCTGGTTGATGTACGGCGAATGAGGTGGGGTTTGGCCAGAACAATGACCAACCCGCATTTGGCAAGCGTGGAGATTAGCGATTACTTGATTTAATTACCCATCATGACTAGATTTCAATGATGGCAGGACTCTGCCCTGCAGTGGGGCAGTACCAGGCTGTAGCTATCTACAGCCTGGTACTGCCCCACTGCATCTTTATAGATTGATAGATAGATAGATAGGGATCATCGGAGTAATTTACATTGACTAATATTAATAAATGCTTAAACATCCGTTACGTCACTTACATGACACTACGTCGCAAAAACATCCCAAACAATAATGACGAAACCAGTGATCTGTACCAAACATCTACCAACAACAATAAAGAACACCATTGCCCCACTAACAGAGCACCCAAGACTCGCCATAAACTGAGCACTTGCGCCTTGGACTCGACTATCAATTAGAATGGATTGCTCGCAATCAATAAGTCGTCTATCACTTCATATAACTTCCAATCGATGCAACATTATGTACAGAGCTTTATATAAAAAACAAATTGGAAAACAGGCATTAAACTAACAGTGTAGCGTAGCGATGAAAGAATACTACCACCCCCTCTCTTCTGTTGAGTGTCGTAAAAGCCGACTAACGGACTACAGACAGTACTTACCCGTGGTACTACCGATGGTCCTACTGGTAGTACCACGGGAAATTTTATTTGCCCGTGGTACTACTGTCCTGTCTGGTAGTACCACGGGAGATTTTACAATACCCGTGGTACTACTTATCAATTTAATATTCCCTAAAAATCACAGACATATATATGTCTGTGCTAAAAACGTATTTTGAGGTATAGGTACATAAGCTTTAAAAATCGAGTGCTAGAACACCTTTTTTTTGTTTATGTTTTTCTTTTTGTTTTTTTTTTGTTTTATACTTTCACAGCTAACCAGTACCTACATATTTGAAAAAGGTTCTACAACACTCGATTTTTAAAGCTTATGCATACCTCGAAATACGTTTTTAGGAAATATTAAATTGATAAGTAGTACCACAGAATAACTAATAGTATTACCGTACAGAAGGTTCAGTCCCTAACGACTTTTACGCGAAATTGAAACTTATTTTGTAACCACAGCGTTTATATTCCGTTAAGCAACGCTGACTCGATATCGATTTGACGTCATGACGTCACAGAGCGTAGGGTTTACGCGCGCGCGCAGGTGCGACGTGGAGCGTGCGTCGCGAGCGGCAACCTTTACTGCCATAAGCCTAGGCGGCCTGCCTGGGAGGCGCGCCGGTCGAACGTACCTAAACTGCGGAGTGACACCGCCCTGGTAGTACCACGGGCAATGTAAAATCTCCCGTGGTACTACCAGACAGGGTAGTAGTAGGTACTACGGGCAAAAAAAAATCCCGTGGTACTACCAGTAGGACCATCGGTAGTACCACGGGTAAGTACAGACTACAGACTGCACATACATCCAACAGCATAGAGCGGCGATGGGCTCACCACCTGTCACGCTAAGCACATGTGCAGTCCCTATTTGGCGAAAAGTGGACTATGTGGTAGAGGACTGCTTTTGCTGCCCTCATTTCGGTGTAACACGCGCCAGAGTTATAGGTATTTCACTTTCATTAACCGTCCCACGGCTGGGCACAGCCCTTCCTACGATGGATAGATGGATAACATTTATAATTCCATATAATATCTTAATCATATATTTATTTACTAATAATTAGGTTTTTAGTCGAGTCTTTTTTGCAAGTTTATTTTCTCTGAACACCCTTACTCGTCGACTGGCGGAGAATGCCTAAGGGCATTAAGTCCGCTATTTTGCTGTAACTTTGCAATGAAGGATAAATAAATAAAAATGAATAACAGCAAATAGGGAGATTGGGCTATAAGACAACACCTGACCGAACTGCACTACACAATGTTCAGTAGTTACGACGTTTGAAGTTGGTGGCACCGAAGCATTTCTAAGAGCAATAAAGATAAAATTGTATGAGACGTAGCAATGTTATGAAAATATGGTCCAGTTTAGACTAAACAACAGATTTACAGGACTAAAACATTACAGGTAATCTGATTCAGTCGCATTAACAAATATATCAGCAGCATTGTTGTTCCGATAGTTATGCGCTACGCAAACAGAGACACATTCTGATGCCGACACGAGACAATCTTATGAAAACGCAGTGTTCAGTTGCTGCTACCGGACACTGCAACCCCGTTCTTTATGATGGTGTCCCATGTCAGCAACATGGTTGAAGAATTCAAGCAAACTGCGCTTTCCCTTCGGCTAATCGCCTCTTACCATGAAATGAAATTTATTAAAGGCCACAAGCTTAGCATTAAATATAATACAAAATCACATTTCTACAACTAGCAAAGCGAAACATAAAAGTTCCAACCTAATGACCTTTTCGGAACTGATAAAATGCAAATATTGCAGCTAACCCCAATCCAGCGGTGCCAACGTCAGTTAAGATTGCCTTATCAACTATCAAGGAGGTGCTTCTTACCATTCGGAGTCATGCCAAAAGACCACATTATCAAATTATAACATGCGACCTATTGTACTTGCATATAAATATATTGTGATCGCTATCATGTGAAATATATTTCACAAACATCTCTATAAGCAATAAATCATGAATATTTTTTATTTCAATCACTCTTTAAAAGATTGCTGTAATTCAAGTGCCATTGAAAAGTAGCTGAGAAAAAGCAAGTATTTTTTCACAATCATTTTATTTCGGCACGGTTTCAATTTTATAATACGGCATGAAGGAATAAATCATACGATTATTATGATTTATGGTTACAGACACGTTGAATTTACCAACTAAAAACATGATTATGTCCTGCTATAAAAGTGTTTTAATTGTAGAATACAGTATTCAACACCTAATGGTTTCGTAACGCTCGGCGCGCCCTATTGACAGTTTACATTGAAATGTCATAAATCAACATGGCGGCCAATATGGCGGCTGTGCCGTTTGACAGTTATCGCATGTTGCGCGGGCACATTTAACTCATTGATATTTATTACTCAATCGTATTTCTAGCTGGATATGATTTATTGTTAAAAGATTCCTCGTTTATTGTTTATGTTGTTCCATTTCGTTTGATGTTTGGGGTGCTTCAGACGTAACGATGGAACAGATTTAGGCAAACTGCATAATGTTTAACTCTTATATAACTCAATTTCAGCTGACGATAGCCAGCAGCTCATGGGTCAGATGAGAAAACGTTACAAGGACAATCTTAACATTTATATTAGAGATCGAGGAGATTGCCAAAGAGCGAATTAGAGTACCATACTTTAATTCGCCTAATATGAAACGTATTTGAAAACTGTAAACCATTTGCAATAGAATATGTGATGTTGTTTTATTAACAAACCCATGCGAGAACCATAATTGAACCAAAAAGTTCATGATCGCTTTCCATCAGGTGAACCGCTCTAGCTAGTTTGCAACGACGACGACGTCCATAAAAGAAGAAAACATCGAAGAACTTCCTATCATAGACTGAATTATGCGTCCGTCTACAATATTTCTCAACCAAAAACCCTCACTTACAAGGAAAGATGCCGCGTAAAAGTCAATACATAACAACTGAGAGGGTTGAGTGGTCATAAGATTTTATGCGCCCATTACCCGGGGCTAAGTGATGCGTAAATTCTTATAACACGAGTAAGTATTCAAAATATGAAAGAGGAGTGGCCGGGGACGATAGCTAGCGCCCGCTACGTGGTTCTAGGGGAAACTGTGAAGTTTGGCATGAGGCGAACAGCCGGTGAGTAAGTCACTTCCTTTCGACGGAAAATACAGGTAAGTACAATATGATATCACACATTTGAAACAGCATGATAGGTGCCAAAATATAATTTGAGTAAAATACTTAGGTACATATCTCTCATTTATAGATATTGTGATGTTCTGCAGCGATGATGTTTCCATACTCAAAATATGAGCTCCATCTTGTCTTTCTGACACTTATCTGTATCAATGCAATACAATTACTACTAGCCGCCTCTGCATTTAAATGGTTACATAAGCGATCTTAGATCCAGCGGTCCCGGTTTCAATTACCAGTGTAGGGGCATATAATACGGTATTGAACTGGGCCTGTCTTAGTCCACCTAGCAAGCTTCTTCCACTTTATCTTATTCCAATATGACAACAATGTTAATAGCAATTTTAGTTCCGACAGATAATATAAAAATAGCCAGTTCTTCAATTGAAGATTTCGGTTCAACTTCGGACTTATCATCACTTACCACCAGGTGACATTAAATCCAAGATAAAGAATATACAAAATTAATTTTAAAGAGACCCTATGAACTGTAATCACGTATTTCTCCAGAAACGGACTTACTTCTCGCCTCTTTCTTGCGGCCAAGATGTCTTTGAGTCGTTACGCGTTTCGGAAGTATAAAAAGTCATGGAAGAAATAAACGGTAAAGCATAACGCTAGGCACGACTCTCGGAAGTGTACCTGCGCCGCGCCTGACGGAAGCGTTGGAAATCAAGGTGGCATGGAGGAAGTCGCTACGGCTCGCGTTTACTATAAAGAAAATTCTTGGAAATGTGCTGTCTTCTCTTTGAATATAGCCGAGACAATAAAAAGATATAAAAAAATAAATGAGCTGTAAGTATTGTTGTTTTGCTAACGAGTTTAATTTGCGATGTTTTTATTAAGTATTAAGTAGCCTCGTTAAGAATTTTATTTTAGACTTGTTTCTTTTGAATTTTGTCTACAAATGTGAAAAAATATCAAAATAACGTTTCTGGGTTATCTTCCAAGTATACAAAGCAAAAAGTTTTATATAATTGTAACTAGCATATGTTGAAAAGACTTGTCCATTCGCCTCCTCAGAATAGAGTAATTGCCGCGCGATATTGCGAAAATTCAAATTCCGATTGACGACACAGCGTTCCAACTCGAAAATGACTGGGACCAAAAAAAAGCAAAACAGAAAACGAAACGCCAGAAATTATATTTCTGCCGGTCGGCGCAGGCAGCCGGCCCGCAAATTGCCCGCCGGACGGCACGGCGACCTGTCACTTGTCACGTCGTGTCACAACTGTCATTCTGTCAGCGCGCGCGACAGCCGGCGCCGTCACGAGCGATTTACATAAAAGTGGGCCGTAGGTGACAATTAAAAACGGTCCAGTGTCCCCGGTCTTGCAATTGTGTTGTCGATTTTAACTCATTACGGTAGTACGTTTCGGTTTTTGCGCGTACCAACACTGTATTTATTGTGGCTTGCTGTGTTTAAAATTACCCGTATTAAGTTGATTGATACCTTCATTCAATTATTTACTTACAAGGTTTTCGAATGAAAGTGACTTGAGTAAAGATAACAACAAAATGCAACGAACTATTAAACGCAATTTAATACTTACGTACTTACCAATATAATATAACCAGGTGAACTTTTTTGAATCTCGTGAATTAAGCTATAGATTTTTTTTAAATAAAATCGATGTTCCATGTATTATTTATATCTTTTTTTTTTAAATGACAAGGGATTTATTCTGTCTCATTTAAGTGCACTACGTGCACTTTCTTAACTACGAAGGAACTGGTTATTGCGACAGACTTATGGTGGCAGCCAGGCAAACTTAAAACAAGCCCTACCACTATCAACCAATTACTACAATGTGTAGTTATCCTGTTATAAATCAAACCAGGGAACCCTATGGGTCTGATTCCGATGGTCTAACTCTTAGACCTCAGAGGCAGTTAATTATATTTATATCGTCTAAAGAAATCAAATGACAGTTAACAACTTTCATGTACTTTATTTAGACAATAATCCAAGGTGCTGAAACTCAATAGTTATTAATTTATTAACTAAGTTTTAGAGCCAGCCATTAAGTAGATGGTAGACACCAGATAATTTACAGCCAAACACGGCGCACACTCGTTACGGCGCCTAATAAAAAAGTTCTATCGCGCATTAACCTCCATTCTATTAACCCTTGTTTGATTTTACCCAGCGCGGGACCATTACGAAAAAAAATGAATATAAAATATATCACTTACCAGTTTGCTCCTAAAGTGCGGGCTCGTAAAAGCTAAAGCGAATGTTCGGTGCGGCTGAGCGCGGCTATCTCGATGATGCGCTATTAATACAGCTGATACGGGCCGTTAATGCGACCATGTATTAACCCAACCCTTCGCTGTTCCGAGTATTAATACACCACTTACCGCTTTATGTTACGGCCCAAGTTGGCTGCAGCGTAATTGTTTAGGGCCGTTTTATGTTATGGCTGTAATAACTCCGGCCGATTTAATATGGCGACGATTATGGACTATCGCCCGCTTTTTACTCTTGTGACGTTTGACGTGAGCTGTCAGTTTGACAGGTTATGTTGTCACCTCCAGTTGCACGCTTGGGCCGAGCAAAAACTTTTGTCGTTATTCGAGTGAGTACGGCGACCGCAATAATGAAAAGGCGATCAGTTAAAATTCTACAGTGCATTCTTGAATTATTTTGATCAAAAACTAAAAATTATTAAACCTAAAATAAGTTGAATTATTCAAACTTCAACCTTCACTCTGTGTCTAATTTTGCATCTATCTTACTTTGAATTTGCATGGTTATTTGTGACTTGTCATAAACCGACTCTTGTAAAGTTCCTATCACAAGTTTGAATAACCACACGACTTTAAATAATTCGGTAGTTCACAAGCGTATCACAGCGACGAAAACAGTTTGCTATCTTCTGTAGTCTGTGAACATCGCTGCCAACAATGACCACAACTCTTCACACGATAAGAAGTTTCAAATTATTATCAAACTTTTGCCGGTGGTACGGATCGTACAGAGTATTCAGCAGTGCCCTGCGTTGCTGTGTCCACGTTTGAAGGCTATAAGATTAAATAAGATAATGGAGCATATTAGTAAGGAAAGTGTAGGTCAAAAGTCAATCGGACAACTACTTTTCGGATTTAAGTTTCACATTCAAGTAAAGTGGCTAATAGTCGGTAACGCATAAATATTATAATTATCACATTTCTAAGAAATCCTTTACACTACGTCACATAAAAAAGACTTTCTAATTTAAACACTTTTAAACTTTAGCGTTATGTTGTACAATGTACCTACATGCATAATTTAACAAAGTAGTTTTGTGTTAAATATTATTCAAATTTTTAATTAAAATTCTATATTTTTCTTAATTTATTATACTTACATAGGGTTGTGTCCACCAACCCAACGGTACAAAATAATATCCATATTTTTGTAATACATTACCAGCTACGTACCTATACGCTTAAAAATAAAGAAACGTTACATTCAACCATCAACGCCAAAGCCCTTACAATAAATCCTCATTACAAACGATCGGGCAACAAAATAAAATGTGCTCCCAAAAGAGCGTAGCTCAATAACTCAGCGGCATGGCCCACTGTGCGGTGCTAAATTTTTATATTCACGAAAGGGAAACGGTTATGTCCAGAGTGAATTTGGCGGAAGCGGGGCGCCTCGGGGCGAGTCGCCGCGGCCTCGGGCGCCTCGTAAATTTGTCATAAAGGAGCGCGCCACTTTTCAAGGACTCCGTTAAAACTAAGCTCTAAATGTATCCAAGAACTCGAACTTCCGGCAATCGGTGAGGTGGAAAAACTTTTGCGTGCTTTTGCGGTCGACTGTAACTTTTTTGCTTCAATGTTCTATTTGATCTCACTCAAAGTTAAGGTCAAAATTTGTGACTTGTGATGTGTTTTAGTGGTTGTATACTTATAGCAATAATGTAAGTATTAATATCTTTGCTTGAACACAAACTTTATTTTATCACGGAACTAAGTATTTTAACAACTTTAAAAATAACTATGTAGGTAAGAAGTTAATGTAAAAAAATACTTATGTGGTCTATTTTATTTTTTTAACGAACTTTTTATTTCTTTCTGTGTGACGGACATTTAGTCATACTTACGAACTGTGTATTTTGCTGCAATTAAATAAATAAGTGGTATGGACACTTCGCCTTCGCCTTCATAAAAACCACTGACTCATAGAAAAGCTGCAAAGCACTACGACGGACGTAGTCGGTATAATCACTGACACAATGAGCTCAGCAGCTGTAAAACCAGACACAATATAGAAATTAAATTGTTAGTAGGCTCGGTTGTCCACACAAGCATACCCAAAACTTACCTCCAATTTCCACTGACCGCAGCGCAAGTGGCCATTACATATTCCGCTCACGCAGCGGATGTTTTAAAAACAGCAATTTCATACGCAATCTGTGGCCGCGTGCATTAATCAGCGCACAGTGGTCGGCTGCCGTCGCCTGTCTGTCAGCCGACTGACGCGCGTCGCCGCGCGACAGCGCACTGCCAGGGCTGCCACAGGAATCCCTGGTAGGTATCGTCCAAGACTGGTCTCCACGAAAAATTCTTTTATTTGAAAGGGATATTGTGAAGATTCATACATACCTACATACATTCATGAGTATTATTTTAGGCTGCTCTATTGCTTTTAGTGGCTGCTACATATACAATAAAATAAATAGTTTATTGAATATCTATCCCGTTCCAAAACTTAACTGCAAACGCACAATCACGAACTGGCACAAGACGCTAACATATAAAGAAACCGAAGACTTTATTATCCCAAAAGTGTAATTATTACAATTAAACGCACACCACGCATCCACACACTCTTACACACTCACACATTAACACATCTCTCACTCAGGGGCTTTATCATATCTTTTATTTATTTTATATCAATAAGTAGGTTGTAATGTAATAGTTATAGTTTGCTCAGAGTCCGTGGAATGGGGCACTGGTTACCTGTGGTCTTCGGGTTTTATTCAAACCTATCACAAGTATCAGTCTCTCACAAGGGGTACTTATGGGTTGTATATTATTGATAATGTGCCATTCTCTCTGTACAACGTATACCTTGTGATGAGAAATTACAACTGCACATGTGCCCATCGCCGCTTTATGCGGTTAGATATATGTTGACACATACATCCATCCGCATGTATTCTACACTTTAGACCGTTAGAGGGGTTGTGGGAGGAGAGGGGTTGGTAGTATTTTTTATTAAGCCGCTATTCCACTCATTATTAATTTAGCATTTCATTCATCTCCCCATGTGCTGTTGTATTTTGACCCCAAATATCCACCTGTACCAACAATAGTAGCGCTTCAAGATCAAGAATGCTCACTCCAATATCTCATTTGTTTTAACATAATAGTGTAAAGTATGTCTAGATTTGTCAATTTTTTGCAGACACACAAAATTTCACACGACAACGATAAAACTGGCAGCCCTACGCCGCGTCCGATTCGCGGCACGACGACACATTTCACTGGTAAACGTCAAATTTTTTGTCTGAAAATTGACACCGCTCATTCCTCTGGCCGGGCTACTGTTCGGCCGTAATGGCCCTTTATCCAGGCTGCTGCGTGTTCGCCAGTTGTTTTGTTTTTCTACATAGTGTAGGTAAGTACATACTTGGCATTGTTAGAAGTTTTACAGGTTCATGGGGCCACTCTCCTGAGACGGTAGTCTTATGTCTTAAGAGTACTGAATGAAGAATGCGCATCGGTGGGTTCTAATCATTCGGCGTCAAGATCTAACCTAGTTGGTCCACTGTGCGAGTTTGGTTTAACTTGCGCAGGCGGCTGGCACTTCTTGTTTAACCTGTTGGTCGAAGGTGCCAGTACAAATATAAAATTAATAAAATAAGGAATGGGATTGTTAGAAGTGAATATTAAATGACTGCAATTATTACACGAAAAACTGGGCTAGTGTAAGGGTCTCGGTGCTGACGGCTATCGAATATGACGATGAGCTGCCACCCTTTTGCTGCTGCGGCACGCACACACATATTTATTATCTTCTTTTTTTTGTACTATGTTTTTTATTGTGATTTTGTGTACCAACATGTGTGTGTCTTTTAGCAGTAAGTAAATAAAGTTTTTATCTATCTATCTATCTATCTATCTATCAGTAGCTTAGTCATAATATTGAAAAAACATTACAAAAAGGGGTAACTTTGGGTTTTTTTTTATTTATTTTTTTATTTTTTATTATTTTTTTATATATATATATATATTTTTTTTTTTATCGACTGATGTTTATTGGATTTTGTAACTGAATGAGACTTTGAATAGATTGGATCCTTATCTAATACATAGTTTTTTTTTTCCAGAATTTAAACCATTATTTTCTATGTCTCAGATGGTTTGAAAAAACTTAAAGCGCGATCTATCTAGCCTTGAGAGGAAACACTGCGTCGGCGTGGCGTTCGGGATTCTCATGCGGGGCGCGGGGGAGCGGCGTTTCGTGGTCCCCTGTTTCCTCCTTCAGAGGTGGACCAATTTTTATTTAAGCGTCGGTTGGGGGAGGAGGTTTTCTGTGTCTGTATGTTTGATTTTTTTTTTTAAACGAGTTACTTAATGTTTCTGAGGCCGCCTTAAAACGAAGTGATTTCGCTTAATTTTAAAGGCTCCTGGTTATTAAATAAATGACTTAATGCAAAGGAATCAAGCATACGGACGTGAAGGGTCTCTTTCTTTAACCGTTGCTGAAGGGATGGTGGGGGTTGGTCCGGTTTTGGAAGGGAGCTGCGGGGCGTCGTTTTTCTGTGTTTTGTGTGGGAGTTTCGGGGGGCCGCGTCGGCGTGGTGTTTCCTCTTAACTCGTAATCCCTACGCGCGCGCGTAAACCCTGCGCTCCTGACGGACGTCAAATCGATATCGAGTCGGCTGTGCTTATCTGATATGCTGAATATGAACGCTCGGGTCACGAGATAGGTTTCAGTTTCGCGTGGGGGTCGTTGGAGGGTGAACCTTCTGTACGGTAGTAGTATTAGTTATTCTGTGCTTGTACCAAGACGAAAAACGAAACAATTTTAAAACACACAAGTTTATGCTTATTAATTATTGACGTTTTTTTATGCTTAAGTTTTTATAAAAAAAGATATTTGAATGATTAAAAATGTCAACCTTATTGGTTAGGTACTAATGTTTTCCAAAACTCATTTCAGCCGCTACTTTATTTTACTTCAAAAACTCTCCAATTTATATTACTTACCACAGTATCAATACGATAATTGGAAATCATATTACACAATTCTATGACCACGGCTTATATTTCGGTTCGACGCGATTCTGTTTCGGCGTGCAGTGGTACTGGGGGTAGCAATGCGCATTTGTCTGGCACAGACTATAATAGCTCGTTAGATTAGTTATTAAGTCTTAACTATAAGTTAGTTAACTGTTTTTTTATTATTATTAGTATTGACGTCAATAAGTGCCTGTAAAGGTTTACATTGAATAAATAATTTGACTTGACTTTGACTTTGACTTTGACCGTTCGTGGTCCCGAGCTATTCCTGTGTCAGAGACGGAATGGTATAGCACAAGAGTAAAAATGGGTGTTTTAGTGGATAGGCCTCCCTCTTCAATCGAGCTCTACCGTAGTTGAGTAAAGGATTGCCCGGTGTCTAATATGTAAGACAGAATATCAATTATATCAATTAGATTACAAAAGGGGTTGCTTTGCTATCTTTCAAGTTAACCAAGTTTTTTACAATTATTTCATCGAGTGGGTTTTTTTAAATAATAGAAGGTGGCAAACGAGCAGGCGGGTCACCTGATGGAGAGTAACCTCCGCCGCCCATGGACACCCGCGAAACCAGAGGAATCGCAGACGCGATGCCGGCCTTTAAAGAGGGAATAGATTTTAGGAAGGAATAGGAATTGTGGGGGGGGGGGGGGGGAGAAGGGCCTCCGGAACCCTCACTGGCCGGACGAAACACAACAGCACCAAGCGCTATTATTTCACGCCGGATATTAGTGAGAGGGTGGTATTACGCCAAGCGAGCCGGCCCAATGCGTGCTGCAACGCAGCGTGGCTCTACCACTGGTGGGTGGGTAACTAAATTTAAAATATTTTATGATTCCTTGCTTTTAATGATACTTGTTGCTTGACGACCTCCTTGGTCGAGTGGTTTGTACACCGGTTTTCATGGTGTCGCCATCTCTGAGGTCCCGGGTTCGAACCCCGGTCGGGTCAATTTAGAAATTATTGTTTTCTAAATTGTCTCGGGTCTGGGTGTTTTCTATGTATAATAAGTATGTATTTAAGTATTTTAAGTATGTTTATCCGTTGTCTAGTAACCATTTAACGAGTTTCTTCGAAGCTTCTCTTGGGCTAGATAATTGGTGTGATTGTAGGAAAGATTTATTTATTTATTTATTTATACTTGTCTACTTAATTAAAATTTTAAAAACTGAAAAAAGAGACGACAACCTCAGGCGGGAATCGAACCACGCACCTTCCGCATTCCGGGCGGCTGCCTTAACCACTTGGCTACCGAGGTCTGGTTTTCACCCGTCGAAATTTGTCAGTGCTTGATGCTGCGGTTAAGATGAAGCTGCGTTTATAGATTAATGGTTTTTTATATATTTTAGCGTCTTATTAACGCATAAATATACTTACTTAAGTAAAATTTTTAAACACTGAAAAAATGTTATGATGATGAATTTACTACTTATTTGTCAAAGGAATTTAGGTACGATATCTCTAGAGTATACTATTAAATAATAGGCTTTGTCTTATTATTAGGACATCGTAGCGTTTGGTGGAGTTTTTGTTATTTTAAAGTTTGTTTCATCAAGCTTTCAGATGGTTGTGTGAGCTCCGTTTTTGACAACGATAAATGTATCTAAAAACTTCTCTCAATGAATACATATTTCCTTGACGCGCCACCGAAACTGTACAACAGATGATTAACGATGCCTGTCGGCTCAGCAAATTGACGGTGAGATGGTTCATAATTTATGGGGGTGGTGGAGTGTGTGGTGACACCGCGCCGAGTGGATAATGACAAGTGATTATTGCTATTTTGAGCACGTAATAATGACTATTAGCCGCTGGATCGGATGGTTGTGAATGCTAAGCAACTGTTCGTTGGCTAGTTATTGGGGTGGGTGACCATGTAACCACTGTATATCCGTGTTAGTGCTTAAGATGGCATGTCATGCTGTTAGGTTTGATTTATTGGTAAGAACTGTTGATCAAGTAGTAATTTTAAATTGTTAGTAGGTACTCATCTAATTATTAATTATCGAAACACAATTATGATTTATTTACCTTTGTTTGCTGTATTTTTTGTACTTTATTAAATATGTTAGCGATAAATGAAATAGAGTTTAAAACATCATTGATGACCACTAAAACGATTGACGCACACTGGGAAACATAGTAAAAAAAACAAAACTAATTTCATCCGCTTTTAAAACTAAACACTTCAGTTCGTCAATGCCATTCGATCAGCTCCCTATAGGGCCATTAGCCGCCAACCGGGCGACTCTTATTTACGACTTCCTCGCGAGGAAACCGCCACTTGTGTTGCGCCCGCGCAGATACGATAGGTACCTACTTCTTAGTAGTTGCCTTGCTTAATGCACATGTCCTTTCATGATGTATTCAGTGAAATCTCTCTGGATGCTTGTTATTATTATTATGAGTCGTAGTCGTCCCTCTACAGGGCAAATGATTCTCTTGTCTCTTTTCACTTTTGGTAACCAGCCGTTGCAGTAAGAGTCAAGCTCGTCCCACCATCTCCTTCTGGCCTACCGCGATGTCTCCTGATTTGTGTCAATAAAACATATTTATACTCGTAATGCTTAAGCATATAACCACATGAACAATATTACAGTACATAATGACAATATAAGCATATGATTGATGATTTTTTATTTATTTATTCGCGACAAATATGGTATAAAATGATCGGCTATTAATCCACAACGACGATGAATTCAAACCGTTACATTTTATATAACGACACCCTGAGCGACTCTAATCTGACAGGTCACAACGACTTTCATGACACTTGATACATCACTGAATAACGTCGGCCATGTCGGCATAATAAACCTCAAAAAAAAGACAAAAAAAAAACAAGTGACAAGTGAGTCCAAAACCAAACGAACAAGCTAACTGATACCGCGTCCGTCTCCCGTTCACTTTTGTTTTTAATTGGTTATCAGTGAACAATTATAAAACATTCTGTCGGTTCGCGGTCGGCGCGGCAAAGGACAGGCACTAATTGACAGGCCCCGGTGACAGACGGACGGACGGACGGCTGACGCGCGAGGCCGCGGGCTTTCCAGCTTTGACAGTGAACAGTAAGGTAAGTATATAATTTTGACATTTTTAAAGTGCGATTACGTATATAATTATATACGTAATCGCACTATAACTAACCATAAACATATGGTTGTTTATGATTTAAGTATAGCTACGCGCCCGCAAATTAAAGTAAATTGGGAATTTCAGTCTTAATCTTTCTAACATGACAATGGTGTTCGCGTTTAAATTGTAAGTAAAGCTGTGTGTACATAGTGTTTGGGTCTTTCTTGAGTATTTATGTGCTGCACACCTGTTATTAGCAAACTGTAATTTAATTATGTTAGAAAATTAAGAAATACAGGATGTTAGGATAGTATCAAATGGCAAGCTGTGTTTGATGCCTACTCCTCCGGGAAATATTTGTATGGATGTAATTTAATTGTAATCTGTTCCGTCTGTTCCAACAAAGATATTAAGAATATAATAAATACTATGATTTTCTGGTTATAAAATGATATTCAAAGCCCATTGCGAATAAATCTAGCCCACAGAGATACTGAAACTACACTGGCCTTCAAAAATAAGTATCACACTTTTAAAATTGCAATTACTTTTTAAGTACACAAGATAAACAAGACACACAAGTCTTTAAAATGTTACTAATGTATAATTTACTATAGTATTAAAGAAAGCTGATAAAAATTGCTATAAAACCTTTTTTATTTTAAATCTCTAACTTCTATAGTTTAGAAAAAAATTAGATTAGATATTACATTTTTATAAGTATTACCTGTGCAAAAAAACACTAAAAACTTACACTTTGACGTGAATGGTTCGCACTCGGTTCGCAACGCGCGAAAGCAAATGCATCCACACTCATTTTGATTCGCGGCGCGATTCGCGGGCGAATGTGCAGCCCGCTCTGTGTAGTTAGGTAAGAACTACCTACCTTATCGCATTTTCTTACTCCAGTTGTCACACCAACACGTCCATACATTTCAAACTGAGGATTTCTTTCGTCTTCCGTCTTAAATGTCGACGCGCAAACCAATCCCTGCTAACAAGTGGGCAAACAACCTGAACCAACAGCCTCCCGCCACAGCCCACTAACGGGCTCGCAAATAGGGGATTTAGGCAAAACCAACACATCACCCCGGATACATGCGAAAGCTAAACTTTAAGCACTTACTGATAAGAGTTATGAGCCGGAGCACGCATTAAGCTGGATTTCCGCCCAAGTTTATTATTATAAGCTTAATATTGAACGAAGTTTAGATTTGCAGCAAATGTTTATTTGTGGCGGTGTGGTGTGCGTGTTGGTGATTTGTCGGTTTTTATTTGGTCGACTTGAATTATAGTGTTTAGTTAATATTAGAGACAACGTAAACATATTTAATTTTAATAATAGTTTTTAATGAACTATTTATAAATATCCAAACAGAAAGTATCACAACATTATTAATAGAACGCGTCGCGTAGCGGTGAAGTGTACTACCACCTCCTCTTTTCTCTTGCGTGTCGTAAAAGGCGACTAACGGACAAAGACTGCACTAGCGATGTGTAACTCAGGAGTGACAAACGCAAAAGATATAGTATCCCAGGCAAGGAGTGATTAACTCCGTATATCCATTTAACTCCAATTATATCTTTATATCCATGTAGCTAAGATGTATTTTGGTCAAAACTCATTGTGTAGAATAGAAAGAAACAAAGATGTGTCTAGGTTGTGAGTAAAAAAGAGATAGAATATTTCGCCCGCGCATGCCTAGTGCGAGTTATTTAGTTATATTATACGGTAGTTTTGCTAAGGTAAATAAATCTTTCACGCAGTAAGGCATAATTTCACTGGTAAGGAATTTAAAAAATTCGGTTTGTTTAAAGATTAACAAAAATATATTTTACACATACATCAGTTAACTTTCCACCAATAGTAATAATTAATTACCAGCTAAATAAATTATCGAACAAAGAGAGTAAGTACAGACGTAACAACTAGCATGAACAAAAAAAGAAGAATCTAAACAATTACAAATAAAATTAATAAACTCACTTGCTTCTTAAATTGAGAAGCAGAGGCGTGGAAAATATATATGGTTGTTCTAATTCTCTTTCTTGTCGTACGCATATTCAACTAAGTTAATCTTTAACTCCCTAGCTCATTTCGTTCATATCTGAGCCAGGGAGTTAAAGAGTTATAGATATAAAAGAGTGATGTAACTCTTTAGATATAAAAGATGTAATCACTCTTTTCTTAACAGTGAGTTATTCTGCGCATCGCTAGACTGCACATACATTCAACAGCATAGAGCGGCCCTGGGTTCACCACCTGTTGTTAGGTACATCACTATATAGATTGTGCATAGTGGTACATCCCTACAGAGCCGCCATATTTATTACTCGTCTCTGAGCGGCCGCTCACGGACGCTAAACTTACCTGTAATGTAATTACCTAAATTGTGACAAATAAATGATGTGGACCTGAAGACTATTGTATCATTAAGAAGACCCAAAGACCGACATAACACCTGTCACGCTTAGCTCATGTGCAGTCGCAATTTGGCGAAAAGTAGACTATGGCAGAGGAATGTTTTGCAGTCCTCATTGCCTAATTTCTGACTAACCCTTCGGGGATAATAGTCGTGATTATATGTATGAATGTATTGAAAGATTATTAACAGAATTGCAGCAGTAGGGGAGACTGGGGCTGGTTGTGACAGGGGTAGGTAGTTACAGCGATAACGCTGGCTAAACAAAGAACGCTATATTGACGTTAGAAAGAGACAAATAATCACGCCACCACCGGCCGGCATGTCGCGCTCGCCAGTGGCGCCAGCGCGTTTGTGAGAGGAGCACGTACACACGGCCGTCAAAACCGCAGGTTAGTAACATTTTCGTTTTTTCGTAATATTGGTCTACAAACTATTTTACTTAGAGCCGATATGTGTGTGTGTTGTTATTCACGTGTCCTAATCCTTTCTTTTTGCAATAAAGTTACGTTTATTCAGTTGTACTTATTTGCGTTTTAACTACCTAACCTTGAATTGTCAGTTTTGATGTTGGGGCTAAAAGTGACATTTGCTCGGGGCAGGTTGTGACTTGTCACAACCTGCCCCGTAATGCTGCTTGCTAACTGGTATACCTAATTATAGCTACATAATTTATTGTTTTTTAAAGGATGAGGACGTATAAAAGAAAAACCGAGCGTGGACAAATATCAAAAGAAACTTACGAAAAAGCAGCAGCTATTTTGGAGGAGGATAAAACAAAAAAAATTCGTGGCATCGCAAAAGACTTCGGAATATGTCACATGTCGCTAACAAGGTATTTAAAGAAACAGAAACAAGCAAAAGAGAAGGGCACATCTATGGAATCTGTCGCAGTCGGCTACCAAAAAAATAGACAAGTTTTTAACGATGAACAAGAGACCATTTTGGTAAGTTACTTAATTAAATGTAGCCAAATTTACTATGGATTGACGCCTAAAGATGTCAGGCACCTAGCATTTACTTGTGCATTTAAGTACAACATAGTAATGCCACAGTCGTGGCTTAACAAAAAAGAAGCAGGAGCTGATTAGCTGACAGCGTTTTTAAAACGTAACCCGTCTCTCTCTATAAGATCGCCGGAAGCTACTAGCCTAAGCAGAGCTACGTCATTTAATAAAACGAATGTCGGAATTTTTTTTTCTAAATTGGCTGAAGTATTGGACAGATATAAAATTTCTTTGACACGCATATGGAATGTAGACGAGACAGGCATCACAACAGTGCAGAAACCGAGAAAAATTTTGGCTCCAAAAGGAACCAAGCAAGTTGGTTCCATTACATCAGCGGAGAGAGGGACCCTCGTTACGCTCTGCGTAGCAGTAAATGCAGTGGGAAACTCAGTACCATGTATGTTTATATTTCCACGGATTAGATATAGGGACTATTTTGTTCGCGCTGGACCTCCAGACTGCATTGGCGCTGGCAACTCGAGTGGCTGGATGACTGGGGTTGAATTTAGAATATTCATTAAACATTTCATAGATAATGTGAAACCATCTTCATCTGAACCTGTGCTCTTGTTGCTGGACAATCATTCTTCGCACTTGGATATTGAAGTCGTCGAAACAGCTAAAGAAAACAATGTGATATTGCTGTCCTTCCCGCCACATTGCTCACACAAGCTCCAGCCCTTGGATGTGGGGGTGTATGGGCCTTTAAAAAATTACTGTGCCAGCCAACAAGATGCTTGGCTTAGAAACAATCCAGGGAAGACTATGACTATTCACGATATTCCAGCAATAGTGAATAAAGCTCTACCCTTGGCGTTGAATCCAGCTAACATCATCAATGGATTTAAAAAGACTGGTAGTAGTAGGAAATTGGGCTTTCTGACTCACGGTCGTTCAACATAATTGAAGTTTTAGTTTTCAGTCTAAAGTGAATCATTCAACTATAGAGCGCGCTTGAGAGGCGCCTGGCGGCGCCTCTTGTGCGCGTCCTGAGTTGGTTGATTCACTGTAGACTGAAAACTAAAACTTCAATCATGTTGAACGACCGTGAGTCAGAAAGCCCAATTTCCTACTTTTACACTCACAAACTGGATTTATAGAGTGCTTGGTGTGGTAGCTCCATTTATGCAAAGGATGAGATGTCTATTACTGATAGATAGGTAGCTATACCAAGCTGGATTACCTAATGTTGATCATCACCATCATTACTTGAAAATATTCTAGAGCAGTATTACCTAATTTAATAAAGGTGAAATAAATATTTAGGTACCTGAGTATATAAAAATATATTTGATAAGTAGGTAGGTATAAAATGAAAGAAACAAATTTATTTAAAAAAGTTTATTTTCTTCACACCATTTGTTTAAACAAAATACATTTTTTAATGCACACACCCGAGTGTGATACATGCAACTAAATACATCGTTTGACTCTTTATACTTATCATACAAATTAAGTAAACTAGGACAAAACTTATCTTCTAAATTATAAACATTGTTATTTTCGGTTACATCTTTTAACCACTTCACTTTTTCTATTCCCTTAGTATAAATCATTTTGTTTGACAACAGTCGTACAATATGTTCTTTATGATAGGGATATGGTATGAAACCCTCTTTCCAGTAAACTGCTCTGTTTCTCTCAATCCAATTTACCTGTTTCCTCTCTGTTTTGCTTAGCTCGTAATAAGGAAACGGAGGTTTTATAAGAAGAACTTCTAACTGTTTTTTGTTTAGAATAGCAATTTCTTTTAGAATGAATTTATTATCATCTGTTTTAAAACCCTGTACATCTACAATAACCTTCATGATAATTTTCGAACAATTTTACTCAGAGGCTTGTATTCAACCAGACGATCGTTAATAATTAAACAATATGCTGTTGTGTCATCTGGTAAATATTCGGAACATTCAATTTCTACTCGCACATCTACAGGTCCAGTTTTCAAATTATCGTTTTGTCTTGAGCAATCAATGATGAACAAAGGAGCCTTGTTTTTAAAATTATCTAGATTGAGCAATGGGTCTGGTGAAATGTTGTAATACGAGTGACGAAATTTAGTGTATATATCGTATAATATACTATATTTATTCTCATTAAAATTCAAGTTCATAGATTCGTAGGGGTAATATTGCGAATTCAAAAATAATGTAACATTTGTTAATTTACAATGATCAAACTCGGAACAGTCGAGAGTCCTACTATTCTTTCTGTTTGTTTGTAAGCCTAAAATCACATAACGAGGTTTTTCTATTTGTGAAGTAGTTTTTACTGACCATGAATGTTTAACTGTTTTTGGTAATACAGGGTATTCATATAAATCCCAGTTTCTGAAAGCAATTTGGATAGGCTTGTCTTTTTCAAGAAGTTTAAGCAATGATAGTTTCTCATAATCCGAAACTTTAATATGTGGAACTCGCCACTGTACTTTTTGTATATTTATTTTAATATGATTGACATCGTCTGGCAAAATGACACTGTTCAATACGCCATGACCTCTGTTTAAAATAAGTTCATGCTTGCAGTTAATTACAATTTTCTTATAATCTTCTGCGAATCCTAATATTTTATCAAGGGGCACAACTGCACTAAAACTATTATTACTCCTAATAGTTCCATTCAAACTCCATCCCCATATAGCTGCAACTTTGCTCTCCCCTTCATTCATTGATATATACGATTTCATACAAGTGGTTATGCCGGCATTTTTGATGCGGTCTATTTCAATACCATTCATCTCATATCTAATATCTTGAAATAGAAATAAAACCGGGTTATTAGTGAGCTTAATACCTTTTTTCATAGGTTTACCGTCTTTATCATAAAGTTGTATATCTCCTTCTATATATATAGCACTCGCCGATGGTAATATGTATATATCCTGTTGATGAATTGGAATTCTTATTTTATCATTTTCATTAAAATTATTATTGTAAGGATTATAAGTATGAATTTCATAGCTTTCAATTGAGTTATCGTATTGAGGTAAATCACTTATTCCAAGAATACTCATGTTTTAAATCCTAGGGCCTGAAGAAATTTTTTATTGACTTTCGTAATTTTTTTAACAGGTTTAACACGTGTGGACACTTTAACACTATGTCGGGTATTGACACGCTTGGTGTTCGTATTCTGAACTTTATAAAAGACTATCATGTTGCTCTACGTAAATGAAGACGCAATTGAATACTTTCTCCTTGGAAATCAATGTAATTTCCGTGTTCATCTAAAAACTTTACACTCAGAGATGATATATTGTTTTTGTTAACTGGTAGATATATAATATTTTTCGGTATTTCTATATATCGGTGACCAGGTGATACGTCCGGCACAAATTCATGTATAATATGTGAGGGCGCGCCGTTATTATACGATCCTTGCACTATATCACATTCAATCCTGATCAAGGATAAAGGCAGAATGTTTACTGGACTTACAGATTCATGCCATTTATTTGCTTCTAACTTTACGTTCTGAAAGCCAAGTAACTGTCCAATGCTGTTATTAACGCTAAAGTCCACTCTTTGAGAACAATAGAAATAACACTTCAACGTATTGTTGTTAGGTTTAATCTTGATTTCACAATCGGTGATATTTGTTTCAAGATATTCCGCAATATCGTAAAGATCGTAAGTTCCGAGAGGTATTTTTAACTGCTTATTATCAGCACCATAAGTAAATATGTTGTTAAGAGCAGTTACATTTGGTATGGAATTTAAAGCGGAAAAGTATAATAATCCACATTCGCATTTTTCCCATAAAGTTAAAGGGGGCTGGAATTGTGATTCCAAGTAGGACTTATCCCCAGTAATGGTTAAAGTAATAGACATTATGTAGTACTAACTAGTTTGAAAGCTTTACTAACTATTTATTTAGGATTTTAGACCAAAAATTTCTAAGAAATTGGAGACATAAATGCCCGCAGTTAAAAGGGTGATTGTTCTGTACATTTTCATTATTATATTTTATATTACTAGTACCGACATAAGAAATGAATTCTTTTGGTGGCTTTAAATTACCATAGCTATCGAAATACATTACACTTTTACAATATTTTGCATAGGCTACCCAGTGAGAACCTGGATTTTTGGAGCTATCAAGATTAATAATACCACATTCTTTTGAAAGTGGATATTTCGGCAATTCATCACGCATATAAACACCTCGAAAGAATGGAATATCTTTAGCATTTTTAATAATATCGATATTGCTCAAAGCTCGATTGGGTAGCCGATTACTTAGTTTTTTTTATTAGAAATAAAAATTCCTAATCCATTATGATGAGGTCTAACTTCTAAACCTTTCCCTATACATAAAGTTTCCATCTTTTCGTTGTGTCGTTTTAGTTCAGAAAAACGTTTTTTAGCTGCTTTAAATTCATTAATAGCCTTAGTAATTGCTGCTGCTCCGCCAGCTAAGCTTCCAACCGCAGACAATCCAGCAAATATAGGTATAAGAGGAAGAACTCCACCAGTTTTTGGAACAGGAATCATGCGAGGTAGTTTTACAATAGAATTTTTCATTGACTCTTTAGCTGCTGCTATTGCTAGCTCAATAGCTATTTTTTTACACTTAGGCTTTAGTTTTTGTAAATGTTTTTTTGTATGAGAAACAATTTTTTTTAAATGTTTCTTCACACCACCTCCACTTTTAAGGGTTTCTTTATTTTCTTCCCTATTTTTTCTCAAACCATAACCTGTGCTAACTTTAGCTAACATAGCTTTATTCACTAAATGAGCTGCAAGCTTTTCTCCTAGACCAGCATTTACAGCATGAGCACGTTTTCGTGCCATTTTCATTAATTTTATATCAGCTTTATGACGATCACTTAATGAAGATGATTTGTTATAAGCTATATCGTGTTCTTTACAGTATTCGTCTAATAAATTAATACCCCTTTCTCTTCGAGCTAGTCTTTTTGCTAGTTTAGTTCCAGGACCACAATAATTATATCCAGGTAAATGAAGTTCAAAAGGTAAATTATTTATAAACCAATTTAGTAGACTGCTATCTACCATAACTCGTATAGAACTAGTTTACTGGAAGAATGTACCTATATTAATATACTATTGAACTATATTTGACTTATTAATCCAACTGTTTTCATTCGAAGGTAAACCCAACCATTTCACAAATACCTTTTTTCCCTTTGTTTTTAATACTTTTTCTATTAAGTATATATTAGGATGCTTTGCTTTCAATAATTCTTGCTCATAAAATGCCCCTAAAATAGCCCGATTTCTTGCATCTTCAATTAAGTATGTTGGTGGAGACGTTTTTTGTACTTTAATAATCTTGAATATTTCTGCTGACCAATTAGGTGTATAACCTTTTTCAAATACTCCTTTGTATTTGCTTATTCTCACAAAATCCTTGACTTTAAACTTGTGTCTCTTCACTATTTTATTTGATAGGTTAGCATACCTATCATGCAATATCTGAACATTATTTTTATTTACTTTTACAGGCTTTAGACCTATAGTTCTATGATAAGTGTGATTATATTCACGAATCACATCATTTAAAGTACCATCATTCCACCTGTAATTACCTTTTAAACTAAATAATTTATACATTTTCGTTTTCAATGTTCTAATAAGTCTTTCTGCAATAGAGGCCTTTTTAACGGAATACGTGGAATAATGTCTGATTTTATATTTTACAGTTCATCATTATAAAACTCTGTTCCATGATCAGTTTGTAAATTTTTCGGGACACGTCCATTACTGAATAAATCAATAAAAGCATCGCATATATCGTTTTTTGTTTTTCGTTTTAATGGGTAGGCCCATGCATATTTTGAGAATGTATCAATAACTACTAAAATATATTTATAACCATTGTTTTCTTTAGAGACACCTTGCATATCAATTAGATCAGCTTGCCACAAGTCATCAATATCTTTCATAATAACTTTTCGTCGTAGAAAATTCACCCTCACATTTTTATGTATTTCATTAACCACATCGGCTTTACTCATTTTTTGGATTTATTATTTGTACTTTTTTCAAAACTATTTAATTTAATAGTAAACTCATTCAACTTCTTATCAGTTGACTGAATGGCTTTCAAACATTTTTCCAAGGATTTATATAATAACTCTTTGTCTGTTGTATTTTTATTATCTATCTCTTTATAAATATTTTCAATAGATTTATCAACATATTCCTTGTTTGCGCTATCTGTTACGTAAACTGGTAATTTTACATTTCGTATGATTTTATTTTGAGCATCCAAATTGTTATCACTCAAATGTTTTAGAGCACATTCAACTATCATCAAATCTTTTTTAATTCTTTTGTTTTTATGTACATGGTGACCAAATTTGTCGACATTCATATTGAATGTTTATTTGATACTAAATATTATTTTATCGGGTTTTTGGTTTTATTGTTTAATAATATCAGATTCTTTCAATTCTTCAATAATAGATAAAATTTCATTATCATGATTAGTATTACCAGCTTCTTTCGAAGCAATCAGTAATTTTAATCTTTCTATCAACTCATTAGGATCATCCCAGTATACCAAATCAGTATTAGATCTATACGTTTTAAACTTTGGCAAATTTCCACCATGCTTTTCCATGTCGGTATTATGGAATAATGGTTTGATTATGTCACGATATTTAGCGCTTTTATCACCTTTTATTTGTCCATTAGGACGATAATCTCTTCTGTGTGCGTTAGTAATGGAAAGCATATTCTTATATTTAACTTTATCATTTTCAGAAACCAAACTTAAATCGGGTTTCTTAGTTAAAAGCAATTCTTTTAGTCCTGGCGTTAATTCACAACGTTTACTATCTATAGTAATGAAAAAATTGTTGTCACGACCCGGGGCATTGTCCATTTTAGATAAAATTACTTTTGAGTCACCCATAAACAGATTTTCATTTTGACTTCTTATTCCATATGGAATATTTAGGTTTTCATAAATATCGAATAAATCATCTTTCACTAATGACTTTAGTAAAATATTTTTATCATCATCATCATAAAGATCAGAGCTTTTGTATAAAATGTTTATGTTTTCACTTTCATTATCATGATCATCATCTTTTTTACCAAAAACAGTATTGTAAGAATCTGAATCTTGGAAATCATCACTTGCTGTATTAAAGCTGCGCACTGAATAAGATTTTTCCATATTGTTATGTTGAAAAAGTTTATTATTATTATTATTATTACAGCTTTTTTCAACTAAGGTTTTAATTGGAACGGTCACAGGTTCCAGCAACTTTTTCATAGTTAAGTCAGTTTGATCTTCTTCATTTTTCATTTGTTTAATTTTAGCCTGGATAGAATTAACTGACTTAATTAATTGCTGTTTAATATTTCCCTCCATTATTACCACACAACCATTAATTGTAACAGAAATAAAGATACTAATATTATTATTATCGTTTCAACTGGTTTTTATAAACTATAACTCATAATTTTCATATTGTTACAATGATTTAGTACTTTTCAGAATATTATAAATATGTCAAACTTTTGCCTATATCTTTCTTGTGCTACAGGTCTATCTTTATCAATTATTAAAAAATTGTGCTGAACTTTCCAAATTTCTGAGCACATGTTTTTAAAATAAAGCCAAGTCATGTCAGTATTAACGTGCTCATTGTAAATATGTTTTAGATTAATATCGTCTTGTTTGAAGATTATTAAGAAGTTAGCATTATCACGTATCAATTGTTTTGGTATTTTAGAGTATGTTTGTGACAAATAAAAGCAATCAATATTGTTGTGTCTACCCATGGTAAAATAATTGCGAATATTTGATTGTCGATCACATACAACATCATCAAATATAATGATGGAATTTGGGAGAGCATCTCTAGGGTGAATAACTTCATCATGGTCATTGAATCCAAAAAACTTTACTCCTTCTACTCTTTTTAACACATTTTGTAAAAATCTGTATTTAGGTTGAAAAGTTGTTTTGGAATATAAATAAACATTACGAAACTTCAGACCATTTTCATGTAACAATAAATTTATCATAACATTTGTTTTCCCACAATTTGAAGGACCACAAATTATGCACCGTATTGTATTAGGCAAAAGCTTGCTATGCCTCACATTATGCAATTTGGTATCAACGTTCAAATCATTGACCTCCAACGAAAGAGTTTGCTTAACGAGCTTCATTATGAGTTTATAGGCTGAAAAAATGTGTACATAGTAAGCTAAACAGTCGACCGTCCGGCACACATCTCGTAACGGATGTGTCTGCCAGGAACCACAATTATCCACTACTTATATTTTATTTTCAGCTTTTTAATAGATAGTGAATCTTTTAGTTCTTTGTATAGGTTTAGGAAATATAAAAAATAAATAAAAAGTCTAAAATCAAGGTAAGAATTATATTTTCACTCCTTATACTTAATAATAATAATAAAATTATATAGGTACAAATTTAACAAAATACAAACAATACAACTAACTTAATTTAACATTTAAAATAAAGTATCACAATGACCCCATGGTAAAGTATAAATTTGATTTGAGAGAACTTGTCGTTTATCGTCCTGTCTATTTAACACCAGTTTATTAACTCTCTGTGAATATAATACATGTTTTAAAGATCTAATTAAATTCATACTACATCTTATATTAATATTATTATTCAATGTGTTTTCATAGTGACTTGGTCTCAGTTTCTTAGTTACAGACTTTGATATACCTTTTGCTTTTTTTATCTGAGTTTTTGTACTTTCGATACAATAGAGTTTTGCCCTCAAACCAATAAATTGTTTAATAATATCACCACCCATTTCATCCTTAAAAAGACCTGGTATTTTTGCATTCAAGGCAGGCACACCGTAAACATTATTCTTTTCAAAATTACTAGTATCATAATAAGCAATATGTCTTTTCATTTCAGCATAGAAATCGTTACTATTTATTAAATAAAGTAAACTGTCGGTGTCAGTATAACATAACTTTACATTTTCGTTATACTTCTTTTTAATGAAATTATAATGAAAATGATACATGTGCTGTTTAGCATATTCAAGAACTGAAAACCCTATGTATATTGGTCTATCTAAAATAATCTTTTCTAATTTTAACTGAATTGCAACAAAATTATCTGAAAATATGGATATACTTTTTAAGTTGGGTCTCGAAATTAGTTTTTCTGCCCCAATTATTTTATTTGTTTTATTATTAGTGTCTCTCCATTTTGTAACTAATTTGACGTCTACCTGTTTTCTTCTGTTTTCAATTGTCTTCCCAAAAATAGCGTTATTTAAAAGTTTGAAAAAGTCTTTATCAAATGTGGAAGATGAATTTTGACGCAAATATGTATTTAATTTTATGTATTTAGCTAAAAAACTTTGCTGTCGAAAACTGATCACTCGGTGAATTTTTTTTAATACTAAACCATTTCTCAAACATTCTTTTAAATATACATAATGGATAACGTAATAAAATTTGTCATATAAATTTGCTATAAGTTTTTTAGTTTTGCCACCCGGTGGAATATGTTTTTCCGGTGCAAATGGTAAATCACTATGAATTGAATGTAAATTAGCAGGATAATCCAGATCCACTTCTAAAATGTATCCAAATTCAGCATCATCAGAAATACTTAATATGTTTAAATTCTGAATTTCATTGTCAGATAAAAATCTAAAGTCAGACATAGGCATTTTTTGCATCATAGCATAACCATACAGATTATTACAGTCTAAGTAAATAAGGTAGCTAGATGGTACTGATTCATCATAGTTTGGCATGTATTTATTATTTGCTTTAGCATGTCTAAGCGAGCACTGAGCTAAGCCACCGCGTATTCCTTTCTCTATCATTTCATACATATCTTTATCATCTAGCAAGTCTAATTTAACACCTGTATATAAAAGCATGGCATCCCAGCTTAAGCCTGGAGAAGTAACATAATAAGCTGGGTCGAGTTTATAATACTTAAGACTACTATTTCTAAACTTTTCAAAAATATCACATAGAAGCAACACATCACATTTCAAGTATAAGTCTGTATATTCTCCTAGCGATTCAATGTTAAAGACTTTCCAAATTTTATGTGCGCGAGTATAATCCTCCTCATTAATGTGCTCACCAGTTAAACTATTGTAAAAGTAGTCTCTTTTAGGTAAACTTGTTTCTTCAAATCTTTTACATGAATCCATATAATCATAGGGATATACACCTTTTTGACGAAGTAAATAAAACTGTTCTTTACAATTAAATATTTTTTGTAAATGTTTCAAATCTATATCTGCTAAGTTTTTACTTAAAGTATCTAAACTGGAACTAAGAAACTGAAATGAGTCCAAAAACTTAATTTGAATTGTAGAAGGAGAATTTGTGTTTTTTAAAAATTTTGTAAAAGATAGATACTTTTCTTTACTCTTCGGAATAACTCTGATATCACCATCATATTTAGCTAATTCTTTTATGAACAAATGAGCATCATAGTTTGCTAAATTGTGAAAAATTACTGGCACAAAGGGACATACTTTAAATAATAAGTTGCATTTAGTATGAGCAGCACCTCTGTATACACCGGTTATATGGTCATGATCAACAACTTTATCATTAATTAGTGGTAGTTTACAAATATGACAAATACTTGCATTAAGGTGTTTATATTTTTGTGATTGAGTCATCGGTAACATGGGTTCCTTCTTTCTAAGTATGCTTTCGATATATTTTATATCTTCTATTAGACGTTTTATAAAAACTTCAACACAATCTGATCCTCTATACAGCACAAGTTTATTTAGACTTTCATCATGTGAACAACAAATGTAATATGCAAAACATGAGGGTTGGTGTAATTTATAGGTTTCGGTATTACAACTGTTCTTTTCATGTTTGTTTAATAGTAAACTTTCGAAATCAGCATAAATTACAAAATTAATTTTCTGCTGTCTTTCATAATTTTTGAATTCTAATTTACTATTTTTACTTGGCAAAACTGTTAAAACTTTAGAACAAGTGTGTGAGTTATATTTTACCTGTGTTATAAAAAACTGAAGACAGCTTTCGCATAAGTATGTTTTACCATGATGTTTACTGAATTGTCGTCTAGTAAGTTTTGCCAAGTCTTTTATTAAACAATAATGACCTCTGGATTTCTGTTCAAAATACAATAGGTTAACATGATTTTCTTTTCTATGATTTGTCATGTATAATGGGCCTGTGATATGATTTTTGTTATCTAAACCATAAATACTGACACTAATAGAAGGATTATTTTTTTCGAATAATCTAATATCTGTGAATGATGGTGGGAAATTCAGTCCTTTGATATTTAAAACTGAAGAATAAAACGGATATGAACTTGTTCGATTGACGTTTTTAGTACAAGGAAATAAAGCAGCCACTATACTCCATACAAAACAATGATTGTCATAATTTTTTACATTTAGACAACTTTTAGTACTACTAATTTCTTTAGGTAATTCTAAATAGCTACCACCCTTTAGAGGGGAGTATTTATTAACGTTTATTTCTAAATGATTGACAGAGTTAAAACACCAGCCTGACTCACGGTGCTGAAATTCACTTAATTTATTAATTAATATATTCTGAGTTTTTGAATACAGTTCAGATAAATCAGTATTTCTAAATATGGTCTCATACTTAGCATTGAATGATTTCATTTGGATTTCATCTGATGTAGGTAATTTGAAATTAGCAAATAATTCAAAATTAAGCTTTATGGAACCATGTTTAGACAAATTCATGACTATAAGTTTTTTCACATCATCTGTAATTTTATGTAAAAATTCCTCAGGAGTAGAACAAACATTGTCATCAGAGTTTACTCTATAAGTAACTATTCTCTCTCGAAAAGCTGAAGCTATAATATAAATGTTATCAAAACTAGTTTTCAATAAGCAATTCTTTTTATGTAAATTAGTTCTTAAATGAAATCTGTAAGAGCTTTCTAAAACTTTAATATTACATTCATTACAAATCTTTATTTTATTTTTATTTCTATTTATCTTTTCATTCAAGGCTTTTGGGGGGTATTTGTCTGAAAAAAGTAAAAATGTATTCATTAATATTTGTATTTTAATAAACATCTTAAACATTAATACAATTATAA
Source organism: Scoparia ambigualis (assembly GCA_963921215.1). NCBI lineage: Eukaryota > Metazoa > Arthropoda > Insecta > Lepidoptera > Crambidae > Scoparia > Scoparia ambigualis. The sequence goes on from OY992511.1 coordinate 2,698,978, forward strand.
AACTATTCTATGCTTATAAAATGAAATTAGGTAAACAATAAGTTTATTATATGAATTATTATTGTATTATATTATCTATGATTATAAGTGCTTAATTCAACATAGTGTTCAATAACTCAAGAATTCAGTAAGTTACTTGCTTAATGAATTCTTGAATTATTAAACTATATACAGTTCAATCATTCAAGAATTCAATAAGTAAGTTACCATTAGTTATTACTAAACCAAAATAATATTTCATAAATAATATACACTTATTTATATTATAGCAAAGCATATACCTATATGTCATTGTAAATGCAAAATTCAAAGTACCATATCATTATATAGAAACCTCATGTTCTAATGTATTATGGTTTTGAATGAATTTACCTTTTTATAAGTAAGTATTTTATTTTATTATTTTATTGATTCGGTGTACTAACATAAGTGATCGGACAATCCTTAAAGTTCTTTTTTACTTTTTTTAAAAATTTTACAAAACAACGGTATGCTGGATTGTCGTCATCTATTTTAGTTTTCAACGTTACTACAGCATGACGCCACCTGTTCATAGGTGAAATACTTTCAATTTCACTACACATGTAAAGTTTAAGATCTACAAAACGTGAACCTCTAATATCTGGATTGAATTGTTTGGAAATGCCGTTAGATCCGCGACGACACAAATATGATACAAGCTCATCTTTTTTACCGGCTTTTTGATCTTCATCGGCATCCGAATCGGTCCCCATAATATCTTTCGCAGTGACCTTGGTGGAAGACGTCGCAGCTAGCGGTTGTGCAACACGCTCATTACTCTTCGCCTTATGCTTCTGACACTTCTCCGATTTTTCAGCGTGTTTAGCTCTAGAATTAAAAATGTTTTAGGTTAGTGACTAGTTTTATTATAATATACTAACTTTCCGCCCGCGGTTTCACGTGCGCGCGGTTTACACGAAGTTATCCCCGAGGGAATGAGATAATTTGCCCAGCTAAAAAGTAGCCTATGTGACTCTCCAGCCTACAAACTATAACCCGTGCAAAAATCATGCCAATTCATTGCTCCGTTTTTTCATCGTTCAACAAACACATTTATCATATTATAGTATGGAAGTATAAAAACTTACACAAGAATTACGTATAATTCAACATCTAAAATAATATCGTTCAACGTATAAAAGAGTTTTAAATTAAACTGAGAAAATAGTACTTAAACAATAAATAAACCTTTAACTTTATGGTAAATTATTTAAAATATCAAAGGAAAATTCTATGAACCACAGAAAATGATATAATTATATATTATGGTTACCTTTTATTAGAAGAATGCGAGTGAGTGTTCTTCCTCTTTCGCTCATGTGCTACAGGCTCTAGCACTGGTTGGGGCGCGCGCTCGAGGGAAGACTCCCGGCTGCTTGACGAGCTGCTCGAGCTCGATGAGCTACTGTCGCTCAAGTGCGCTTGTACTTCTTGTTTGCTCGACCTTAATAAAGATTGTTTTAAAATATTAATCACGTTAAAAATATCACAGAAAATGTATAGAGAAAAATCTAGTGACTTATAAAGAACATCTTTGTAAAACTCTATTGAATACTTACATAATTAATCTTCTTGCTTCTTTTAAAACACTTATTTTTTAAAACTGAAGTTATTCTAAATCTCGACAGGTAACGTGAATTACTTAGTAGTAAAATCAGTCACAAAAAATTGCAGCAAATGGCGAGGGGATACAAATTAGGGTCTATAAATAGATTCAGGATGTGCATTAGTGGTGGTTTGTTGTAAGACGAAAGAAACTTACCCGATATGGTACAAGCTGGTGTGTGCGTGCACTTCACGGCGCGTGGTGTATGTCAGCAAATTTCCATATTAGAAAGACAATCAATATCTTTGTAATACTAATATTGTCATGCGGTTTTCCTCGTATTATTAATAAATTTTAAAGGTATGCGATATTAATTTGAACACCCATAAAATAGGTAGCTACCGTATTAACAGATTTATTATTAACATTACTTAACATAACATTTATTAACAGACATAGTAACAGTTTCTATGTAAGTATATAAAATGCTGTAGAAACAATTATGGAATTTACCAGCCCCTGATTACGTAACTCTGTTGCTAACAACTCTCGGTTGTAACCGCAGTTACATTACTGTTTTCAGTGAGATAGTTGTCACATTGGTTCTTACTAAAGCAGCAATGTAACTGCGATTTCTTTTAGATTTGATTGCAACAAAGTTACAAAATCAGGGGAGGAAGGGGTGGGGGGAGGGGCTGTTCATAAGTATTTTATTAGTCTTAAAGTATTGTTGAGTATTGTCGCACGTGTGTCTATCTGTTAAGCAAAACTGAAGATCAAACGACAATGTCGGTAAGTTTAATAAAACTTAAACTAATTTGTAAAAAGCAAGCTAAATTATAACGAGATGCTATAAAATGTTCACCTTTCTTTTTAATATTCACTTCTCAAGTTTACTTATTTCTTTTTAATTTCAGGATACAGAGTCTCTGTTTAATTTTATTCGTCCTAATCAAGTTCAAGCAAATTATGGAAAACAAGTTGGTGAAGGATCAGACGTATCAAGAAAGCGAACCAAAGAAAACGGGACATATTCCTATATTAAAATTCCTGCCATGGGGCGAAAAATTATCAAGTTAGAAATCTATGATGCGGAGCAATTTAACAGTGAGGGGATTTGTAAATGTACTGCTGAAATATGTTGTCAGCATATCGTTCAAAACATTTTCAAGGATGAAATATATAAAGCTGTGCGTGAAATAATTGATAAAATGAGTGAGCAAATATGTAATGAAAATAGCAAGTATTTTTAATATTATTTTATCATCTAAATATTTCCTTAATAAATATTAAGAATGTTTTATCTTTACTCTTTTATTTTTCCTTTATTTATTCTATACAGAACTAAATTACCCATGACTAAGTAGAGAAAAGATAATCATTATTTATAAAATATTATAGTTTTATGCAGAATCGCGGGTTCTGAATTGCAAACTCTTCGAACACAACAGAATAGAAGTTAAGTTTTCAGACTCATAATTGAATAGATCAACATAATATAAGCAGTTATACTATTCACTCTACTCTAACTGAGAGCTAATAGTAGGTTCCATATTTAGGATTCACTACCTACTACAATTTTTTTGTAATACTTAACATATAATTATATACTTACTTACTACAATAATACCTTATTTTCTATAGGTTATGAACAGTATCGTTGATGTTCACCAATAGGGAACCTAACCTAGGTAGTATACTCATCCTATGCTTATGTGAAGCTATCACACTAAACACTCTATAAATCCAGTTTGTGAGTGTAAAAGTAGGAAATTGGGCTTTCTGACTCACGGTCGTTCAACATGATTGAAGTTTTAGTTTTCAGTCTAAGGTGAATCAATCAACTCAGGACGCGCACAAGAGGCGTCGCCAGACGCCTCTCAAGCGCGCTCTATAGTTGAATGATTCACTTTAGACTGAAAACTAAAACTTCAATTATGTTGAACGACCGTGAGTCAGAAAGCCCAATTTCCTACTACTACTGGTATTGCACCATTTAATAGAGATAATTTTCAGGATGATGACTTCTTGTCTGCTTTTGTTACTGACAGACCAATAGATGAAACTGCTAATTTAAATCTAGAAAATATGCCTATGACAACACAGAATACTCAACTTCATTTCGCTGTGCCTCGATCTCCATCTCCTCCACGTTCTTTCATAGAGAAAACTACGCCTCCTATTCTTGAGTTTATCGAAGAGGCATCTGAAGTACTAAATGTTGCAGCAGAATGCGAAAATTCTATTTATGCTAACCCAGTTCCTGGTCCGAGCAGAGATCTGACTCACAATGAATGTAATTTTTCACCCGAGACTATTCGGCCTTATCCAAAAGCTGCTGCAAGAACAAACAAAACAACACGGAAAACTCGTAAATCAGCTATTTTAACAGATACGCCTGAAAAAAAATTATTGGCAGAGGAACAGAGCAAGAAAAAAGAAAATGCATCTAAAAAAGGAAAGATATCTAAGAAAGGGAAGTCAGCTGAGCCAGGAACCAAAGGGAAAAAAACAGGAAAAGTAGTTGTAAAGAGGAAGATTTTACACGAGTCTGAATCTGACGAAGAATGCGAGGAAGATGATAACTTTTGCCTAATTTGTTGTGAACCGTTTGATCAGAGTCGAGCTGGTGAGGAATGGGTACAGTGTGTTCTTTGTAAGAAATGGTCACACGTAAAATGTGCTAAAGGAAACGTTTTATCCTACATATGTTTAAATTGCGAAAGCGATTGTTCAGACTAAAGTGGCTGATCTGTTTATAAGCTTTTAAGATGTGATTGTCTTTAAAAAAATAACTAATTTGTTTTTGTTTTTGTTATGAGCCATAATGTAAGTTTTCTTGACTCATACTGTTTGTTTTCTACATTGGAAGATACCTATATTTTGATTTAGTTTTTGTTTAAAGAATTTTATACGTTAGAGGCATAAGACTAAGAATAATTGTTTAAAAATATAGAAGATACTTTATTTTTGTTATAATGAGAAAAAAGACTGCTTGTTGTAGACATTGTAATTGATTTATTAAAATTAAGATAAAAAACTATGATTATTCTTTATAAAAGATATAATATTAAGTTTGGTTTTTATTGTAACATTTTACCCTATATAGTGTAACAACCAACCCCTGGCAAGGGGCTACAAGTTACACGTCTCTTTTTTCAGAAATAATTAATTTATGTCACTTCTAATAGTCTGGTACCTAAAATTGATATTAAATAAACAACTTCAATAATAACTTTATCAAATAACCCATATTCCGGTAAAAAAAATCAAACAGATTCAAAGTTATGGCAAAATATAAAAATAATGTCACAACCAGCCCCAGTCTCCCCTAACTCAGTAAATAATGTAAGTATCTGAAATTTTTGTTGTCTTAATTGTTTTTTAAATAAAAAAACCACGTGGTGTTGTCCACGTGGTGTTGTCCACGTGGGAGGCCAGTGCCCAGCAGTGATACGTTTAAAGGCTGATGATGATTATGAGACTGTTTTACTCCGAAGGTTGTTTCACCTAACAAAGAAAGTGAACAAGCCTTAGAGGTAGTTTGTAAAAACCATTGACATAGAAGAGATAGACAAGAACGTACATACAAACCATTTGTTCAAATTCTGAAATGAGAGACCTGAAGTTCGCTGCAGCCGCTGCAGCGCTTAAACATTTTATGTCGTCTAATCAACAGACAGATAACGCAGCGCCAGATCGCCGATCGGTCACAGGCAACGTAGCATGTATTAAGATGGCGTCTATGATTGTAGAAGCCGTGGTACAGAAATGAATAAATATCTTTTCTATTCTAATAAAACGATATAACTACCTAATAATGACTTGAATAACAATTAATTTCACTACACAATTTTCGCGGCTCAGCACGCGCTAAGCCGTGTGATTCGTGTAAATGTCAAAGCCACACTAAAGCAAGGTGCCGAGTCGACTCCGCAGATGAGTCCAACAGACTCCAACATAGTGTGTGTTCGGAACGTCCTATCTAGTGTAACGATTGTGTTGTATTACTTTCAAAATCGGACTACATCTTAGCAAGTCCTCTTAGAAGATTCCTCAAAAGAGCGGTGTGTCCGCGAAGACCGCTCGCTAGCGCCGTCCGCGCCCGCTCCCGCCCGCGCGCCGCACGAGCGGAAATGAGCCTGGGTACGGTCTACAAGACGCGACATTTAAAAACGAATTAATAATTTCTTTGCGATAATTTTAAATAAGAGAAATAATTATATAGCAGAAAGAGAGAGGCCAATGCCCAACAATAATTGATAAGTTACAGTTCAACACAGTCAGTTTAAAAAACTTTACTCGATCTCTTTAATTGAATTTGCATTTAAATTGTGAAAATATGTCACGGGATACGGGTCGGATACGCGAACGAAGTCGAGGGCGGGTCGCTAGTATTATCACAGAATAACTAAAGGTATTTAAAAAAAATGTGTTTATTCGTCTTCTGCTGACGCTACCGGCCGTGTAAGCAGGCTACATTCATTAGTCGCCCATAAATTATCTGCGATCCCGCGGCGCTGTCGCCACGCGTTTGACAGCTATGACCATCGGCAGCCCAGAATGGTTTGTAGCCACAGATTAATAATATAATGTTATGTGGCTACCGTTTTCGCTCCCCAAGCTCGTTTAAGAAAAAAAGTGCTTTCAATATAGAGTCTGGCTAACGAAAGCTGAACCTCGTAGTTATTTGATTGGCAACGTTTTGTCTCTATGTGTGTCTATCTAAAGTGTCATTTCGTATGTCAAATTGATTTTTTTCTGAGAAAATTGCAGCTGTTTGTGTGACCCTGTGTTAATCAGTCATGATTTTTTTAAATTTGCCGCGTTTTTCAGTTCGTTGATTGCGTTGGTTCAGCTTTCATTAGCCAGACTTCTAGTTCTATTGATAATAAAGTGGTTTTTTTCCACAATGGGAAAACTTCTTAAAATAAATCAGCGGCTGTAAAACCAGACACAATTGAAATTCAAGTGTTAGTTCTTTTTTTACGTAACTCGTCATAGTGACCACATCCTGCCTGATGGTAAGCAGCCGATGCAGTCCAAAATAAGAGAGCGCTATCCTCACCGTGGAACAAGCACGGTAACAAACGCACCCATTCAGGACGGCCTGCTTATATGCCGCTTCACGCCCAAAGACATAACTTTATTGTTCACGCCCCGCTTAAAAGACCCGGGGCTATAAGAGATGGGAAACACATGCGCCGGCAAAGAATTCCAAAGCCGAATGGTCTTACAGAGGAACGACTTGCCAAATTTTTTAGTACGAGTGCTGATTGCTTGCAGAGTATGATGGTGGTTCCTAAGACCGGAAGAGGAAAGGAGAGGGCGGGATTAGTTCAAAAAGTTCTTCAGAACACTCTCCGTAGTAATTCCGGTAGAAAACACTGAGAGAAGCAACGTCTCTACGCAGCTGGAGGTCCTCAAGAGAGGCTGTAACCTCAGCATCTCCAATAATCGCCTTTACAGTCTATCAAGTGCATCGAGGAGGTAGGTATTTAGCGGAGCCGTCCTATAGATGGGAACCATACTCCATACTCGATCGCACCTGAGTCTTGTACAGCAAACAGCGCTGTCGGTAGTGAAAAACCGCCTCACCTTATTGAAAATACCCAACTTACGGGAGGCAGTTAAAATAACACTCGCGATGTAGTATTTTAGATTCAGTTTGTGGCCGATGTCCATGCCAAGAATGCTGAGGTCCACTGAAATGGGTAACGGAGTGTTCTGAAGAGAGGGAGGTGTAAGGAAGGGAGTTACAAGAATGCGCAAACCTGGGTTTTGCTGGCATTAAACTCGACTAGGTTCTCAGATCCCCACTAAGAGACCCGATCGAGAGTCAGGTTCAGTTTGGCAACCAGTTCTTGTCTTTTTACCACGATATCGGCTTGCTTTGCCGCAGGATGTCCCAAGTACCGCTCGTGCAACGTACTGTCATCCGCATAACAATGAATATTGCCTAAGGACGACATGTCATTCATATGCAGAAGAAATAGAGTTTTTTTTTTATAAAAGAGGGAGGCAAACGAGCAGGCGGGTCACCTGATGGAGAGTAATCACCGCCGCCCATGGACACCCGCAAAACGAGGGGAATCGCAGACGCGTTGCCGGCCTTTAAGGGAGGAATAGGTTTAAGGAAGGAATAGGAATTAGGAGGAGGGGGGGGGGGGGCGAAGGGGCCTCCGGTACCCTCACTGGTCGGACGAAACACAACAGCACCAAGTGCCATTATTTCACGCCGAATATTCGTGAGAGGGTGGTATTACGCCGGGCGAGCCGGCCCAATGCGTGCTGCAACGCAGCGTGGCTCTACCACTCAGTATCAGTAGGTGAGAGGACAGAAACCTGCGGCACTAACCCCTAGTTACCTCTAGGAGTCTAATAAAGATTTAAAAAAAAACCTCTAGGAGTCTTCGTGTTAGAAAATAAGCTAGAATAAGCTTACAAAAGTAAGTCCTAAGGCCCACGTAACGTGAAATATAAATTAAACTCAGGAACTCCGGATCTAGGACATGTGGTGATGGTCTGACCATTATCTTTTTAACTGCTGCGGGCGCGCACTGATCAATGCTCAATGCATGGGCATGGCGCCGCGCGCGCGTATGGTTCTAAGTGATAAAGCAGTTAAAATGAGAAAAAATACACCACCGGTAACTTACTGGTAATAAACCTATTTCGGCTAAAGTCATCAAATATCAACCCATATTGACATTTCGTGTAAAACGTCATCTATAAATTAAAAGAGCCATAAAATTAAATGAAGAGGCATTGATTGTCTCGACTTTCGACTTCATTGATGAATTTATATCTCTCAGAGCAGCCTGTAATTAACCTTGCTGTTATAAGAATAAAAACTACAATCGAATGTACAAATCTGAGGACGCACTGACAGCTGTTTCGGTCTTCTTTAAATGTGATTTGAGTTAAGAAAAAAAGTTACTGTTTTCACACTTGAGTTTTGACCGAAATCTTGCATTTGGGGTGACGCGGGTGCGGTATAAAAGCCACATGCTCTCGCCTGGCCCTTGACAGCCATAATAACTGTGGAAAGTTTCTAGCATGTTTCATTTTATTATTGTCTTTATTATAATATTTAAATTAAGTTGGCAATGTCTTCATGATCCCAAAAGTAAAGTAAAATAAAGAAAATTAACGTGCTTTGTTCTTAAACCGACAAGTGATATAATATCACTTAAGTTTGCCTCTTTAAGCATGGTTTACCGCTTACTTGTATAATGGAATGTGTTTGAAGACATTTACCTATTTAAAAACATAACTTTTTCGCTATAAACTTACAATGCATAATACAAAGAACCTTAATCGTCACATGCCATTAGTCTTTATAGCATAATAAATTTCATAAAGCAAAACACAGAAACGCGTCATACTTAATACTTATTCAGTTAAGTAACGTAAGTACAAAACAACTCATTTTGAAGAAACGTATTTCATCAAAAATCAAAACGATATTTATTCATGTTAACAGAAATATAATAAATAAGTAATGTTCACGTCACGCGCCATGCCACAGTCACGTAACACTGCCAATGAACAAGTACCAATTAACGATGTCGTATAATGGTCAAAATGAAACAATTATTTGGTGAATTTATTTCACGTCGCGGTTTGATAACGATAAACTGTAGTTGGGAGTTTTATTTATACATGTAAAACCTTGATATATTAAGTTACTACTACCATTATTCAACACTCAGCTTGAGACGGCCATTCGGAAAAGAAAAATAATTATAATCGACAAGTATGAACTAACTAAAATTATAGGTTAATGTTTCTCTCAAAAATGTAATTTTTAAAATATTCCTATACAAGTAACCCCATTGCAACAAATGATTCAATAAAGATTTTGAAGAAGAAAAATAAGACTGAGAAATCTCCCACTCCACTGAGAAATCTTTAAGGACATTCTCTAGGATTCCTTGCTATCGGTTGCTACGCTTAAAGACATCGCCAAGCTTATGGCAGCCATCTTATAGGATGAAAAAGAGGTAAATGATGGCTCAGTCTCATTGCCAATTGCCAAGTGGCAATTGGCAATTGGCGATAACTCTAATAGCGAAAGCGCAGTTCACCCGAAAAAACCACTAAGGCACTGGTAACGAAGGAACTCAACCATTTACGAACTACTTACTTAACAATTATGTTTTTAATTTTTTTTCTACGGTTAAGCATTTGGACTTTATCTCACTTAATGGTAATTGACGATAAGGCCGAAGATGGAAGCCCGTTTCATCCAAAATCCTCAACCACTGATAACTGGCTATCTTATCTCTCAACTGTCAGAGCTCATCAACGCTGTTGCATGCTGTTAATATTGACTTTAGTTAGAGACGATGATGGTAGCTAGCCAGGCGGACTTAACTTAACCAAACTAACCACAAAGACGTACTTCCCCGATGGGAATCGAACCCGAGACCTCTTGGTCTAAGACCGATGGCTTAGCCACTAGCTAAACCAGAAAGGTGATTAAATAATGGCAGAATTAGACAGCCTTGGATGGCTTTCTTAAAATAAGCTCTACACAAACAGTACTTACTTACTTGAATATGTACTACACTCTGAAAATCGGACAAAGGGTGTTGGTTGAGACTGGTTGTTCAACTATTAGACCGCAGAGCCGATAAAGACCTTGCAAGCGTTACTCGAAGTTAAGAAAACCAAACAACAACATAGAAGCGACACGCAAACATTTCACAGCACACATCTACAAACGGCTTTGCCGCCACAAATTTTTCAGTCAACCATTAGAAGTTTTTTCAGCGTGTTCCGTTGACGTGAAAATATACGGCAATTAACCGCATGAAAAAAAAACACGTTGAAAACTGAAAGCTGTAACGAGCGGCTGCGACGCCGCGCATGGGGGCTCGCGACCGAAATAACGCTTTCACGGACCGCTGAAATGTATATAGAGCTGGTTGCTATGCTTAGCGCTTCTGTTAGACTTTTTTAAATCTACAACGTAGTGTTGACTGTCATCTCTGACGGCCGGGTGGTAGAGTGGTCAGCGACCCTGACTGCAAAACCCACGGTCCCGGTATGAATCCCGGTAGGTGCAAAACGTTTGTGTGATGAGTACGACCTTTTGTGGCCGAGTTATGGCTGTTCATAAGTAATTATGTATGTTTAACTGTTATTCATTCATCATAACTCAGGCTATGCCTTGTTTGAGGCTGAATGATTGGTGTAATATTTGTGAAATTTATAGTTGTGAAATTATACCAGATGATAAGAATAAAGATGGAAACGCTCTTTTTTATGTGTTATGAAGGCAAACGAGCAGACATGCAGGTCATTCGATGGAAAGTAATCGCCGAAGCGCATGCAAAAGCAGGAGTCGCAGAGATTGCCGACCTTGAGGAAGAGTAGGATCCTTGAAGAAGAAGTAGGAATTCTGAGGGGGAGAGATGGGCTTCAACTCGAAGTCTTCAACCAGAACTACTCTAGGTACTATAACTAGTTTAACTAAACTGTCGGAACACACCACGGTACGAAAGAAAGACAATTAAAAATATTGATTGGTACTTGCATTAACCAACCCGCATTGGGCCAATAGTAAAAATAGTTTGTAAGCGAAATAAATAGATAAGCAAGTAATAAATGTATTAAGTATACATACAATAAGGCATAGAAATTTCTGCACATTTCTGAAAAATGTACATTAAATCTGCTCACGCAAAACATTGTCATAATTTAATAAAATTAAAGGAGAATTCGCGGCGAGAAGTGAACTCAATTCCGGAAAAAGCGTTTAAAAAATATTTTGAAGAATGAATTATTCGTTGGCGTAAGCGTATCGTTTCTGAAGGAGCATACTTTGAAGGCGATAAAATAAAGGATGAATAACTCACATTTTGTGTATTATTGATCTTTTCCTACTTTCTTGACAGAGTAGTAAATAGAGTACATAAGATCGCAAACAAATTGTGAAAGTAGTCATTAGATGAAATGTTAACAAAATCAAACAGTATGATATAATACAGTATAATTAGTAATAAGCAAAACCAATGTAAAATTAAAAGCCAATCTAGTTTGTAAGTTTTTTATGCCATGTTTTCCAGGAGTAGTGTATCATTGTCCCTGCTCACCTGCACTAGTAATTAAGAATATTTTGTATCAATAAAGAAAAATAGAGAGTAGCTATAGTTAGGAAGAGATGGTATGTCCAAAATAGAGATAATAGACGGCAGAATGACAAAGAGAACTAGAAATGAAAGTGCGAAAAGAATAAATGATAGAACTGGAATGAAAGAGAAAAAAGAAAATAAGCCTCCTATTCTGTGGGAGAAGTTAAAAAAAAACCCGCATTGGGCCAGCGTGTTGGGTAAAGGTCCGATATCCCAACGAGGCCTTTACCTAACAGTGGGCCGTTGATAGGCTGATGATAATGACGCTGGTACTATCATCATCATGTTTGTAGCATTGACTTTCATGTTGGTCGGTTGGAAATAGCTAATGCGATATTCTCAGCTAATAATGAGTTACTCATGCAGCCCAACTTAAAACAAGGTCTACTGCCTAGCAAACGGATTTTATACAAAAAAAATTTCTTCATAGTCTCGAGTGTGGTATTACCCGCTCCAAGTGAGCCGCGATAGTGGCGCGCCGTGACATATCGACAAACAGATGGGCGACCGTCCGCGGCGTCACAACACCCACTAATTTATGCTCCTTAGCCCGTCCCACCTATTAGTTGCACACAATATATTTCACGCGGCGGGCTAGTGTGACCATGGCTTTATGTGATATTGGTATATTATATGATTTAGTACCGATGGGGGATCACAGAGGTAATTATTATATAGATATTTGTCCAAATAAACAAATCACCCTTATGTAATCAATTCTTAAATCACTTTAAGTTAAGCAATATTTTGGACGCATTTTTACCATAATTTAGGGCCCTTATAGGAGCCTAAGCCCAGCAGTGTGGGACCTTTTAAAGGTTTATTGCAATGCAATGGTGGAACGAAAGAAGAAAGAAAGAAAATACATACATTTATTAACAAACACACTCATACAATACATGATAATAAAAAGAGATAGGTAAATAAAATTATGACTCAATAATTATGGTAAAGGTGTTAATATTCTTTCAGTTTTTTGTTTCGTAAGTTTCGTTCGTTTCATCATCCCAACATTTTTAATATTTTTGCTCAACAAACACTTAAGAAGTAATTGAGTATCCATATAAACGTTATTTATTGAATCACTTGTTTAAGTCATTTCAAGAATGTTCATTTACATATCAAGAACATTTGTGATTTAAAGGATAATTGCTTCCGAACGTGACTTTCATGTTTCCACTCGACCATTACCAGTTTAATTTATTCCACGAGATGTCAAAGCAACGACCGAAATATATGTAACCTACACGTCGTAAGTATCCCCAACTGAGTTATCGGCTAAAGCTGCTTTTTATTTCTGGAACGCATCGCGACTCGCAGCTCAACGGCTTTCATCTTGTAAACGTTATTAATCGACAGCGCTCCCGTACACAGTGCAGCACTACGACGCTAACGAAGAGACCGCTTATCGATATGTGTCGTATACACGGATGATTTGCTATCGTGATTAAAAGTACGCCTACAAGAAGACATAGCAATGTATTAAGACGCGTATGGTTTTGATACTCTATGAATATATGAGTTGAATCATTATCCCGCTAAATGTTTACGTTCGCGGCCTTTGTTCGTTCAAAAACACAATCAGTCATGCTCATACAAACATGTATGAAAGGCATTGTCACGAACGTTCGCATTATTGTGTGTAATACGCAATTCTGTTCGGTGTTACCCCGCAATGGAAAATTATTCATGGAAATAAGTCAGTGTCGTTTTTAATAAGCCCCGGTCGTGAGAAACTTTAATGGGGAGTGACGTTATTAGGCGTAATTCCATTGCTGCGCTAATTTCACTCCCCGTTCCAGTTGTAACTGGTGTTGGATAAATTAAATGTACATTAATCTGCGTCACATGTCATTAATCTTGAGAATCGTCGTCATGAGAATAGGCATGAAATGAATACTCCTCGGGATGCTCTGATTATCGTATTTTGGGGAGAAATGAAGTAATTTTACACCTTTATCCTTCGTAGGTAACAGAAAGTAATTAATTGACTAGATCCACATTTCTAATTACAATTCTAAATTAAATTTAAGCTTGGATTTGGTTTTTTAAATTATTAAATTAATAAGACTTTTCATTTACTAATGAATGTTTCGAAGCAAATTCCTATATCCAATGTATTATATCTATAGTTTTCAAATTGCACCGGCCAAAACGTTTAAACTTCCCGTTTCGGTCATTACGCATTGAGGTAACTTTGAAGGCAGCCATTTGTAAGTGTCAATCAAACCACGCACTGTCGTACAGAGCTAACGAGCCCTTTAAGACAAACATCTACTCTATTAGGGGTGATACCACATCGATATCACGGCAAACACTAATAGAATCGCGTTAGCATCTGGCGGCGACGCCGAGTGCCGCTACTAATTGACAGTAATCAATTCCGCGCCCCGCTTTCAATATTCCTTCATCTCGGATTTTTCTCGGTGCCCGTTCGTTTTTACATCGCTCTCGTCTCGTCCCGTGAATTTATCGCTCAATTAGTCTTGTTTAATAGCCGCCTGCGGAGCTGATGTCTGCTTCTCGCGCCTCCAAGGGCTGCCACTCAGTTCTGAAAGGACTTTTTCATGACGTGCTCGTTACAGTACTTAGAGCTTTTTTGACATATGCTTGAGGTACCTACACGAGCTGTATGTTTCATGTAAGTATGAGTCAGATATATAAAACATTATATTTTTAATGTCTTATTAATAATAACATCTCATAAATACCTAAAACATAATTAGAACAAAAACAAATCGTTGCCAATGGAAAGATGCGGTGTCTGCCTGTGTCTAGCTCTCCAGGAAACGGGCGTTATGTAACTATCGTAAAAAATAAAACTGTTTTGCTTTGCTTTAATTAGAAAAAGTAATTCTCAAGCCGACCTAAAAGTTCCTTATTATTTTTGATAGCTACAGACAATGTAAACATTCAGATTAAAAAAACTGCAAAGTATTCTTATCGGCGCTCATAATTAAGTGACTAAATTACATTTTAAAATATAAATTTGCCCAAAAATATAATCTAGCAGCCCTGCGGATTCGAAAGACGCAGAGAAATGGGATTAAATTAATTGTCGCATCAGTCAGGAGGGCGTCGGGGTGTTTTTTATTAGTCGAGTGCACCTCCCCTCGCCCCGCTCCCCGCCCCGAGTAAATCACATGCCGGTGGCCCGATGAATGAGTGGAGGTGACATGGAAAAAAGGAGATCTTTGAGCACTGCTTACGTGTTGCTGTGGACGAGAAATGGGGTGCACTAGGTACTTGCTTCTCTGGTAGAGGTTTTTTATGTAATCACATAAAAATGCATGTGTGGATTTGTATACTTTTAATTTGTAAATAATCTTAAGCTATTAAATTCAATCCTATATTAATTACTTGAACTATAATCGAATTTGAATTTTCATACATTTATTCTAAATTGAAACTTGATCTTATATCTTCAACTACCTCAACGTAATAGAAAGAGAACAAAATAGAACAACTAACTTAATAGCAAAGATTGCCGTGATATAAAAAGTTTATAATTACCCACTTAAAGACTTTTATTAAAATGTAAAAGGGCAACAAAATTAAATGTTTAGTCTAATTTTGAAATTGGTTCAGGTATTATGCAAGAATAGATTGGAAGAAAACTCTAAAAAACATCATTCATAAAACACATTAAAAAACAAAGATTTCCATTTACCGTATCCAAAAAAAGGCGCAACTTTTCCAAGCTCGTCCGCGACGCGCCCAACCGATTTGTTCGCGCTTTGATCTCCGACGCGATTTATCGACATTATTTTTAACGCGAATGCCCCATCACTTGCGCCTGAGTGACAGACTCCGTGCGAGGCGAACGCGTATTTTCATGCTGAAATCAAGTTTTGTGCGAGCGCTTTTGAGTGAACTAGAAACCGATTGAGCAAGACCGACGCTTTTGTAAACAAAGAATTCAGAAGAGCTATGTAAAGTCTAGACACATCAAATAAACATACTTAATTGTTTTTTTATCCTTTTAATAAATTATGAAACACGTAATACTTTAGAGTAATTTTTAAATGCTTGAATAATTCTTGCAAATGTTACACATCAACGTTGTTAACAATATTAATGAGTAAGGCAACACATTTTATAATAATGTGATTTAATATGCCTTATATAATGTTATAGGTAGCTACTCAATTTATCAAAGAGCTCATATTCTTATATTGTACTAGCGGCCGCTTGCGGTTTCACCCGCGTGGTTCCCGTTCCAGTGGGAATATCGGGATAAAAAGTATCATATGTGTTAATCCAGGTTATAAACTATCTGAATGCCGAATTTCATCCAAATCCATTCAGTAGTTTTTACGTGAAAGAGTAACAAACATCCATTCATACTTACAAACTCGCGTTTATAGTAGGATGTATCTGTTGAAGAACCAAGAACGTTTTGTCTTAGTCACACGCTTTGTATCGACTGTAATAAAAGTTCGATGTTGCTGTGTTTAGTTTGCAGTGTAATTTAGTGTAATTTGGACCAACATTAAGTACCTTAAGTGCACAATACAATCACCATCATCATAAATCCATATACAATTAATAAGGTACAATCCTATCCTACTAATATTATAAACGCGAAAGTTTGTATTACGAAAATGCATATAAGAGTTTAGTAAATACTGACCTGTCCTTCTTTGATGTCTTTAAGGACCCCGATACTTATGCTTTTGCGCTGATAGAGATGGTTAGAGCGGCTTTACTATCCAACACTAAAAATGTTATTGTCCCTAATAGTAGAAGAATCTTAAAGCCCTGGATGACCTTAGGTGCCTTACGGTGTTTAAGACTGAGAAATACTATTTTTCTTAAACTTAAGTCAAACCCCCATAATCAAATCCTAATCATAACTTATAAGCGGTATGGTACCTTCTGTGGAAACCTCTTAAAAAAACTTAAAAATAAATATAACGAAGATAAAATTAATGCTTCAGCAAAGAACCCTCGAACTTTATGGTCTACTATAAACGAAATCACCCACTATAAGCCACCCAAAAGTCCAAACAGTCACCTACTTAAAATTAAACCTAGTCCTCAAACCTCTGTCAACCATATAAACAAATACTTCATTGACATTGGCAAAACTCTAGCTGACAACATCTCTAAAAGACTGGTATCTTCGAAACCAAGCATTGCAGATAAAGGTTACCATCTGTCTTCTTTTGTTTTACTGGACACTGATCACAAGGAAGTAGAAGATACTTTAATATCTTTAGACTCCAACTGTGCTCAAGGCTGGGATGAATTTCCTACATCTTTTCTAAAGAAAAGTAAGGATATCATAGTTCCGCTGATCACTGGCCTTGCCAATCTGTGTTTCAGAACAGGAATCTTCCCATACCTTCTCAAGCGCTCCATTGTCACTCCTGTGTACAAGAATGGAGATAGCAACGACATAAGCAATTACAGACCTATCTCTGTGCTGACCTCCATCTCTAAAATCATTGAGAGACTTTTGAACTCTAGAATAGTAAGTTACCTGAACCAATATGACATTCTATCTGACTCTCAATATGGCTTTAGAAAGGGTAGATCTACGCAGCATGCTATTTCTGATCTT